>CM069131.1:367204-434865 GCA_035221665.1 Okamejei kenojei
AATGTAGTGAAAGAGGTGTAAAGGAAAGTCTAGTATATAAAAAATTCATGAGAGAAAGATAGAAAAAAAAAAAAAATAAAATAGGCATAAAATATTGGAATTGGTGGAGAGGTGGAATATTGGTGACGTTGCAAGAGCACTTCCACAATCTTGAAGTACTGGGCACAACACTTCCAATTTATTAGTCGCATCCCCCTCCCACAGCAGGCAAGCAGAAGAATCTCAACATTTTTGAAAACATTAATAACTCTTTTAATTTTTAATCTATGGGGAAAATCCTCTTGTCCTGCGCTAGAGAAGGGGGAAATCTGAGTAAGATGGCCAAAAATCACAGCCCTAAGTGGCAGTGTGTTTTTTCTAAAACATGAAAAACACAAACGGGAGGTGGTCCAGATCAGTGTTTTTAGTAATATAATGATAGCTCGAAGGGCCGAATGGCCCACTCCTCACCTATTGCTATTGTCTATATGTATATTTGATTAGGGATTACATAACCATTAACAAATTTGAAGATGACACAAAGCTGGGTGGCAGTGAGGTGGATGCTATTGAGGATCAGGGTGACTTGAACAGGTTGGTGAGTGGGCAAGATGCAAGGCATATGCCAGTTTAATGTGGATAAATGTGAGGTTTTCCACTTTGGTGGAAAAAACAGGAAGGCAGATTATTATCTATATGGTATCAAGTTGGGAGAAAGTGGAAGTACAACGGGATCCTGGGGGTCCTTGTCATCAGACAATGAAAGTAAGACATGCAGGTACAGCAGGCAGTGAAGAAAAGCAAATGGCATGGTTGGGCCTTCATAACAAGAGTAAAGGAGCAAAGAGATCCTTCTGCTGTGTTGTAAAGGGCCCTAGTTGAGACCACACCTGAGTATTGTGAGCAATATTTGGGTCTCCAAATTTTGAGGAAGGAACATTCCCTTGCTATGAGGGAGTGCAAGCATAGTTTACCAAGGTTTAAATCCCAGGATGAGGACTGTCAAAGCTGAGAGAATGGAATGGCTAAGGTTTGTACATTCTGGATTTTAGAAGATGAGAAGATCTTAATGAAACATAAGAAGATTTATTAAGGGTTTGTACATGCTAGAAGCAGGAAACATGTTTCCCGATGTCGGGTGAGTCCAGAACCAGGGGCCACGTTTAAGATAAGGAGTAAGCCATTCTAGAACGGAGATGAGAAAACTGCCAATTCCATTGGAAATGAAATGAATAGAGTTTGTGGAATTCTCTGTCCCAGAGGGGAGGAGGCCGGTTATCTGGATACTTTCAATAGAGAGCTAGAAAGGCTTCTTAAAGATAGCGTGAGTCCAGGGGTATGGGGAGAAGGCAGGGAACGGGGTACAGATTGTAATGATCAGCCATGATCACATTGAACTGAATCCAAAGGGCTGAATGGGCCTACCAGCCTTCACCAATTCTATAATTGTTGTACAAACCAGTCTCTTCACTAAACAATGTGTTACTTCTTGCCCAAGAAATGCAGTGAGGAACTGGTTGTGGACAGGGTCTGGGTGCCGGGCCTTTATTCCTCTCAACTTTGACCGCTGTGAGGACACCTCTTTTGAACTGGACAGAATCCATTTGAGTTTGTGTAGGAAGGAACTTCAAGAATGCCGGTTTAAACCAGAAGAGGACACAAAAAGATGGAATAACTCAGCAGGGTCAGGCAGCATCTCTCTACCCCTGAACATCACCTATTTCTTTCCTCCAGAGATGCTGCATGACCCCGCTGATTACTCCAGCCCTCAGTGTCCATTTCTCCCACAGATCGCCTGACCCGCTGGAGTTTACTCCAGCACCTCTGGTCCAGTTCAACCAGACTGATTCCTGGGATGGCAGGACTTCCATATGAAAGAAAGACAGATAGACTCGGCTTGTACTCAGCTGGAATTTTAGACGATTGAGGGGGGATTTTATAGAGACTTACAAAATTCTTAAGGGTTTGGACAGGCTAGATGCAGGAAGATTGTTCCCGATGTTGGGGAAGTCCCCAGAACAAGGGGTCACAGTTTAAGGTAAGGGGGAAGACGTTTTTGGACCGAGAGTGAAAAATCATTTTTTTCATACAGAGAGTTGGTGAATCTGTGGAATTCTCTGACCACGACAGTAGTTGAGTGAAGCCAGATACATTGGCTATATTTGAAGAGGAAGTTAGATGTGGCCCTTGTGGCTAAAGGGATCAGGGGTAAGGAGAGAAGGCAGGTTCGGGATACTGAGTTAGATGAACCAGCATGATCATATATGGAATGGCGTGCAAGGCTTCAGAAGGGCCCGAATGCTACTGTCCTGCACCTATTATCCTATTGGTTCTATGCTTTCTAGAATGCTGCCATGATCCGTTGAGTTTACTCCAGCACTCTGTGTCCATGTTCTCACACAGTATGCCTGCCTGACCCCGCTGAGTTACTCCAGCACTCTTTGTCTATATTCCGGTTGTATTTGGTCAGGTTTTGATAACCTGGACAAAGGATATCTAGTGGTTAACCCACCTGCGTCAGGAATGAGAGAACAAGTCTTCATGAAGTTGGTGGTGCATTAGTGAATTCGGCCAGCTATGCTGGCTCCACCAAATTGAATAAATGCAGTAAATCGCCATGTATCAGAGAAATCAAGGGACATGGGGATAGTGCAAGAAGATACTGAGAATTCAGCCAGGGTTTACTGAGGAGTAGCCAAGGTAACTGATCGGCAGAGGAAGCCCAGCACTCCTGTGTCCCATGTTCTCCACAATGCTGCCTGACCCGTTGAGTTACTCCAGCACTCTGTGTCCATGTTCTCCAGAGATGTCAATTCTTCCCTCCCCTCCCGTTCTAAACTACCCCTTCCCCGGGGCACTTTCACTTGCAACCGCAAGAAAATGCAACACTTGTCCCTTCACCTCCCCCCCTCCACTTCCTTTCAGGGACCCAAGCAGTCCTTCCAGTCCGACAGAGGTTCACCTGCACCTCCTCCCTCCAACCTCATCTACTGCATCCCCGCTGCTCCAGATGCCAGAAAAATGATCTATATCGGTGAGACCAAGCGGAGGCTTGGCGATCGTTTCGCCGAACACCAGGGGAACCGCTCGGTCCCCAAAAACCAACCCCGACTGTCAACCTCCCGGTGGCTCAGCACTTCAACTCCCCCCCCATTCCGCATCCGACCTCTCGGTCCCTGGCCTCCTCCACGGCCAGAGTGAGCAACACCGCAAGTTGGAGGAACAGCACCTCATATTCCGCTTGGGGAGTCTGCATCTTTTGGGCTTGAACATTGAATTTTCTCAATTCTGTTAACCCTTGCTGTCTCCTCCCCCTTCCCACCTCCACTCCCTCAGCCCTCGGGCCCTGGCATTCCCTCTATCTCTACCTCCCTCCCCCACCCCAGTCGCACCAGCTTCTCAATTTTCACACCACCAATCACCCCACAAACAGCTTACAATGGCTTGTTCCCTTTATCATCGATACTTTTTTGCATATCTTTCATTCATTGATCCTTATCTCTCCACATCACCGTCTTATTCTCCTTGTTTCCCTGATCCCTGACCAGTCAGAAGAAGGGTCTCGACCCGAAAACGTCGCCTACTCCTTCGCTCCTTAGATGCTGCTGCAACCCGCTGATTTCTCCAACTTTTTGTGTACCCTCGATTCTCCAGCATCTGCAGTTCCTTCTTTAACACAAGAGACTGAATCCTGCCTTCACTTATTTGTAATATTTATTTACTGCTGGAAGGCAATGAGTAGAGCTCCAATTTCTGAAGCTTAGGATGCCACCTCGCTGTGCTGGGCCCAGGACACGTCATTCCACATGTTTATTGCCCAGGAATCTGAAGCTGCTGACTCTCCAGTGTCGACCCACCAATGAAACCTGGCTCATGTCCTCCCCACCTTCTCTTTCTGAAGTCACCCATTAGTTCCTTGGTTTTATTGACGTTGAGCTAGAGGTTGATGATGTGGGCATTCTATCCCTCTCCTGTATGCTCACCAATCACCACATGTGGTTCAGCCAACTACAGCGATGGCACAGTCATACAGCATGGAAACAGGCCCACAACGACCAACATGTCCCATCTACAGTAGTCCCACCTCCCTATTTGTCCCATATCGCCCTATCTGGTTTCTTCAATGTACCTTCCTTTGGCAGCTCGTTCCATACACCAACCACCCTTTGTGTAAAAAAAGTTGCCACCACAGGTTCTTATTCAAATCTCACCTTATACTTATGTCCTCTTGATTCCCCTACTCTGGGCAGGGCTGTGCGAACAGCATTATGGGCCCAATTCTACAGATTCGCCACCCTTCGACCAAGTAAAGTCCTCCTCATCTCCTTCCTAAAGGAAGTCCTTTAATACTGAGGCTGTGACCTCTGGTCCTCGACTCCCCCACTGGCGGTTGTGATCCCCAACGGTGATGTGACACAAAAAGCTGGATGTAACTCAGCAGGACAGGCAGCATCTCTGGAGAGACGTTTCAGGTTTTCAAGAGAGAGTTAGATTTAGCTCTTAGGGCTAAGGGAAGGGATATGGGGGAAAAGCCAGAACGGGGCACTGATTTTGGATGATCAGCCATGATCACATTGAATGGTGGTGCTGGCTCGAATGGCCGAATGACCTCCTCCTGCATCTATATACTATGACCCTTCTTCAGAGTGTCTATCTTTGGTTTAAACCAGCATCTGCAGTTCCTTCTTACACAGTGAGGTGAGAGGCATGGGGATATGCCATTTTGTGCTTGTTGATCATGGACTTGAGTCGTGGCGTCTGCCTCAGGTAGGATGTAGACTGCAGAGAACTCCCTGGCTTGGCAGCACATTCTCTCAGTAGGCAGCACTTAGTCCTTAGCTGCCCCCTTGCATCTTATAGTCTTATAAAAGGTTTTCAGCTTCTCCTTAATCCTACTGACCAAGGTCATCTCATTACCACCCCCCGTAATATTTTAATTGATTTCCCTCTTGTATAAGCTAGAAATCTTCAATACCAATATATTCTTCCTTCGTTACCCTGATTAAACCTTCATCCCAATGAGTATCCAAACTCAGGAGGAATGGAATTTCTTGGTGCTAAGAGTTAAATGGTGCCTTTGGCAATCCATGTAATTGTCATTTCTCAGAGTTGATCAGACTGTGTGTATGGGAATGCAGCTAAACGTGTCACTCTGTATTTCCACTGGTTTCATCAGCAGCAAACTGTTTACAGTGTAATATTTCTCTGTGTGTGGCAGATGGTTCATGATTTTGGTTTGCCAGAAATATATATTATATAACAAATCTAATTTGTACATGAAATTAGGTGTAATGAGTGCAGTTCATTCGTGTGGGCCCCATTTAGAATGTGGATACTAAATGCTGGAGTAACTCAGCGGGTCAGGCAGCATCTGTGGAGAACATGGACACAGAGTGCTGGAGTAACTCAGCGGGTCAGGCAGCATCTCTGGAGAGAAGGAATAGGTGACTTTCAGGTCGAGACCCTTCTTCAGACTGAGAGTCAGGGGAGAGGGAAACAAGATATATAGACGGTGATGTAGAGAGTTATAGAACAAATGAATGAAAGATGGGCAAAAAGGTAATGATGATAAAGGAAACAGGCCATTGTTAGCTGTGTGTCATCATTATTTTGCTCCTGGTGAAGCTTGCTTTTTCTCATGGTGGGCTGATAATTTTGGTATTCGGATTGTAGTTATAAAATTGGGGCACTAAAGGTTTCATTGATAGATGGTGACCTGATGATGATGATACTTCACAGTCACATGTACCTACAGTGCGTACCTTGGTACAGTGAAATTCTTTGTTCTGCAAACAACCCAGTAAAATCATATTATAGATAAGCATTATTATAGATAAATAGCAAAGTGCAATGCTTGCAGTGTAACCGTACACTTCACCCACACAATACACAACGTGTCGCCACGTTTCTGGTGCCCACAAAGCTGCAAAGTTCTTCAGAATGCAGTCTTATCCTGGCCTTGCTTGTCCCGGCAGCACCAATCCTCTCCTCCGTCTGCCACCACCTTGTAAACGGTCCTTTGTCCAATGTCAGCCGCTGCAGCTGCCGCCGACTCTCTCCTCCCTGCTTCCCCGTGTTTAAGGTCGGGCAGGAGACGAGCCTTGGATGACTCCAGGCAGGTTCCTGGTTCCATGGCGGATGAGCCAAGTCTGCCGTTTAGGTATAGCCAGCTGAGAGATAGCTAGTAGCCTAGGTGGTTAACTGCAGGACGGTTGTGCTGTGGATTTCGGGAGTTGACGGGCTCCCATTCAGGTGCACTGCTTTATCCAGGGTGGTTGCATGCTGTGTTTGTGTGATGGTCTGGGCTGCCTCCAGCAATCCCTGTAATTCCTTGTGATTTTGAATGGACTGTTCCTAAACCAAGCTGTAATGTATCCTGATAAAATGCTTTCAACAGCGCATCGGTAGAAGTTGGTGAGAGTTGATGGGGACATGCCAAACGTCCTTAGGCTTCGAAGGACGTAGAGGCGTTGGTGCACTTTCATGGCTATTGTTTCAATATGACCAGTCCAGGACAATATCCCTGGTGATATTGACTCCGAGCAACTTGAAGCATTGAACCATCTCTACTTTGGCACCGTCAGTGTATGTGTACCACTTCACTTCTCCTTTGTCTTGCTGACATTGGGAGAAAGGTTGTTGTCTCGACACCAGGACACAAGGTTCTCGATCTCCTTCCTGTACTCCATCTCATCATTTATTAGATATCTGGCCCACAATGGTGGTGTCATCTGTGAGTATTGCGTGCAGTCTTGGTCGTCCGTGACAGGAAGGATGCGGAGGCTTTGGAGGGGGTGCAGAGGAGCTTTACCAGAACGATGCCTGGATTAGAGGGCTTCAGCCACAGTGAGAGGTTGAACAAGCTTGGATTGTTTTTTCTGGAAAGTTACAGATTCCGAGGATACCCGATAGAAGTATATAAAATAATGAGAAGCATAGATGAGGTAGACAGTCAGAACCTTTTATCCCAGCATATAGAAAAAACAATTACTAGAGGGCATAGCTTTATAGTGAGAGGGGAAAAGTTTAAAGGAGATGCGTGGGGCAAGTATTTTACACAGAGGGTGGTTGGGGCCGGGAATGTGCTGCCTGGAGTGGTGGTGGAGGCAGATATGATAATGGTGTTTAAGAGACTTTTTGGATGCGCAGGCAGATAAGGGTTAGTCTTGGCATCATGTTCGACATTGTGGGCCAAAGGGCCTGTTCTTATGTGGTAATGTTCTCCAGTTCAATGATTCAGTGATACTTATTGTCACATGTATTTAGGAACAGCGAAATGCTTTGTTTTGCAGCGTACAGCAGGCCTCATCTCCGCAACTCCCTTCGCACCCAAACCACCCCCTCCCCAGGTACCTTCCCCTGCAACCGCAGGAGATGCAACACCTGTCCCTTTACCTCCCCCCTCGACTCCATCCAAGGACCCCGTCCTTTCAGGTGGGGCAGAGGTTCACTTGCACCTCCTCCAACCTCATCTACTAATCCGCTGTTCCAGGTGTGGACTCCTATATATCGGCGAGACCAAGCGCAGGCTCGGCGATCGTTTCGCTGAACACCTCCGCTCTGTCCACCTGAACCTACCTGATCTCCCGGTTGCTCAGCACTTTAAACTCCCCCTCCCATTCCCACACTGACCTTTCTGTCCTGGGCCTCCTCCACTATCAGTGTGAGGCTAAACGCAAATTGGAGGAACAGCACCTCATATTTTCCTTGGGCAGCTTACACCCAGCGGTATGGATATTGACTTCTCTAACTTCAAGTAACCTTTGCTTTCCCCTCTCTCTCCGTCCCCTATTCTAACTGTCCTCCTGATTAAATATTACTGATTGTATGCCTCATCGTCACCGTCCCTCAGCCAACCACGAACCTTTCTAGATTTTCTTGAGCATTGTCTGCTTTGATCTGTCATTTTCTTTAGTCTCCCTCGCCCCTGACTCTTTTGTCTGAAGAAGGGCCTCCAGCACTTTGTGTCTACCTTCGATTTAAACCGGCATCTGCAGTTCTTTCTGCACTCTATGTGATAGTAATATTTTTTTTCTTACACAATTTAGCTAAGCGGAGATTTGTAAAGGGAGGGCCTGATGTTTGGGGTTAATATTTAAACTGACTTAGATTCTAGACGTAGCCCAGCCCATCACACAGACCACACTCCCCACCATTGACTCCATCTACACTTCACGCTGCCTCAGGAAAGCAGCCGACATCATCAAAGACTTGTCCCTGTCCCACCCCGGTCATTCCTTCTTCTCCCCACTCCCGTCCGGCAGAAGGTACAGAGGCTTGAAAGCGCGCACCACCAGACTCAGGAACAGCTTCTTCCCCTCTGTTATCAGGCTTCTGAACGGCCCTTCCATAAGCTAGGGCACTGTCCGATTCACCTCTACCCCATTGCGGACATTGGACTCTGTCTGTGGAGCTGATGCGCTACAATGCTGAGAACTACATTCTGCACTCTGTATCTTCCCCTTTGCTCTACCTATTGTACTGGAGTTTGGAGAGATTGCATTTATCTACAGTATTGTCTATTTTGATTGGACAGCACACAAGCAAAGCTTTTCATTGTACCTCAATACGTGTCACAATAATAAACATAAGCCTAAATCTAAATCTGATCCGACCACCTTCCTCATAAATCTCCTGTACATTTTCCCCATCTCACCTTAAACCTGTGCAATCTAGTGTTTGAGGTGAGAAAAGGATTCTCTGTCCCACATCAATGCTTCTCACAATTTTATATACGTATACATATCGTCAACCCCCAGCGTCTGACACTCCAGCTAAAACAATTCAAGTTTGTCCAGCCTCTCCCTGTAGCTAATACCCACTAATCCAGGCATCATTCTGGTGAACCTCCTCTGCACCCTCTCCAAAGCCTCCTGTAATGGGGTGGGTAGAACTTCACACAGTACTCCAAAAGTAGTTTAACCAAAGCTTTATACAGCTGCAACATGGCTTCCTGACATTGCTACTCAAGACGCCAACTGATGCTGTATACCTTCTTTACCATCATAGCCACTTGTGTTGCCGCTTTCAGGAAGCTATGAACGTATCCCAAAATCCATCTGTACATCAATGCTCTTAAGGATGCTGCCAGGGTGGCAACATGGTGCAGTGCAGAGTTGCTGCCTCACAGCACCAGAGACCCGGGTTCCATCCCAACCACGGGTGCCTCTGTACGGAGTTTGTACGTTCTCCCCGTGACCTGTGTGGGTTTCCTCCAAGATCTTCGGTTTCCTCACACTCTAATGACGTACAGATTTGTCGGCTAATTGGCTTGGTATAATTGTAAATTGTACCTAGTATGTGTAGGATAGTGTTAATGTGCGGGGATCGCAGGTCGGCACGGACTCAGAGGGCCGAAGGGCCTGTTTCCGCAATGTACCTCTAAACTATACTAAACTAAAAAAATACACACACATTTACTGTATACTTTCTTCTTGCATTTGACTTCCAAAATGCAGCAGCTCACAGCTGTTCAGCTTAAAGTACCATTTTCCCCACCCAGGGTTTCAACTGATTCTCTGCCAGATCTTTGACAACTTTCTTCACTTTCCACTGCTCCACTCATTTGTGTCATCTGCCATCTTATTACTCCGATGGCCATATGTTCATCTAGATCATTTATATAAATATTTCAACAACAGATATCCCAGCATGATTCTTGCAGAACAGCCATAACCTCAATCAGAAAACGGCCTCCACCACTACCTCCTCCCTTCTATGACCAAGCCAATTATGGATGCAGTTTATCAACTCACTGTGAACACTATTGACATCATCCTCTGGACCAGGCTACAATGAGTGTTCGGTCGCCTGCGTTACTTCAGTCTGGTCAACACCCATCGTCTTCCTCTCATCAATCATCTTTGTCCTGTCCTCAGATTCAGTTTAATTTAGTTTAGAGATACAGTATGGAAACAGGCCCTCCGAGCCACCAAGTCCCCACACATTAACACCATCCTACACACACTAGGGACAATTTACAACTCACCCACAAACCTGTACGTCTTTGGAGTGTGGGGGGAAACCGGAGCACCTGGAGAAAACCCACGCAGGTCACGGGGAGAACGTGCAAACTCCATACAGACAGCGCCCGTGGACAGGATGGAACCCGGGTCTTTGGTGCTGAGGCACCAACTCTACCGTTGCACCACCGAGCAGGATCTGTGTGGCAGGATCTGTCCCGCACAAAGTCGATAGGAGTATATTTAATAAGTCCATGCTTTTCCAAATGTGAGTAAATCCTGTGTCTAAAAGTCAGAGAGTCACACAGCATGAAACAGACCCTGTGTCCAAGTTGTCCATGCCAACCAAGATGCCCATCTCAGTTAGTCCCACTTCCTCACATTCAGGCCATCTCCCTCTAAACTTTCCTATGCATGTACTGTCCAAGTGTGTGGTAGATGTTATAGTGCTACTGCCTCTGGCAGCTCGTTCCATGCTCCCACCACGCTTTGAGTGAAAACATTGCCCTCTGGTTCCTATTAAATCTTGTCCCTCTCACGTTAAACCTGTGCCCTCTGGATTTTGATTCTTGTCGCCTGGGTAAAAGACTTTGTGCACTCACCCTATCTAATCCCCTTGTGATTTTACACACCTCTATGAGATCACCCCTCATCCTCCTGCGCTCCAAGGAATAAAGTCCTAGCCTGCCCATTCTCTCCCTGTAGCTCAGGCCCCTCGAGTCCTCGCAACATCCTCGTCAATCTTCTCTGCACCCTCTCCAGCCTAACGACATTCTTCCTATGGCAGGGTGACCAAATCTGAAGACAATACTCCAATCGTCCTCAATAATTTCCCTGTCACTGATGTAGGTGTCAGAGTTAGGTTGGTGGGGGTGCCAAACGAGTAAGGTTGATGCTGCTAGCCCCTTGCTTGATGTCTGTTAACGCTTGTGGATTTATGTAATTACTCAGCTTAATTTAGGCATCAAAATGCTGACATCTGGGATGTTGAGAATGAACTCATGTAACCCTGAGGCCGGGTACTTTATTTTGACAATTACATTAGTTTGAAGAATACTCGCTACTGTGGTAAGCCCTGATGCCAGTAATATACCTCCTGCCAGTGCCAGGGAAATAACCAACATTTAGAACCGTTTAGACACAACATGCTGGAGTAACTCAGTGGGACAGGCAACATCTCTGGAGAGAAGGAATGGGTGACGTTTCAGGTCAAGACCCTCTTCTTCAGACTGAGTGAGGGGAGAGAGGGAGGCACAGAGATAAGGAAATGTAATGAGACAAAGGGGATGGAGATCAGGGAAAATGTAGTTAGAGCATTGTTAGTGGAGAAGGTGACAACAGAGGAGAATGTAACAACAAACACCCTTTTACCTGATGAGCTTCATTTGTTCCAAACAGCAAGTCGATACTTCAGAAAATGCAATCATTCTCTCCGTGCAACAATGGAATTATTCAAATGAAACATGGAATGCCAAATAAAATTGTTTGTTTTGAGAGAGATCAAACACTGTTGGTGCTGCCGGTGGAATGATGACAGATATTTCCAAGCACTCACTCGGCTTGTTATACTCACACACAACATAGTGATGGTGCTTCAACTGCATTAGTGTTTCTGCACTGGCTGCACTGGCTGCCAGGAAACCGAAGAAAATGCCTTGGATTGTTGGATGGGACAAAGAGCTCTGCCTGAGGGAAAACATGTGACCAGAACTCTTAATCCTGGTGTCATTTACACATAGGGTTGTCAACTTTCTCACTCCCAAATAAGGGACAAAAGGGCAAAATACGGGACAAATTCCCGACGGCAATTCGTTGACCGACTCGGCCGTGGCTGGGTGAATGATGAGTGGGCCCGGGTGCCGGACTGCACACAAAGCCCAGCCGGCAGGGGCCAGCTGAGGAGTTTTGGCCCGGGCCGCACGACGTCACATGCAAAGTCCGGCGCCCCATTGAACCGATGATCGGCCGTGTGAAGGAGGGGTGGTGATGGTGTCGGCGGTAAGCGAAGGTCCGAAGGTCGGACAGCTGGCCGGGCTGCCGACCGACGGGGCCACGGGCGAGGCGCTGCTGCTGCTGCTGCACTCCATGGGCTGCACTACGTCAAGACGGGTGAGGATGGGCCGGAAGCAGCGCTCCGACCCGACAGTCCCCTCGACCCGATTTAGCCCAATATACGGGATGTCCCGGCTAATACGGGACAGTTGGCAACCCTATTTACACAGCACACTGTCCAATAATAAGGAATAGAATACAACACTGAGCAAAAAAAACAAAAAGTGCTGCAGTAACTCAGCGGGTCAGGCAGCATCTGTGGGGAACATGGACACAGAGTGCTGGAGTAACTCAGCGGGTCAGGCAGCATCTGTGGGGAACATGGACACAGAGTGCTGGAGTAACTCAGCGGGTCAGGCAGCATCTGTGGAGAACATGGACACAGAGTGCTGGAGTAACTCAGCGGGTCAGGCAGCATCTCTGGAGAACATGGATAGGTGATGTTTCAGGTTGGGAACCTTCTTCAGACTCAGAGCTGTTTCCAGCAGTTTGTGCCTTTATGTGTAGACCTGCCAGCAGCTGCAGTTTCCTATGCCTACAACACAGACCAATGCAGAAATCAGTCCCACTGGCTTATGGAGCAGATTGCATAGTGGTTTTTTTTAAATCTGAATTTTCAATACTTCCTTCAACTAAGGTGTATAGATAGGCCGCAAGATGTGGACCCGGCCCAAATAGTTCAGATGAAAAGATACAGAGGGGCAGATTTAATGTTCCCATTGTCTTTGCAATGTAAAGTTTTCCAGGCTTGTTGGACAGCACTGAACCTGGGTGACTACGTCGATACTGAGTCTGTTGTTTAGCATATTAACTATCTTGATTGCTGATAGATTTGATTGAAAGCTACAGCATGGAAACAGGCCCTTCGGCCCACCGAGACCACGCTGACCATCGACCACCCGTTCACACTAGTTCTGTGTTATCCCACTTTCTCATCCTTACACACTAGGGCCAATTAACCTATAACCTCGCGGGTCTTTGGTATGTGGGAGGAAACCAGAGCACCTGGAGGAAACCCTGGAGCACAGGGAGAACGTGCAAACTCCACACAGGCAGAACCCAAGGTCAGGAGATTACTGGTGCTGTGAGGCAGGAGCTCTACTTCATACATTCTCAATAAACATTTGGTTCAAATCCTGGAGGTAAATCGTTTGGTATAAACATTGATGTGGGCTCAGATGTGTTTAAGTTAGTTAGTTTAGTTCAGTGTCATGTGTACCGAGGTACAGTGAAAAGCTTTTGTTGCGTGCTCTACAGTCAGCGGAAATACAATACATGATTACAATCGAGCTGTTTACAGTGTGCAGACACACGATAAGGGAATAACGTTTAGTGCAGGGGTCGGCAACCGACGGCTCCCGGGCCAAATGCGGCCCGTAACCCAAAATCATCCGGACCACAGGAGGATTTTTTCCACCGTAATCATCCGGCCCGCCAAGCGCCCCGAGCGCGGCTGAGCTCTGGCTGTACCGCATCCTGCGCTAAGCACCTTCTGTGAACACGTTTAAGAAAGAACTGCAGATGTTGGAAAAATCGAAGTTAGACAAAAATGGCGGAGAAACTCAGCAGGTGAGACACGCAAGGATTGCGTGAGGATGCCTCCCTCGCTGAGTTTCCCCAGCATTTTTGTCTACCTTCTGTGAACACGTGATTTGATGCCTGCCATCCGGAGCGGGATGGGGGCGGGATCCATGTGTACATGTGATAGATGTGGCCCGCCATCGGCTCACAGACACGCGTCCCGGCCCCGATGCAGAACAAGGTTGCCCACTCCTGGTCTAGTGCAAGGTAAAGCCAGCAAAGTCTGATCATGGATAGTCCGATGGTCCCCAATGAGGTAGATAGTAGTTCAGCACTGCTCTCTGTTTGTGGTAGGTTGATTCAGTTGCCTGATAACAGCTGGGAAGAACCTGTCCCTGAATCTGGAGCTGTGTGTTTTCAAACTCCTATACGTTTTGCCCGTTGGGAGAGAGGACAAGAGGCCAGGGTGCGACTCGTCCTTGATTACACATACAGTGGCTTGCAAAAGTTTTCATACCCCTTGAACTTTTCCAAATTTTGTCACGTTACAACCACGAACGTAAATGTATTTTATTGGGATTTTATGTGATACACCATCACAAAGTGGTGCATAATTGTGAAGTGAAAGGAAAATTATACATGGTTTCCAAATTTTATTACAAATAAAAAACTGAAAAGTGTGGCGTGCAAAAGTATTCAGCCCCCTTGAGTCAATACTTTGCAGAACCACCTTTCGCTGCAATTACAGCTGCAAGTCTTTTGGGGTATGTCTCTACCAGCTTTGCATATCTAAAGACTGACATTTTTGCTCAATCTTCTTTGTAAAATAGCTCAAGCTCAGTCAGATTGGATGGAGAGCGTCTGTGAACAGCAATTTTCAAGTCTTGCCAGAGATTCTCAATTGGATTTAGGTCTGGACTTTGACTGGGCCATTCTAACACATGAATATGCTTTGATCTAAACCATTCCATTGTAGCTCTGGCTGTATGTTAGGGTCGTTGTCCTGCTGGAAGGTGAACCTCCGCCCCGGTCTCAAGTCTTTTGCAGACTCTAACAGGTTTTCTTCCAAGATTGCCCAGTATTTGGCTCCATCCATCTTCCCAAGAACTCTGACCAGCTTCCCTGTCCCTGCTGAAGAAAAGCATCCCCACAGCATGATGCTGCCACCACCATGTTACACAATGGGGATGGTGTGTTCAGGGTGATGTGCAGTGTTAGTTTTCTGCCACACATAGCGTTTTGCATTTAGGTCAAAAACTTCAATTTTGGTCTCATCAGACCAGAGCACCTTCCTCCACATGTTTGCTGTGTCCCCCACATGGCTTGTGGCAAACTGCAAACGAGACTTCTTATGGCTTTGTTTCAACAATGGCTTTATTCTTGCCACTCTTCCATAAAGGTCCGATTTGTGGAGTGCATGACAAATAGTTGTCCTGTGGACAGATTCTCCCACCTGAGCTGTGGATCTCTGCAGCTTCCCCAGAATTACCATGGGCCTCTTGGCTGCTTCTCTGATCAATGCTCTCCTTGCCCGGCCTGTCAGTTTAGGTGGACGGCCATGTCTTGGTAGGTTTGCAGTTGTGCCATACTCTTTCCATTTTCGGATGATGGATTGAACAGTGCTCCGTGAGAAGTACAAAGCTTGGGATTTTTTTAATAACCTTACCCTGCTTTAAACTTCTCCACAACTGTATCCCTGACCTGTCTGGTGTGTTCCTTGGGCTTCATGATGCCCAAGGAACATTGCTTGTTCACTAATGTTCTCTAACAAACCTCTATGGTCTTCACAGAACAGTTGTATTATACTGAGATTAGATTACACACAAGTGGACTCTATTTACTAATTAGGTGACTTCTGAAGGCAATTGTTTGCACTGGATTTTATTTAGGGGTATCAGAGTAAAGGGGGCTGAATACTTTTGCACGCCACACTTTTCAGTTTTTTATTTGTAAAAAAATTTGAAAACAATGTATCATTTTTCTTCCACTTCACAATTATGCGCCACTTTGTGTAGGCCTATCACATAAAATCCCAATAAAATACATTTATGTTTGTGGTTTTAACGTGACAAAATGTGGAAAAGTTCAAGGGATATGAATACTTTTGCAAGCCACTGTATATTCAGGAATATTTAGGTGGCTGCAGGTAAAAAAATACCTCTGTATAAAATAGCTATGGTTTGCATGCACATAAACAGATAATATTTACACAATGAACGTCCACTGAAAAATATCCTTTATTCAGAAAATCCTGGGGTTCAAACAAAATGTATGGTACACAATGTGATTGTTCAGGTCAACTACTCCCTATAACTCAGGCCTTCGAGTCCTGGCAACATCCTCATTAATCTGCTCTGCTCTGCTCCTCGTAAATTATTCTCTGTTAGGTAGAGTTGTGCAATTTCTCCACAACTCCATTAGAATCCTCCCACTGATATCCAATCTTGAGTTTTTCTCTCTCCCACTCAGTTCCAGTGGCAGTACATCATTGAGATTTGACTCTGACTTCAGACTGGATGTGGTCGTTGACTTTCCTGAAAGGCTTGTCAAGTGTGTAGGCTGACAAAATTGGAGCGAATTTTGTTCAGGTCTTGACAAGGTCCTTCAATTCAGTTAACTGAAGATATCGTGCCAAAACGTGGATGTTATTGCGTGTACATCACTGTTCTCTACTAACGACTGTCATTTTGCATAACGTTGTCACTTTTCTAGCTGTGGGCTAGCAATTCTCTAAGGATGGGAACGTGCAGACAAGTAGAACAAAGAGCCCAGTGATCGTGCAGTTTGATTTACTTAGCAACCTCAAAATATGAAAACCAAATTTGCATGAGTTCTCATTTTCCAGCATTTTATCTGTGCTTTTAGTATGGCGTTGATGATTCAGCCGTGGGCTACAAATCTGGGACGTTTGTTTAGTTTTGATTTATTATTGTCATGTTTAGTTTTTATTTAGTTTAAGGATTCAGCACAGAAACAGGCCCTTCAGCCCACTGAGCCCGCACCGACCAGCGATCCCAGCACACTAACACTACCCTACACACTAGGGGCAATTTACATTTAGACCAAGTCAATTAACGCACAAACTTGTACGTCTTTGGAGTGTGTGAGAAAGATGAAGATCTCGGAGAAAAACCCACGCAGGTCACGGGGAGAAGGTACAAACTCCGTACAGACAGCAACCTGTAGTCAGGATGGAACCCGGGTCTCCGGCGCTGTGAGGCAGCGACTACACTACGACCCCTGTGTACCGAGGTTGCCTGTACGCTATTCACTCAAATGATAGTATACATGAGTACAATCAAACTATACACAAGTACAACAGGTAGTGTGAAGAGAAAATGACCCGAATGCAGAATATAGTGTTACAGTTACAGAGAAAGCACAGATTAAAAAGTGCAAGATTTTCGTAGTGAGGTTGGTTTAGACATTCGGGACCACACCCTAGTTCAGTTGCCTGATAACAGAGGGGAAGAAGCTGTTGCTGACTCTGCTTGTATGTGCTTTCAAGCTTCTGTATCTTCAGCCTGACGGAAACAGGGAGAAGAAGGAATGACTGGCGGATGGCAGGGGTGAAATGAGTGTGTGACAGGGTGTTGTGGGTCTCTGATGATGCTGGCTGCATCTTTGAGGCAGCGACCCCTGTAGATCTCTTCAGCCCTGGGGAGGTCAGGAGCTGTGATGAACTGGGCAGTGTTCACCACCTTTTTGAATCTTCTAAGTTCCTGGCGGTTTGAGTTGCCGAACCAGGCCGTGATTTAACTACCCAATATGCTCCATACTGTACACGTAGAAGCTCAAGACAGTGTTTGTTGGTGTACCGAATCTCCTCGAAGGAAGTAGAGGCATTAATGGGCTTTCGTTAGGATTGCCTCAATGTGCTGGGTCCAGGACGTCTTCAGGGATATGCACACCCAGGAACGTGAAGTTGTTCACGCTCATCACCACCAATCCCATCGATGAAGAAAGATTTGTGGGTCCTCAACGTTCCTCTTCCAAAGTCAACAAGATCCTTGGTTTTCCTGATGTTGACAGCACGGATGTTGTTCTGGCACCATTTGGTCAGTCGATCAGTTATCCTCAAAGCTCTGAAGCTTTAAGAAAGCTTTACGAACCTTTAAAGAAGGTTTTAGAAAGAACTGCAGATGCTGGTAAATCGAAGCTAGACACAAAATGCTGGAGTAACTCAGCGGGTGAGGCAGCATCTCTGGAGAGAAGGAATTGGCGACGTTTCGGGTCGAGAGTCTGAAGAAGGGTCTGACGCATAGATGCTGCCTCACCCGCTGAGCTACTTGTCGAGTTGATCGAGTCATGATGTGGAGGCGGGAGAGGACCGCACCAGTGAAATCCCACTATAATATGACCACGTTTGGTCCACTATAAATATTGTTCCATCTCCCCCACCACTTGTTCCATCTCCCCACCACTTGTTCCATCTCCCCACCACTTGTTCCATCTCCCCACCACTTGTTCCATCTCCCCACCACTTGTTCCATCTCCCCACCACTTGTTCTTCTCAACCACTTGTTCCATCTCCCACCACTTGTTCCATCTCACACCACTTGTTCCATCTCCCCACCATCCCTCAGGGTCCTAATCTTTCCTCTCGAATCACCAAAGTGCTGCATAAGGTGATCTTGTGTTGTGGGGCCTTGTGTTAACATGAGACGAGACTAAATGGGTGAGTGGGTCATTACGCAATTCTAAGTAAGTAGTAATTAGAAAGATCACACATGCAAACTCAGGCATTGCAATTTCTTGATGTCTTGGGCAGAGCTGTTCCCAAACCAAGCTGTGCTGCAACCCGACAGTGTGCATCTGTAGAAGTTCGTACATCAGTCACTGAAAGTAACCATGGAGGTACAGCAGCAAGTGAAGAAAGTTAATGGCATGTTGGCCTTATTGCGAGCAGATTTGAGTTTAGGTGCAAGGAGGTCCTTCTGCAGTTGTACAGGGACCTGGTGAGACACGGAGGCCCTGAGAGTTTTCACCCAGAGATTGTGAATTCTCTGCAATTTTGGTCTCCTAATTTGAGGAAGGACATTCTTGCTAATGAGGGAGTGCAGCGTAGGTTCACCAGGTTAATTCCAGGGACTAACCTGATGTTTGCAGCATCTTTGGGTTTTTAATTCTCTAGGACTCTTATTACTTGGACTGCAGGAGGACGAGGGGGTAATCTTATAGAGATGTACTAAATCATGAGAGGAATAGATCAAGTAGATGCACAGCATCTCTTGCCGAGAGTTGGGGCATCGAGAAATTGCGGCAGAGGTTTAAGGTGAGGGGGGAAGTATTTAATAGGAACTTGAGGGGTAACCTTTTCACACAAAGGGTGGTGGGTGTATGGAATGAACTGCCGGATGAGGTAGTTGAGGCAGGGACTATTGCAATGTTTAAGAAACATTTAGACAGGTACATGGATAGGATGAGTTTAGAGGGATATGGACCAAACACAGGCAGGTGGGGCTAGTGTAGATGGGGCATGTTGACTGGTGTGGGCAAGTTGGGCCCAGGGGCCTGTTTCCACATTGTATCACTCTATGACTATGACTAATTAGAGATGTCACTTTCGTCAGAACTCTTTGAAAGAGCAGCAGTGAAAGTGACATGCCCGGTCCTTTGCTGTATTGTGGCTGCCCAGTCCGTGGGCTGCCGTGGAGTATATGGTTCTATCCACTGGATAAATCGCAGCGCCCAGCCCTGTCCAGGGTGGTTTGCATATTGGGAAACGCAGGAACATATAACCATATAACCATATAACAATTACAGCACGGAAACAGGCCCTCTCGGCCCTTCCAGTCCGTGCCGACCAATTGTTTTCCCCTAGTCCCATCTACCTGCACTCAGACCATACCCCTCCATTCCCTTCACGTCCATATACCTATCCACTTTACTCTTAAATGTTAAAATCGATCCTGCCTCCACCACTTCTGCTGGAAGCTGATTCCACACAGCCACCTCTGAGTAAAGAAGTTCCCCCTCACGTTACCCTGAAACCTCTGTCCCTTAATTCTCATGTCATGCCCTCTTGTTTGAATCTTCCCTACCCTCAATGGGAAAAACGTATCCAACGTCAACTCTGTCTATCCCTTTCATCATTTTAAAGACCTCAATCAAGTCCCCCCTTAACCTTCTGCGCTCCAAAGAATAAAGACCTAACTTGTTCAACCTTTCTCTGTAACATAGTTGCTGGAACCCTGGCAACATTCTAGTAAAACTGGAAGTTGGCCAATATATAGCTGGAACATAAAACAGCAAGTTGTCTCAGTTATGAACAACTGTGATTTTCCTCCCCGATATACAATGACAATTTTGAAATATGTCAAATCCACGTATAATGCCACATTGTACTGACATGAGTGAAATCTCCTTTTTACAATTGCTCCATCAGTGTGAGGGATGACTCCTGCTGAATCAGCAACTTCTCCCTTTGCATCAGCAGCTTTTTGGAGCTTTATGTTGCATAATGAGCTGCAGTTTACTCTTCAAAGCTGCTGCTGCTGCTGCTGGAATATTTGATGAGACTGGCCAGAGGACTGTAGCGCTGGGGGTGTCTGCTCACCGATGTTTTTTTAATGGATATATCTAAGGGAGAGATAGATAGATTCTTGATTAGTGCGGGTGTCAGAGGTTATGGGGCAAAGGCAGGAGAATGGGGTTAGGAGGGAGAGATAGATCAGCCGTGATTGAATGGCGGGGTAGACTCGATGGGTTGAATGGCCTAATTCTGCTTCGATCACTTAGGGTATTATGACCACACCAGTCCCCATGCACACAATATTCACACATTCATTTTATATGCAAAACATCCCCTTGCTTCCTGCATTCATCACCGCCTGGCATTTTGAATTCAATGACAGAAAGATACAATTCTATTTCTTGTGTCACCATCAAACTTTGACAGTTGCTAGAACACAGTTGGCCCTTGGACTTGTCGTAGCATAACAGTAAAGAAAGAACAAGGTTAGAATGAAATTCTTGCATTTCTACAGAGCCTTTCATTACCTCAATGTCACAAAGTAGCCTTCAGCCAATGAATCCTTACAGAGGTGTTGGCCACTCACTGTGATGGATGTTTATGTAAACTGTGTTAAGTGTAGGTCTTGGGTTTTATTGTAATGTAAAAAACTGGAGAAAATGCAATTTCGTTCAAACCAAGCGGATTGAATGACAGCTATTCTATTCTATGCTATTCTAATACAGCACGGAAACAGGCCCTTCAGCCCAACACACCATGCCAACCAAGATGCCCCATCTACACTAGCCCCGCCTGCCTGCGTTTGACCCATATCCCACCAAACACTTCCTATCCATGTACCTGCCAATCTATTCCCCTCATGATTTTATATAACTATAAAAGATCATGTCTAATTCTGTGCTCCAAGGAATAGAGTTCCAGTCTGCACAACCTCTCCCTATAGCTCAGGCCCTCAAGTCCTTCCTGTAACCGGGTCACCAAAACTCCACAGTACTCCAACTGTGGCCTCACCAGCTCCTTGTGCAAAGTTATTTCTGAGGAATTATACCTACACTGAGATGCCCAGACGGTGACACCCAGACGGTGACACCCAGACGGTGACACCCAGACTGTGATGTCCAGACTGTGATGTCCAGACTGTGATCTCCAGACTGTGACACCCAGACTGTGATGTCCAGACTGTGATGTCCAGACTGTGACACCCAGACTGTGATGTGCAGAGTGTGATGTCCAGACTGTGACACCCAGACGGTGACACCCAGACTGTGATGTCTAGACTGTGACACCCAGACTGTGAT
This sequence comes from Okamejei kenojei, assembly GCA_035221665.1. NCBI lineage: Eukaryota > Metazoa > Chordata > Chondrichthyes > Rajiformes > Rajidae > Okamejei > Okamejei kenojei. The sequence goes on from CM069131.1 coordinate 388,492, forward strand.
GTCTAGACTGTGACACCCAGACTGTGATGTCCAGACTGTGACACCCAGACTGTGATGTCTAGACTGTGACACCCAGACTGTGATGTCTAGACTGTGGAACCCAGACTGTGATGTCCAGACTGTGATGTCCAGACTGTGATGTTCAGGCTGTGACACCCAGACTGTGATGTCCAGACTGTGATGTCCAGACTGTGATGTCCAGACGGTGACACCCAGACGGTGACACCCAGACGGTGACACCCAGACGGTGACACCCAGACTGTGATGTCCAGACTGTGATGTCCAGACTGTGATCTCCAGACTGTGACACCCAGACTGTGATGTCCAGACTGTGATGTCCAGACTGTGATGTCCAGACTGTGATGTCCAGACTATGATGTCCAGACTGTGATGTCCAGACTGTGATGTCTAGACTGTGATGTCCAGACTGTGATGTCCAGACTGTGACACCCAGACTGTGATGTCCAGACTGTGATGTCTAGACTGTGACACCCAGACTGTGATGTCCAGACTGTGATGTCCAGACTGTGATGTCCAGGCTGTGACACCCAGACTGTGATGTCCAGACTGTGATGTCTAGACTGTGACACCCAGACTGTGATGTCCATACTGTGATGTCCAGACTGTGATGTCTAGACTGTGATGTCCAGACTGTGATGTCTAGACTGTGATGTCCAGACTTCTGGCAACAGGTGATAGACAAATTACAAACCCAGCAATTAGTTCAATATTGTTGCCATTCTTCAGTATATAAATCATGACAGGATATTAAACTAGGTATGTTGTCACTGTATCGCTGTGTGTACTCTCTCAGCCTTTGGAGACAGATTGCAGTGAGGTGACTGACTGTTGAATACAAGCCAAGTCAAGTCGCGTTTATTCGTCACATACACATACGGGATGTGCGGTGACATGGAAGTGGCAATGCTCGCCGATTGTGCAAAACAACTACAGAACAGAATGGAACAGAACCAGTAATTACATATTTGTGTGAGGAGAAAAAGAAAAACCAGCGATTATAAAAAGACATTAGACACAACAGTAAATTGGGTCAGTAAAGTTAGTCCCTGGTGAGCTAGGAGTTTACAGACGTAATGGCCTCTGGGAAGAAACCCCTTCTCAACCTCTCCATTCTCACTGCATGGCAACGGAGGCGTTTGCCTGACCGTAGCAGCTGGAACAGTCCGTTGCAGGGGTGGAAGGGGTCTCCCATGATCTTATTGGCTCTGGAGTTGCACCTCCTGGTGTATAGTTCCTGCAGTGGGGCGAGTGTAGTTACCATAGTGCGTTCGGCCGAACGCACTACTCTCTGCAGAGCCTTCTTGTCCTGGGCAGAGCAGTTCCCAAACCAGATTGTAATGTTTCCAGCCAAGATGCTTTCCATAGCCGCGGAGTAGAAGCACTGGAGGATCCTCGGAGACACTCTGAATTTCCTCAATTGCCTAAAGGCGCTGCCTTGCCTTACTCACCATTGCTGCAGCGTGTGATGTCCATGTCATATCCTCAGAGATGTGGACTCCCAGGTATTTAAAACAGCTCACCCTGTCCACAGTATCCCCATTTATCCTCAATGGTGTGTACGTCCTCGGATGATGTGCCCTCCTAAAGTCCACGATCAGCTCCTTCGTTTTTTTGATGTTCAAGAGGAGGCTGTGGTCCTGACACCAGAGTGCCAGATCAGCCACCTCCTTCCGGTAGGCCTTCTCATCGTTGTCTGAGATCAGGCCCACCACCGGGGTGTCATCAGCAAACTTGATAATCGAGTTGGAGCTGAACCTGGCCATGCAGTCATGTGTGTACAGGGAGTACAATAGGGGGCTGAGGACGCAACCCTGGCGGGATCCTGTGCTCAGGGTGAGGGACTTTGATGTATTCCCTCCCATCTTGACTACCTGGGGCCTGGCGGTGAGAAGGTCCAGGGCCCAGGCACACAGGGAGGTGTTGAGCCCTAATTCCAGTAGCTTCTCGGCCAGTCTGGTGGGGACTATTGTGTTGAAGGCTGAACTGAAGTCTCTGAACAGCATCCTCACGTAGCCCCCCTTCTGGCTGTCAAGATGAGGGAGAGCGGTGTGCAAAACCTGGGAGACCGCATCGTCCGTGGATCTGTTCGGATGGTATACGAATTGTAGCGGGTCCATGTTGCGAGGGAGGAAGGCGCAGATGTGTTTCTTGATCAGCCTCTCGAAGGATTTCATGACGACCGAGGTGAGGGCCACCAGACGGTAGGCTGGGGAGGCATTTGTTCGTACAGGTGCAATGATGGACCTTTTGAAGCAGGCAAATCAATGTGACTGCAGTTCCGGTGGGATTGGGATTGTCCTTTGCATGGTGTGTCTGTTAAACCCAGTCTCAGGATCTGCCAGTTCAAACTTTATGAGGGTTGCTAGTACCATAGAGCATAGAACAGCCCAGCACAACAACAGGCCCTTTGGCCCACGATGTCCATGCCAAATACGACGGCAAGATAAACGCAACCTCTGCTTACACACGATCCATATCCCTCCATTCCTGCCTGTCCATGTGCCTCTTAAATGCCACTGTGTATCTGCGGTGTGAGAAGGAAGTGCAGATGCTGGTTTAAACCAAAGATACTGTAGACACAAAAACAGCAGTAGCTCAGCAGGGCAGGCAGCATCTCTGGAGACAAGGAGTGGGTGACGTTTCGGGTCGACACCCTTCTTCAGCATGAGAGTCAGGGGAGAGGGAATCTAGAGATATGTAAGGGTAAGGTGTGAAAATGACATGAAAGCAGAGGAAATGTAGACTAGTTCACTGTTGGCTGAGGGGAAGGTGACAATGAGGCATACAGTCAGTAACATTAATCAGATGGACAGTGCAACTAGTTGGAGAATGAGGGTTGGGGGAGGAATGGAGAGAGAGGGAAAGTGAGAGTTACTTGGTTAGAAAAATCAATATTCATACCGCCAGGTTGTAAGCTGCCCAAGTGAAATATGAGGAGCTGTTACAGGTACAAGTGCTGTCTTTGAGACCAAACCTGCAACAGAAGCACCGGTCCCACAGAGACTTTAAACCGCATGGCTCTCCCCATCACTGGCACCAAAACAATGAACCAGTCGGGCATCTTGTTTGTTATTTCTGGAGCTGGTGGGCAAATCATTGGTCGGGTTTGTTTTCCTCATTGCATCCACTACACCAGAGACTGACAAAGGGTCTCGACCCAAAACGTCGCCTATTCCTTCGCTCCATAGATGGATGCTGCCGCACCCGCTGAGTTTCTCCAGCTTTTTTGTCTACATACCATAGACGTTGTTCTTTGGCTGAGAGCAATACTGAGATCCCTGGCAGTGCGGGTTTGGATTTCATAACTCTGTGTTGGTTAGTGGATGTACTAGTGTCTGGAGATATTGTATCACCATTACTACTAGCCAATCAATGATAATAGCATGTGTTAGTACAGCTGTAGAGGTGGAATTTGGATCGCTTTGACATTTTCAAGGATATTCATAGTGTGCAGCAACAGAAACAGGCCCTTCAGCCTAACTCACCCATGTCAACTTACAAAGCTCGCCCTACTTGCCTGCACTTCGACCAAATCCCCCCCAACTTCCTATCCGTGTTTCTGTCAATATGCTTAAATGCTGTTATTCAAGCAGCTCGATCCATATGCCTACCACCCTCTGCATGAAAAAATTGCCCCATGGGTGGAAATCGCTCTTGAAACATGGGAGGGGCACAATGAGGCCTGACATCTAGGACAGGGGTCGGCAACCTACGGCCCATGGGCCGGATCCGGCCCCTAACCCAAAAACATCCGACCCGCAGACGGATTTTTATTCAATTCGTTTTTGCGATCTGGGAACTGCAGCCAGGTCGCAACACACAGGTCGCAACACGCAGGTGGCCTGGGAACTACAGCCAGGCCCAGGGCAGGCGAGCCGACCTGGGCACTACAACCAGGCCCGGGGCAGGCGAGCCGACCTGGGCACTACAGCCAGGCCCGGGGCAGGCGGCCTGGGCACTACAGCGAGACCTAGGCACTACAGCCAGGCCCGGGGCAGGCAAGCCGACCTGGGCACTACAACCAGGCCCGGGGCAGGCAACCTGGGAACTGCAAGCCCTTTGGCCCACCGTGTCCGTGCCAACCAGCAATCACCCCGTACACTAGCACCATCCGTCACACTAGGGACAATTTACCAAAGCACTTAACCTGCACGTCTTTGGAGTGTGGGGCAGGCGAGCCGACCTGGGCACTACAGCCAGTCCTGGGACACGCAGCCAGCCTGGGTCTGGCAGTAGCGCCCAGGTCACAAAACATGGAGGGAATTGTCCCCCACCTCTCAAAACATGCCCCTCCCCCCAGGATTTCCACCCATGTGACAGGTTCCTTATAATTCTTCACACTCTCGCCTTAAACCTATGTCCACTAGCTTTAGACTCCCCTACCCTGGGGGAGAAAAACTGTGGCTATTCATCTTATCTATGTTTATAATTTATAAATCTCCGTAACGTGACTCCTCAGCCTCTTAGGCTCCAGAAAAACGTCCTAGCCTGTGCAGCACCTTTGATTCCCCACGCACAAAGCCATGCTGACTTTCCCTAATCATTCCTTGCCTTTCTAAATGCATGCTCTCAAAATCCGCTCCAGTAACTTGCCCAATCTAAAGTTCCCAGGCTTTTCCTTGCAGTCTTTCTTAAATAGATGCACATTTCGCACCCTCTAGTCTTCCGGCACATCACCCATGGTTGTTGATGATACAAATATATCAGTCACATATTTTCTTCCCAACCTTCTTATAACGTGTGAAAACGCACGCCTCCAGATGCTGGGACAGTTTCTTCATGGCTGTTATCAGGCAACTGAACAGTCCTCTCACCAGCTAGAGAGCGGTCCTGACCTCCCATCTACCTCATTAGGGACCTTTGAACAATCTTTAAGCAGACTTGTCTTGCACTAAATGTTCTACCTTTTACCCTTTATCTGTGCACTGGGGACTGCTGAAGACCATGCTGAAGACCATGCTGAAGACTGGATAGCATGCAACAATTAACCTTTCACCGTACCTTGGTACATGTGACAATAATAAACTAAACTAAACTAATATCAATGGCTATTAATGCAGAAAATCTTTCAGTTGACCTTTTAAGGATATAATTCAGTCCACTTGAAGCCAGCTGGGACCAGAGTCCTGGTGAACCACATAGCTAGGGCCATAGATAGAGCTTTAAATGAAATTGTGTGGGGGTGTGGGTCAGCAAATTGGAGATGTGTGGATGAAGATAAATGGAAGGAGAGTGCAGGAGTGGTGACTGAAGCCTCCAGAAGAGGTTATGGGATGGAAAGTTTAAGAAGGAACTGAGTCTAAAGTTCAGGCAAAATTGGGACCAGTGTGTGAAGTGAATACTGAACTAAAGGTATTATATTTAAATGCACTTAGTATAGGGAACAAAGTGGGTGAGCTTATAGCGCAGTTAGAAATTGGTAGGTTCGATGTTGTGGGCATTGCGGAGACGTGGATGAGAGAGGATCTGAGCTATGAGCTGAATATCCAAGGTTACACGACCTATCGGAAAGACAGATTGATGGGAAGAGGGTGGGGTAACTCTGCTGGTAAGGAATGAAATTCCGTCCTGGGCAAGGGGTGACAGGATCAGAAGATGTAGAATCCTTGTGGGTGGAGCTAAGAAACTGCAAGGGTAAAAAGACCCTGAAGGGAGTTATTTACAGGCCTCCAAACAGTAGCCAGGAAGTAGGGTGCAAGTTACATTGGGAGATACAATTGGCATGTAAGAAAGGCAATGTTATAGTGGTCATGGGGATTACAACATGCAGATACTGGGAAAATCAGATTGGTATTGGATCCCATGAGGGAATTTGTGCAGTGCTTACGAGATGGCTTCTTAGAGCAGCTTATAGTCAACCATACTAGGGAAAAGGCAGATTTGATTAGTGAGCTTAAGGCAAAGGAGTCTCTATGAGGTAGTGACCATGATATGATAAACTTCAATCTGCAGTTTGAGAAGGAGAAAATGAAATTGGATGTGTCGGTGTTATAGCTGAGATAAGGTGACCACATAGGCACGAGGGAGCTGGATAAAGTTGATTGGATAGGGATCCTGACAGGAATGACAGTGGAAGAGCAATGGCAGGAATTTCTGGGAATAATTCAGAATGTGCAGAATCTGTTCATCCCAAAGAGGAAGAAAAATTCTAACAGGGGAATGAGGTGACCGTGGGTGACAAGGGACGTCAAAGACAGTACAAAACTAAAAGAGAAGGCAAATAACATTACAAAGATTAGTGGGAAGCAGAGGATTGGGAAGCTTTTGAAAACCGACAGAAGGGAACTAAAAAGGCAATAAGTGCAGAAAAGAGGAAATATGAAGGCAAGCTAGCTAATGATATAAATGATATAAATCAGATATATAAAGAATAACAGAGAGGACTGCTGGAAAATGAAGGCATGGCAAATGATAATGCGGAATAAAGAAATGGCATTGAACATGTTTTTTGCATCAGTGTTTCCACACCAGCAACGTGCCTGAAGGTCAAGAGGGTCAGGGGGTGGAAGTTAGTGGAGTGACTATACCAGGGAGAGGGTGCTTGACAAGCTGAAAGGGCAAAGGTGGATAAGGCACCTGGACTGGATGGACTGCACCCTAGAGTTCTGAAAGAGGTGGCATTAGAGATTGTGGAGGCATTGGCAGTGACATTTCAAGAATCACTAGATCAGGAGTGGTCCCAGAGGACTGGAAAAATGCCAATGTTACCCCGATGTTCAAGAAGAGAGCAGGGCAAAACAGGGGAAACTATATGTGTAGGAAGGGACTGCAGATGCTGGTTTACACCGAAGATAGACACAAAATGCTGGAGTAACTCAGCGGGACGGGCAGCATCTCTGGAGAGAAGGAATGGGTGGCGTTATGAATCAGGACCCTTATTCAGACTGAATTACATCTGAAGAAGAGTCTCTACCTGAAACGTCACCCATTCCTTCTCTCCAGTGATGCTGCCTGTCCCACTGAGTTACTCCAGCATTGTGTGTCTACCTTAGGGGAAGTTATATGTCGTTTAGCCTGACTGCAGTGGTTGGTAAGATTATAGAGTCCATTATGAAAGTGGAGGTTTCTGAGTACTTCAAAGCACATGATAAAATAAGCCAAAGTCAGCATGTTTTTTGAAGGGGAGGTCTTGCTTGACAAATCTGTTGGAATTCTTTGAACAAGTAAATAGCAGGACAGACAAAGGAGAGTCAGTGAATGTTGTTTGCCTTTGATAAGGTGCCACACGTGAGGCTGCTAAGGAGGATGAGAGCCTCTGGTATCAGAGGGCAGACACTAGCATGGATAGCAGGTTGGCTGGATGGCAGAAGGCAAAGAGTGGCAATAAAGGGGGCTTTTTCTGCTTGGCTGCCAGTGACTAGCGGGGTTCCGCAGGGCTCGGTGCTGGGGCCGCTACTCTTCACGTTGTATATTAATGATTTTGAAGAGGGGATGGAAGGCTGTGTGGTCAAGTTTGCAGATAATCCTAAATAGGTGGAGGGGCAGGTAATGTAGAGAAAGCAGGGACTCTGCAGAAGGACTTGGACAGGTTGGGAGAGTGGGCAGAGAAGTGGCAGATGGAATATAGTGTAGCAAAGTGTGGAGTCTTGCATTTTGTAGTAGGAATAAAGGCATAGACTATTTTCTAAATGGGGAGAGAATCCAGAAATCGGAGGTTCAAAGGGACTTGGGAGTGCTGGTGCAGGATTCCCCAAAAGTTAATCTGCAATCGACAATAAAGAAGAAGAAAAATGCTATGTTATCATTTATTTTGAGAGGACTAGAATATAAAAAGAGTGATGTAATACTGAGGCTTTATAAGGCACTGGTCAGACTGCATTTGGAGTATTGTGAACAGTTTTGGGTCCCATATCTGAAGAAGGATGTGTTGGCATTGGAGAGGGTCCAGAGGAGGTTTATGGGAATGATCCCAGGAACGAGTGGCTTAACATAGGATGAGCATTGGACGGCACTGGATTTTAGAAGGATGAGGGGACACTTTGGAAGTTACTGAGTCTTCAAAGGCCTGGGTAGAGTAGATGTGGAGAGAATTTTTCCACTCGTGGGAGAGTCTCGGACATGCGCGCAAAACCTCAGAATAAAAGGGTGTACATTTAGGAAGGGGATGAGGAATTTCTTTAGTTAGAGGGTGGTGACTCTGTGGAACTCATTGCTGCAGACGGCCGTGGGGGCCAAGTTAATGCACATTTTTAAAGTGGAGATTGATAGATTTTTTGATTAGTACAGGTGTTGGGGGTTATGGGGAGAAGGCAGGAGAATGTTGCTAGGAGGGAGGGATAGATCAGCTTGACTGAATGGCGGAGTAGACTCGATGAGCTGAATAGCCTAATTCTGCTCCCATGATTTATGAACATAGATATTTTTCTTTTGGCATGAAAATTGATGTTCTTTACTTGAGATTTTAACGTATTTCAATTAATGCTTTTCTGCAATGCCCAGTTTAATATACAAAGAAACAGACTTTGCTGAATAAATGTAACGCACTTTGCTCTGTTGCTGAAATCTTCATAGATTTGCTTGACTTTCTCAAGATCTACTGGGAAGTGTGCTTGTATACGATCACATTTATATTTCAATCAAATATTAATACCACTGTATTAACTAGCTGTGTTATAAATGATCTCACGGTCGTTTGGATGCCAGAGATCAATGCCTTGGCATCAATCCATCTTTCTTTTATTGTAATATCTGTGAATATTTTCAATTGAGTTCATGAAATCTTATAGCTTTTGATACTGCATAGTGCTGTGTAAATGAATACTGTTACTCCAAGAGTCAGCGAGCTAGTGTTTGGATTGGGAACCTGGTGTGGTGGTGGCTCTGTGTCTCTCTGGGTCTGTGTCGTATCTTGTGCCCTGGAGAATTGTGTGATGCATGTACATCTGAACCAAATCCCAAAGAATGATTAGTCAGCGAGTGATACAGCTTGGAAACAGGCCCTTCAGCCCAACTTGTCCTTGCCACCCAACGTGTGCGCGTGTGTGTGGTGTGTGAGTGCATTTGTGCGCGTGTGTGCGTGTGTGCATGTACGAGCATGTGTGGTGTGTGTGCGTGCGTGAGTGTGTGTGTGTGTGTGTGTGCGTGTGTGCGTGTGTGTGTGTGTGTGTGTGTGCGTGTGTGTGTGTGTGTGCGTGTGTGTGTGTGTGTGCGTGGTGTGTGTGTGAGTGTGTGTGTGTGTGTGTGTGTGCGGTGTGTGTGTGTGTGCGTGTGTGTGTGTGTGTGTGTGTGCGGTGTGTGTGTGTGTGCGGTGTGTGTGTGTGTGTGCAGTGTGTGTGTGTGTGTGTGTGTGTGTGTGTGTGTGTGTGTGTGCGTGTGTGTGTGTGTGTGCGTGTGTGTGTGTGTGTGTGCGGTGTGTGTGTGTGTGTGTGTGTGTGTGTGTGTGTGTGTGTGGTGTGTGTGCGTGTGTGCGAGTGTGTGTGTGTGTGCGGTGTGTGTGCGTGCGTGCGTGTGTGTGTGTGTGTGGTGTGTGTGTGTGTGTGTGTGTGTGTGTGTGTGTGCGTGTGTGTGTGCGTGCGTGCGTGGTGTGTGTGTGTGTGTGTGCGGGTGTGTGTGTGTGTGTGTGTGTGTGGTGTGTGTGTGTGTGTGCGGTGTGTGTGCATGTGTGTGCGTGCGTGGTGTGTGTGTGTGTGTGTGTGTGTGTGTGTGTGTGTGTGTGTGTGTGTGTGTGTGCGTGCGTGCGAGGTGTGTGTGTGTGTGTGCGGTGTGTGTGTGTGTGTGTGTGTGTGTGTGTGTGTGCGCGGTGTGTGATTGCGTGCGTGTGTGTGTGTGTGCTGTGTGTGTGCGTGTGTGCGTGCGTGCGTGCGTGGTGTGTGTGTGTGTGTGTGTGTGTGTGTGTGCGTGTGTGTGTGTGTGTGCGGTGTGTGTGTGCGTGTGTGTGTGTGTGCGGTGTGTGTGTATGTGCGGTGTGTGTGTGCGTGCATGGTGTGTGTGTGCGCGGTGTGTGATTGTGTGTGTGCGTGGTGTGTGTGTGTGGTGTGTGTGTGTGTGTGCGTGCGTATGTGCGTGTGCGTATGTGCGCGTGTCCAGCTTGCTGTGAGAGTGCTCCTGCTCGCTATCAGTGGTGGATCTCATTTGCTGGCCTGTTGCCATCAGCTTCCTCGCCTGCCTCCCATTTCCTGGATATTCCCACTGTGCTTTCTTGACCCAGGGAGTGGATTGCATCGCTGATGGTGCATTGCAAAGCATCGGAAGCCTTGGCCAAAGTCCAATCTTTGAGTGGTTTGGACAGGAGACAAACTCTTGAGCTGCATATGAGTTGGTGGCGCCAGGCTTCAGTGGCCAGGTCTCAGTCTCAGCCTGAGTTAAGGCACGCTCCCCACCCTGTCACAGCATGGTCACTGAGGGGACAGCGGGACACACTGCATGGACAGACCCTTCGGCCCAACATGTCCACCCTGACCAAGTGCCTAACTGAGCCATTCCCATATCCCACAAATGGCCCATATTCCACTATCCATTTACCTAAATGTCTTTTAAATGATAGAATTAAATCCACTTCTACAGCTTCCTCTGGCAGCTCGTTCCATACACCCACCACACTCTGTGTGGAAAGGTTGAAGCTTGTGACCATTCATCTCATCTGCACCCATCATGATTTTATACATATGTACAAGGTCACCCCTCAGCCTCCTCAGCTCCAGGTCTTTGCATATCCAGTTTCTCCTTTTAACTCAAGCCCTCCAGCCCCAGTAACGGCCATGTGAATCGTCCCCTTTCCCCTATCCTCCCTGTAGCTGGATGATGAGAACCATATCAGTGTTGTTTGTAGTCACTCATGGCCCTATAAGACCATGACATGTTGCAATGTGCATGTGGGAGGGTGGGTGGCTGGTCATACACTTCAACTGGGCTTCAACTGTGTCGCCAGTACAGTGCCAGAGGTGAGGGGTTGCCCTGGCTTCACTGCCCACCTTCCCTGCCCCTCTCTGCTTGCAGCAGCTGCTTTGCTATTTTGTCGTATGACCTGCCCACCTGATCTGTGGTTCTTGCAGTAACGTGTAGATAGATAATTGGGAGCGTTGTCTGTGGGGCGGGAATCTTGTCCAGCCTCGTGGTCTGATGTATCTGCACGCACAGAGCATGGGAAGTAGGTATATTTCCCCATATGTATGTACACATGGGTATATTGCCTGGTATGTATGTACACATGGGTATACTGCCCGGTATGTATGTACACATGGGTATACTGCCCGGTATGTATGTACACATGGGTATACTGCCCGGTATGTATGTACACATGGGTATATTGCCTGGTATGTATGTACACATGGGTATACTGCCCGGTATGTATGTACACATGGGTATACTGCCCGGTATGTATGTACACATGGGTCTACTGCCCGGTATGTATGTACACATGGGTCTACTGCCCGGTATGTATGTACACATGGGTATACTGCGGTATGTATGTACACATGGGTCTACTGCCCGGGTATGTATGTACACATGGGCCTACTGCCCGGTATGTATGTATGTACACATGGGTATACTGCCCTGTATGTACACATGGGTATACTGCCCGGTATGTATGTACACATGGGTATACTGCTAGGTATGTATGTACACATGGGTATACTGCCCGGTGTGTATGTACACATGGGTATACTGCCCGGTATGTATGTACACATGGGTATACTGCCCGGTATGTATGTACACATGGGTCTACTGCCCGGTATGTATGTACACATGGGTATACTGCCCGGTATGTATGTACACATGGGTCTACTGCCCGGTATGTATGTACACATGGGTCTACTGCCCGATATGCCCACTGCCCACTGTCCATGGGTGAACAGTACAGGGGGAGGTGGGCATGGAGGACCACTTCATCCTCAGCTTGGTCATTCATCTCATTCCTCTTCATTCCCACTCTTCACTTCTCAGTAGTTCCAAAGCTGAGCTGACGTTTGCCATGGTGTTATTGACTTTGTCACCAGTGTTGGGTGCTGCTGACCTGCTCCACTACTCACAGCCTCTGGCCAATGACAAGGATGTGTGCTGGTAATATGGGCTGCAGCTTGGTGCAGTTTGGTGCAGGTTTCCCCCTCTCTGCGTGCCCATGTTGGCCATCTGTTGGCATGGGCTTCATTCTGTGACTTGCTACATTCACTGCGTTGCTGGCTGGGGGGGATGTAATGCTGCTCTGGGCTCTGTCCAAATAGTGAAAGGCTTGGATAGAGTGGATGTGAAGAGGATGTTTCCACTAGTGGGAGAGTCTAGGACCAGAGGTCACAGCCACACAATTACAGGACGTTTCTTTAGGAAGGAGATGATGAATTTCTTTAGTCAGAGGGTGGTGAATCTGTGGAATTATTTGCCTCAGATGGCTGTGGAGGCCAAGTCAATGGATATTTTTAAGGCGGAGATGGATTCTTGATCAGTACAGGTGTCAGGGATTATGGGGAGGCGGCAGGAAAATGGGGTAGGAGGGCAGAGTAGACCCGATGAGCCGAATGGCCTAATTCTACTCCTATCGCTTGTGGACATAAAATGGCTGCCCTCAAAAGCCTCTACATTTCACAAAGAACAGCGGCACGTTGGCGCAGCGGTAGAGTTGCTGCCTTACAGCGCTTGCAGCGCCACAGACCTGGGTTTGATCCCGACTGCTGTCCGTGTGGAGTTTGTATGTCTCCCCGTGATCTGCCTGGGTTTTCTCCAAGATCTTAATTGGCTTGGTATCAATGTAAAATTGGCCCTAGTGTGTGTAGGATAGTGTTAGTGTGCGGGGATCGCTGGCCAGTGTGGGCCTGATGGGCCAAAGGGCCTGTTTCCGAGCTATATCTCTAAACTAAACTAAACAGCGGTTTCCCTAACCAACTCTGACTCCTGTACAAAGTAGACTTTCTTCAGATCGGTGGTGCCCTCCCAAGTCTGGGTTCAGGTTCGGTTTAGGTGACACAGCATACTCGGAGTCAGAGAGTCACACAACACGTAAACAGGCCCTTCAACCCAGCTCATCCATGCCAACCAAGATGCCCCATCTAGGCTCGTCCCACCTGCCCACGTTTGACCCGTATCCCTGTAACCTGTCCTATCCAGGTGCCTGACCATGTGTCTTTTAAATGTTGTTCTAATACCTGCCGCAACTACCTCCTCTGGCAGCCTGTTCCACACACCCACCAGTTGCTGCTCAGGTTCTTATTAAACCTTTCCCCTCGCTGCCTAAACCTGTGCCCTCTAGATTTTGATTCCTCCACTCTGCGGCTAGAACTCTGCATTCACCCTGACCGCAGTCAGCAGTGCCTAGTAAACCAGGAGCATGGAAGATATCTGATCAGCCCAATGTAAAGATGTTGTGGTGAACAGGTTGATGAAGTGACACTACTCTTGTGGTGCTGCATTACATTCCTGTCGTGAGAAAATCCTTTCACACAATCAATGCCACCCGACCTCTGTGGCTAAATCATTCCTTCTCAGTCTCCATTCTCTCATCGGCTTTACCTCCAGCTGTCCTTGAAACATTTCCACTTGTTCTGATTTATTTTCCTGTCAAGCATTCTCCCACCATTGTACAGACTGCACTTGTGCCCGATTTCCCCAGAAAACCTTGAGGAAATCTGATCACGACCTGTTCTTGATTCATTACGACACAACTCCAGCCATTTCTATCACTTAGTTTAGTTTAGAGATACAGCACGGAAACAGGCCCTTCAGCGAGGCCGCAGCCACCAGCCATCCCCGCACATTAACACTATCCTACACACACCAGGGGCAATTTTACATTTTTATAGCGAGTCTTTGTACGTCTTTGAAGTGTGGGAGGAAACCGAAGATCTCGGAGAAAAGTCACGGTCACAGGGAGAACGTACAAATTCCGTACAGACAGCACCTGCAGTCAGGATGGAACCCGGGTCTCTGGCGCTGTGAGGCAGCAACTCTACCGCTGCGCCACCGTTCACTATTTATTGTGAGCTATTGTGTGCAGGATGCCCAGCGTTAGCTTGGGGACGGGCCATGGAGTGTTAGCCAGGTTTCTGCAAACACTCTCTTTGGAGTTTAGAAGGATGAGGGGGAATCTTATGGAAACATATAAAATTACAAAAGGACTGGACAAGCTAGATGCAGGAAAAATGTTCCCAATGTTGGGCGAGTCCAGAACCAGGGGCCACAGTCTTAGAATAAAGGGGAGGCCATTTAAGATTGAGGTGAGAAAAAACGTTTTCACCCAGACAGTTGTGAATTTATGGAATTCCCTGCCACAGAGGGCAGTGGAGGCCAAATCACTGGATGGATTTAAGAGAGAGTTAGATAGAGATCTTGGGGCTAGTGGAGTCAAGGGATATGGGGAGAAGGCAGGCACGGGTTATTGATAGGGGATAATCAGCCATGATCACAATGAATGGCGGTGCTGGCTCGAAGGGCCAAATGGCCTCCGCCTGCTCCTATTTTCTATGTTTCTATTTTTCTATGAGAGGAACATGAGGGGGAGGCAGGCACAGTGGGCTAAAGGCACAGTGATGGGCTGGGGAGAATGAGGGCAGACACACACAGGGGGAGGAGGTATGGAGGAAATCACACAGAAAACACTGCCCCCGGGCTGAGCCATGAATCAAACTAGCAGATTGGGAAATAAGAAATCGGAGGAGCAAAGGTACAAAATCCCTGACACCCGCACTCATCAAGAATCTGTCAATATCCGTCTTCAAAATATCCATTGACGGCCTCCACAGCCATCTGGCAATGAATTCCACAGATTCACCACCCACTGGCTAAAGAAATTCCTCCTCATCTCCTTTCTAAAGATACGTCCTTTAATTCTGAGGCTGTGACCTCTGGTCCCAGACTCTCCCACTAGTGGAAACATCCTCACCACATCCACTCTATCCAAGCCTTTCACTATTCGGTAAGTTTCAATGAGGTCCCCCCTCATCCTTCTAATCTCCAGTCAGTACAGGCCCAGTGCGGACAAACGGTCATCACAGATGTTGACCATGAGTCAATGAGGTAGTGTTGCCGGGCAGTCTGGGCAAATGGAGCCACGTTACAGGTTTCAGTTTTACTTCAGTTCAGTTTATTGTCACGTCTACCGAGGTACAGTGAAAAGCTTTTGTTGCGTGCTATCCAGTCAGCAGAAAGACAATACGTGATTACAATCAATCCATTCACAGTGTATACAGTACATACATGATAAGGCAATAACATTTAGTGCAAGGTAAAGCCAGTAAAGTCCGATCAAAGATAGTCTGAGGGTCACCAATGAGGTAGATAGTAGTTCAACACTGCTCTCTGGTTGTGATAGCATGGTTCAGTTGCCTGATAACAGCTGGGAAGAAACTGTCCCTGAATCTGGAGGTGTGCGTTTTCACACTTCTGTACCTCTTGCCTAGTGGGAGAGGGGAGAAGAGGGAGTGACCAGGGTGAGACTATGCTGCTGGCCTTGCCGAGGCAGCGTGAGGTATAAATGGGGTCAATGGAAGGGTTGGTTTGTGTGATGGTCTGGGCTGTGTCCACAATTCTCTGCAATTGTTTGCGGTCTTGGATGGGGCTGTTCCCAAACCGAGCTGTGATGCACCCGATAAATCATTCAGGTTAGGGTGGACGAGCAGCCTCTCTATCCCCTGTCACACACCTCTACCAGACATGTTCTGGGCTACGGTGGGATGCAGCGAGGCATCCCCATGCTGCACTTTGCCAGATTAACACAGAGAGCGGAAACCAGCTAACGTTGTCAGCAGAATTTCTATCTCCCCTGGGCTCTCTCTGAGCAGAGATTTATTTAGGATTGACATTGAAAACCCATGTTGTCACATGCATCACGATCTCTTATTAAATTTACAGAGTGAATAAAATATACAGAAAATATATCTCCTTCATTGTCAGTCTTTGACAAGCTTACCAAACGTCTGTGCTAGACTTGCAGTGCAGAACAATCTGGCACAGTGTCAGGCAGCTGGGTTAGTTCATCCAGTCTGTGAGCAGGACCATAGACTACCTGGCCAGTCCTAGATCAGGACCATACACTACCTGGCCAGTCCTAGACCTGCCATAGACTACCTGGCCAGTCCTAGACCAGGACCATAGACTACCTGGCCAGTCCTAGACCAGCCATAGACTACCTGGCCAGTCCTAGACCAGCCATAGACTACCTGGCCAGTCCTAGACCTGCCATACACTACCTGGCCAGTCCTAGACCAGCCATAGACTACCTGGCCAGTCCTCGACCAGCCATAGACTACCTGGCCAGTCCTAGACCAGGACCATAGACTACCTGGCCAGTCCTAGACCAGCCATAGACTACCTGGCCAGTCCTAGACCTGCCATAGACTACCTGGCCAGTCCTAGACCAGCCATAGACTACCTGGCCAGTCCTAGACCAGCCATAGACTACCTGGCCAGTCCTAGACCAGGACCATAGACTACCTGGCCAGTCCTAGACCAGCCATAGACTACCTGGCCAGTCCTAGACCTGCCATAGACTACCTGGCCAGTCCTAGACCAGCCATAGACTACCTGGCCAGTCCTAGACCTGCCATAGACTACCTGGCCAGTCCTAGACCAGGACCATACACTACCTGGCCAGTCCTAGATCAGGACCATAGACTACCTGGCCAGTCCTAGACCTGCCATAGATTACCTGGCCAGTCCTAGACCAGCCATAGACTACCTGGCCAGTCCTAGACCTGCCATAGACTACCTGGCCAGTCCTAGACCAGGACCATACACTACCTGGCCAGTCCTAGACCAGCCATAGACTACCTGGCCAGTCCTAGATCAGGACCATAGACTACCTGGCCAGTCCTAGACCAGCCATAGACTACCTGGCCAGTCCTAGACCAGGACCATAGACTACCTGGCCAGTCCTAGACCTGCCATAGACTACCTGGCCAGTCCTAGACCTGCCATAGACTACCTGGCCAGTCCTAGACCAGCCATAGACTACCTGGCCAGTCCTAGACCTGCCATAGACTACCTGGCCAGTCCTAGACCAGGACCATACACTACCTGGCCAGTCCTAGATCAGGACCATAGACTACCTGGCCAGTCCTAGACCTGCCATAGACTACCTGGCCAGTCCTAGACCAGCCATAGACTACCTGGCCAGTCCTAGACCTGCCATAGACTACCTGGCCAGTCCTAGACCAGGACCATAGACTACCTGGCCAGTCCTAGACCAGCCATAGACTACCTGGCCAGTCCTAGATCAGGACCATAGACTACCTGGCCAGTCCTAGACCAGCCATAGACTACCTGGCCAGTCCTAGACCTGCCATAGACTACCTGGCCAGTCCTAGACCAGCCATAGACTACCTGGCCAGTCCTAGACCTGCCATAGACTACCTGGCCAGTCCTAGACCAGGACCATACACTACCTGGCCAGTCCTAGATCAGGACCATAGACTACCTGGCCAGTCCTAGACCAGCCATAGACTACCTGGCCAGTCCTAGACCTGCCATAGACTACCTGGCCAGTCCTAGACCTGCCATAGACTACCTGGCCAGTCCTAGACCAGGACCATAGACTACCTGGCCAGTCCTAGACCAGCCATAGACTACCTGGCCAGTCCTAGACCTGCCATAGACTACCTGGCCAGTCCTAGACCAGGACCATAGACTACCTGGCCAGTCCTAGACCAGGACCATAGACTACCTGGCCAGTCCTAGACCTGCCATAGACTACCTGGCCAGTCCTAGACCTGCCATAGACTACCTGGCCAGTCCTGGATCAGGACCATAGACTACCTGGCCAGTCCTAGACCATCCATACACTACCTGACCAGTCTGTGAGCAGGTTCATAGACTACCTGGCCAGTCCGGTAATCAGGTGTTAAGATTATTAGATTTGAACAAACGGTTTAATGTTGCCAAACTGAGCAGCCAAATGTTAGATTTAAATGTGGGAAGGCCATTGATAAGGAAAAGGGAAGTGGAAAAACTAGATTCCGATTCAGATGAGTTTCTTGTTATATATAACAGGGAACAGTGAAATTCCTTGTTCACATAAAGCTTACAGATTAAATAGTCTTCCTGTAGTATTGACAAAAGCATCAACAAATACAATGGTGAGTGCCCAATACCAGAATGCTGCAACGTTGTGGTGCACAATGCAGACAGTGGGTAGGAATATTAAGATGCATACGGGACGAGCTAGATGAGGTGGAGTTACTTGTGAAAGTACATGGCAACACCTCTGGAAAGGGATTGCAGAAGAGCTGATTGGATCATGATGCCTCATTGTCACCTTCTCCTGAGTTGGCAAGTCAGGCCAAGACGTCAGTGAGAATCTCACACTGCTCTGTCACCAATCATTCATTGTATCTCTGCATTCAAGTTTAGTTGATTGTCCTCTGTACCGAGGTACAGTGAAAAGCTTTTTTGTTGCGTGCTATCCAGTCAGCGGAAAGACAATACAGGATTATAGAAGAGGGAGTGACCGGAGTGAGACTGGTCCTTGATGATGCTGCTGGCCTTGCCCAGGCTGCGTGAGGTGTAGATGGAGTCGATCTGTTCAGTTCAGTTCAGTTTAATTTATTGTCTCGTGTACCAAGGTACAGTGGCTCCTCCATTGACTACAGACCGATGGCGCTGACTTCACACATCATGAAGTCTCTGGAGAGGCTGGTGCTCACTCACCTGCGACCCCGTGCAGTTCGCTTAGGGGTTGAGGATGCCATCATCCACCTGATCCAACATTCCTTTGATCACCGGATGAGCCGGGAAGCATTGTGAGAGTCATGTGTTTGACATCTCCAGTGCTTTTAACACCATCCGGCCTGCACTGCTAGGGAGCAAACTGATGAAGATGTGGGCGGATGCTCCACTGGTGTCCTGGATCACCAACTACCTGACTGGGCAACCACAATATGTCCGGCTACAGAACTGTGTCTCGGACATGGTGGTGAGCAACACAGGGGCCCCACAGGGGAAGGTCCTCTCTCCATTCCTGTTCACCATCTACACCTCAGACTTCAGATATAACTCTGTCTCCTGCCACCTGCAGAAGTTTCCAGATGACTCTGCAGTTGTGGGCTGCATCAGTGAGGGGAGGGAAGCTGAACACAGAGGTGTAGTCAACGACGTTGTTGAGTGGTGTGGGCTGAATCACCTGAAGCTCAACACCGACAAGACTCAGGAGTTAATGGCGGACTTTAGGAGGAGAGGAACATCCCTGTCTCCATCAAGGGCGTGGATGTGCAGTTTACCAGGGATTACAATTACCTTGGAGTGTACCTGGACAGTCAAACTGGACTGGTCCCGGACCGCTGAGGCCCTGTACAAGAAGGGACAGAGATGCTGCAGATGTTCGACCAATCGGTGGTAGCCAGTGCCATCTTCTTCGTTGCCGTGTGCTGGGGCAGCAGGGCGAAGGCTGCGGACGCCAATAGGATTAACAAACTCATCAGGAATATGGGAAGTGGATTTATGGGAGGTGGTCTTGGAGGGGAGGATGCTCCTCAAACTGCAGAGCATCCTGGACTATACAGCTCACACTGGTCAACCTGAGGAGCACCTTCATCAACAGACTGGTTCTACCAAGATGCAGTACACAACGTCACAGGAGATCCTTCTTCCCTGTGGCTATCAAACTGTACAACTCCTCCCCCTTCTGTTGTGAGGTAGACTGAGACTGAGACTGAGACTGACTCTCCCCCCCCCCCCCCCCCCCCCCCCCAATCTTTGCACATCCCCAATCCTGGACTTTCCACTCATCACTTTCATTTCATGTTTCACGTATTGTGTTTTATGACAGTTGGCAGATTAATTTCCTTCCTGGGATAAATAAAGTTCCATGGTATCGTATCACATCGTATCGAAAGGCTTTTGTTGCGTGGAAGACAATACATGATTACTATCGAGCCGTTTAGTGCCTTTAGATAAATGATAAGGGAATAGTATTTAGTGCAAGGTAAAGCCAGCAAAGTCCGATCAAGGATAGTCTGAGGGTCACCAAAGAGGTAGATAGTAGTTACAGATCATAGACAGTAGACACTAGGTGCAGGAGTAGGCCATTCAGCCTTCGAGCCAGCACCGCCATCCAATGTGATCATGGCTGATCATCCACAATCAGTTGTGGTAGGATGGTTCCTGAAGAGAGTATAATCTACTCACCGCCGTCATTAAAGACTGCACTTCAACCCTGTCTCCCAGTGGCTGAGATTCAAACCTCAGGTATTGAGTGAAAGTATTGACACAAGTTGAGCTGCAACTATCAGGAAGTGGCAGCATCAGAGGCATCTGTGAGAATGTTATGTACAGATACGGCCGAGTACTGTGGACCTAAGGCCACGCCTGAAGGTATGTGGCAGATAAAGTCCATTTGGCAAAGTGGACATGTGAAGCAGCAGCTCACAGCTCTAAGCTGCCCACAAGCCAGTGAACATGACTAAATGCACTGGATAATGAAGCAGGAGATATCAGTCTGACATCAGCTTTCTGCCCTCTCCAGTCGCTCCACTCTCTCTATCTCTCTGACTATTTATCTCGTTCACACACCTCCCTCGAGGCCACACTCCCCACCATCTCCCAGCCTGTAGCAGCATCTCTGGAGTCACTCAGTCTCTCAGTTGCCATGTTACCTCTCCCCCTCTAATGCTGAGGCTCTGGAAGGTGCTGGAATATTGTGAACACAAGCCCAGCCCAATCTCACCCCAATACTGAGCTCCCCTAACCAGGCAACATTCCCGTCAATCCCTATGCCTGGCCCTTCCTCCCTCCCTGTGTTTGCCCTTCCCCCTTTCTCCCCCCCTTCCCCTTTCCCCCCCTCCCTGTGCTGGCCCTTCCCCCCACTCCCTGCCCCTTCCCCCCTCTCCCTTCCCCTTCCCCCTCCCTGTGCTGGCCCTTCCCCCCTTCTCCCCTTCTTCTTGTAATCTCCTTAGATTACAAGACCCACGCCAAATCCAAACCAATTAGGAGCAGACGAGGGCATTCGATCCAATTTGTGATTCCAGCCACCAAGACAGATGTGGACAGCAATTCATTCTTCCCCCGCACAATTAAAGTATGGAATAGTCTTCACCCTACCATAGTTATCCAACCAGATGCAACTAAATTTAAGGTAGCTCTTTCTTCCCAAAAATCCTTTATGGGTTAAGTCCTCCCTCCACCACCTTCAGTTTAAATTCCATTTGGAATATTTTGGAGGACCAAGAAACCAAGAACAAGAACCTTCCCCCCTCTCCCTGGCCCTTCTCCTTCACCCTGCCCCTTCCCCCTGCCCCTTCCCCCTTCTCTCTCGTCCTGGCCCTTCCTCCCTCTTCCTGTGCCAAGCCCTTCCCCAGGGAGAGGAGTTTCGACGTTCTTCGTGTGACCACGTGGGTTTCCTCTGGGTGCTCCGGTTTCCTCCCACACTCCAAAATATACTTGTTTGTAGGTTCATCGGCCCTCTGTAAATTGCCCCATGTGTAGGAAGTGGATAAGAAAGTGGGATAACATAGAACTAGTGCGAACGGGCGATCGTTGGTCTGCGTAGACTCGGTGGGCTACTGGCCTGTGCTTGTGTGTGTGTGGAACTAGTTTGGGAGTGAGGAGGGTGTCTATGAGCAGAGATTGGGGATGATCAGTGATTCATTTGGAAGACATGACTGTGGGGTTGGCAGAGAGAGAAACATAGAAACATAGTCAATAGTTGCAGGAGGAGGCCATCTGGCCCTTCAAGCTGGCACTACCATTAATTGTGATCATGGCTGATCGTCCACGATCAGTACCCCGGTCCTGCCTATTCCCCATATCCCTTGATTCCACTAGCCCCTAGAGCTCGATCTAAATCTCTTTTAATTGCATCCAGTGATTTGGCCTCCACTGCCTTCTGACGCAGAGAATTCCACAAATTCACAACTCTCTGGGTAAAAAAGGGAAAGGGAAACGAGAAATATAGACGGTGATGTGGAGAGATATAGAACAAATGAATGAAAGATATGCAAAAAAGTTACAATGATAAAGGAAACAGGCCATTGTTAGCAGTGGGCTGGGTGAGAATGAGTTCAGGCAATGAGATTCAATGAGACGACTTTGAAGCTAGTGCGACTTGGCTGGCTGGTGGAGGGATGGAGAGAGAGGGGTTACTGGAAGTTAGAGAAGTCAAGAAGTTAAGAGTAAGGAGTTAGCCATTTAGAACAGACGAGGAAACACTTTTTCTCTCAGAGAGTGGTGAGTCTGTGGAATTCTCTGCCTCAGAGGGCGGTGGAGGCCGGTTCTCTGGATGCTTTCAAGAGAGAGCTAGATAGGGCTCTTAAAAATAGCGGAGACAGGGGATATTGGGAGAAAGCAGGAACGGGGTAGTGATTGGGGATGATCAGCCATGATCACATTCAATGGCGGTGCTGGTTCAAAGGGCCAAATGGCCTACTCCTGCACCTATTGCCTATTGTCTATTGTCTATTAACCATATAACCATATAACAATTACAGCACGGAAACAGGCCCTCTCGGCCCTTCCAGTCCGTGCCGACCATTTGTTTTCCCCTAGTCCCATCTACCTGCACTCAGACCATACCCCTCCATTCCCTTCACGTCCATATACCTATCCACTTTACTCTTAAATGTTAAAATCGATCCTGCCTCCACCACTTCTGCTGGAAGCTCATTCCACACAGCCACCACCCTCTGAGTAAAGAAGTTCCCCCTCACGTTACCCCGAAACTTCTGTCCCTTAATTCTCATGTCATGCCCTCTTGTTTGAATCTTCTCTACCCTCAATGGGAAAAAGCTTATCCACGTCAACTCTGTCTATCCCTTTCATCATTTTAAAGACCTCAATCAAGTCCCCCTTAACCTTGCGCTCCAAAGAATAAAGACCTAACTTGTTCAACCTTTCTCTGTAACATAGTTGCTGGAACCCTGGCAACATTCTAGTAAATCTCCTCTGTACTCTCTCTATTTTGTTGACATCCTTCCTATAACTAGGCGACCAAAATTGTACACTATACTCCAGAATTGGTCTTACCAATGCCTTGTACAATTTTAACATTACTTCCCTACTCGTATATTCAATGCTCTGATTTATAAAGGCCAGCACACCAAAGGCTTTCTTTACCACCCTATCTACATGCGATTCCACCTTCAGGGAACTATGCACAGTTATTCCTAGATCCCTCTGTTCCACAGCATTCCTCAACTCCCTACCATTTACCATGTACTTCCTATTTTGATTTGTCCTGCCAAGATGTAGAACTTCACACTTATCAGCATTAAACTCCATCTGCCATCTTTCAGCCCACTTTTCCAAATGGCCCAAATCTCTCTGTAGACTTTGAAAATCTACTTCATTATCCACAACACCACCTATCTTAGTATCATCTGCATACTTACTTATCCAATTTTCCATCCCATCATCCAGATCATTGATGTACATGACAAACAACAGTGGACCCAACACAGATCCCTGAGGCACCCCACTGGTCACCGGCTTCCAACCTGACAAACAGCCATCCACCATTACTCTCTGACATCTCCCATTCAGCCACTGTTGAATCCATCTTGCTACTCCACCATTAACACCCAAAGATTGAACCTTCTTAACCAACCTTCCATGGGGAACCTTGTCAAAGGCCTTACTGAAATCCATATAGACAACATCCACTGCTTTACCCTCATCAATTTCCCTAGTTACCGCTTCAAAAAATTCAAGAAGGTTTGTCAAACATGACCTTCCAGGCACAAATCCATGTTGACTGTTCCTGATCAGACCCTGTTTATCCAGATGCTTATATATATTATCTCTAAGTATCCTTTCCATTAATTTGCCCACCACTGACGTCAAACTAATAGGTCTATAATAGCTAGGTTTATTCTTTGAACCCTTTTTAAACAATGGAACAACATGCGCAGTACGCCAATCCTCCGGCACTAATCCCGTTTCTAATGACATTTGAAATATTTCTGTCATAGATCCTGCTATTTCTACACTAACTTCCCTCAATGTCCTAGGGAATATCCTGTCAGGACCTGGAGACTTATCCACTTTTATATTTTTCAAAAGTGTCAGTACTTCCTCCTCTTTGAATCTCATAGTTTCCATAGCTACTCTACTTTTTCCCCTTAACTCACAGAGTTCAATATCCTTCTCCTTGGTGAATACCGAAGAAAAGAAATTGTTCAATATCTCCCCCATCTCTTTTGGCTCAAGTCAATATTCATACTACTGGGCTGTAAGCTGCACGAGCAAAATATGAGATGCTGTTCCTTCAATTTGTCAGTGTGGGAATGGGAAGGAGAATTAAAGTGTTTGGCAACCAGGAGATCAGGTTGGTTCAGGCGGGCTGAGCGAAGGTGTTCAGTGAAACGATCGCCCAGTCTGCGTTTGGTCTCGCCGATGAATAAGAGGCCACATCTTGAACAACGGATACAGTAGGGGGATGGGTACAAGAGCAGAGAGGCAGGATGGTGTAAAATGAGGGTAGAAGCATTAGGTAGCAAGGTGAAAGGTAAAATTGGCAGGCAGACAAAACCAGGGCAAAAATCAAAAAGGGCCACTTTTCAGCAAAATTGTATAAGGGGTAAATGCGTTGTAAAGACAAGCCTGAAGGCTTTGTGTCTCTATGCAAGGAGTATTCGTAATAAGGTGGACGAGTTGAACGTGCAGATAGATATTAATGATTATGATATAGTTGGGATCACGGAGACATGGCTCCAGGGTGACGTAGGCTGGGAGCTGAACATCCAGGGATATTCAATATTCAGGAGGGATAGAGAGAAAGGAAAAGGAGGTGGGGTAGCGTTGCTGGTTAGAGAGGAGATTAAAGCAATGGAAAGGAAGGACATTAGCTTGGAGGATGTGGAATCGGTATGGGTAGAGCTACAAAACACTAAGGGGCAGAAAACGCTGGTGGGTGTTGTGTACAGGCCACCTAACAGTAGCAGAGAAGTTACTACTCTAGATATTAATGATTATGATACAGTTGGGAATGGTATCAAACAGGAAATTAGAAATGCGTGCGACAAAGGCAAAACAGTTATAATGGGTGACTTCAATCTACATATAGATTGGGTTAATCAAATTGGAAGGGGTGCTGAGGAAGAGGATTTTTTGGAATGTATGCGGGATAGTTATCTAAATCAACATGTAGAGGAACCAACGAGAGAGCAGGCTCTTTTAGACTGGGTTTTGAGTAATGAGGAAGGGGTAATTAGCCATCTTGTTGTACGTGCCCCCTTGGGCAAGAGTGACCATAATATGGTTGAGTTCTTCATTAGGATGGAGAGTGACATTGTTAATTCAGAAACAATGGTTCTGAACTTAAAGAAAGGTAACTTTGAGGGTATGAGATGTGAATTGGCCAAGATTGACTGGCAATTAATTCTAAAAGGGTTGACGGTGGATATACAATGGAAGACATTTAAAGACTGCATGGATGAACTACAAAAATTGTTCATCCCAGTTTGGCAAAAGAATAAATCGGGGAAGGTAGTGCATCCGTGGATAACAAGAGAAATCAGGGATAGTATCAAAGCAAAGGATGATGCGTACAAAGTAGCCAGAAAAAGCAGCATACCAGAGGACTGGGAGAAATTCAGAGACCAGCAGAGGAGGACAAAGGGCTTAATTAGGAAAGGAAAAATAGATTATGAAAGAAAACTGGCAGGGAACATAAAAACTGACTGCAAAAGTTTTTATAGATATGTGAAGAGAAAGAGGTTAGTTAAAACAAATGTAGGTCCCTTGCAGTCAGAAACAGGTGAGTTGATCATGGGGAACAAGGATATGGCGGACCAATTGAATAACTACTTTGGTTCCGTCTTCACTAAGGAAGACATAAATAATCTGCCTGAAATAGCAGGGGACTGTGGGTCAAAGGAGGAATTGAGTGAAATCCAGGTCAGTCGGGAAGTGGTGTTGGGTAAATTGAATAGATTAAAGGCCGATAAATCCCCAGGGCCAGATAGGCTGCATCCCAGAGTACTTAAGGAAGTAGCTCAGGAAATAGTGGATGCATTAGTGATAATCTTTCAAAACTCTTTAGATTCTAGAGTAGTTCCTGAGGATTGGCGGGTAGCAAATGTAACCCCTCTTTTTAAGAAGGGAGGGAGAGAGAAAACGGGGAATTACAGACCAGTTAGTCTAACATCGGTAGTGGGGAAACTGCTAGAGTCAGTTATTAAAGATGGGATAGCAGCACATTTGGAAAGTGGTGAAATCATTGGACAAAGTCAGCATGGATTTACAAAAGGTAAATCCTGTCTGACGAATCTTGTGGAATTTTTTCGAGGATGTAACTAGTAGCGTGGATAAGGGAGAACCAGTGGATGTGGTATATCTGGACTTCCAGAAGGCTTTCGACAAGGTCCCACATAAGAGATTAGTATACAAACTTAAAGCATACGGTATTAGGGGTTCAGTATTGATGTGGATAGAGAACTGGCTGGCAAACAGGAAGCAAAGAGTAGGAGTAAACGGGTCCTTTTCACAATGGCAGGCAGTAACTAGTGGGGTACCGCAGGGCTCAGTGCTGGGACCCCAGCTACTTACAATATATATTAATGATCTGGATGGGGGAATTGAAGGCAATATCTCCAAGTTTGCGGATGACACTAAGCTGGGGGGCAGTGTTCGCTGTGAGGAGGATGCTAGGAGACTGCAAGGTGACTTGGATAGGCTGGGTGAGTGGGCAAATGTTTGGCAGATGCAGTATAATGTGGATAAATGTGAGTGTAAATGAAAACTTTACAAGCTCTTAAGTGTGCAACATCTTTTAATGATAGCACTGGGTATTACATACACCTTCAAGCACCGGCTACATTTTCCTACTGAGGGGAAGGCATTATGATTGATGTTAACTGGGCGGGGTTAATGGGAGTGAGGTAACTATATTATTGGTTGCATATAAACCATCTACATCCTTCCCCTTAGAAATAAAAAAAAACAGATTGTTGTCACGACAACCGAATTAAACAGCAGAATTAAACGAAATCGCCGTAGCGAACAGGCGGCTTACTGATCCTGCCCGAGCGCGTACGGATGTCTCCCCCTCCCCCGAAAGAGCAGAAGAAGCAGGAGGACGCAAGGCAGCCGGGGAACCAGGGAAGGGCATTGGGGTGGGAGAAACAGGAGAGGGAGAACCGCGATCGGCAACAGGGGACCCGCGCAGAGGGGAACCAGGCGCCCGCGACGGGGACCGAGGCATGCAGGGAACACCAGCCGGGGCGGCAGCCGGCTGCTGATAGGAGAGTGGAGGGGCATAGGGCCCAGGGGGCTGTGGCTGTGGCTCATTAACCGCAAGCAGGTGTTGTCGGCTTCTTCGGTAGATGGAACCCTCACAGTCGACCAGATACGAACGAGGTGAGTCGGCCACCCCAACCATGGTGGCCAGACGGTAGTGACCACTGGCGGTCTGCAATCGAACAACCTGTCCGGGCAACAGAGGATCGAGTGGTCTGCACGACCGATCGTGGGAACGCCGCTGGCTGTCATGTTTCTCTTGAATTCGCCTCTGCACGGAGGCGGGCTCCAGCACCCGAGGTTTCAGCTGGCGCTGGGCAATCGGGACGGTGGATCTGGTAGTTCTGGACATCAGACGCTGAGCAGGTGACCCCATGGCCGGATCCCTGGAAACATTCCTGAGGTTCAGGAGATCCAAATACAAATCAGAATTGGATAGTCGCGCCTGTTCCATCAGAAGCTTGGCGCTGCGGACGGCCCGTTCTGCTAGGCCGTTGCTCTGTGGGTACTCTGGGCTGCTGGTGAAATGCACGAAGTTCCACTTGTCGGCAAAGCTTTTGAATTCTCGGCTTGTAAACTGCCTGCCGTTGTCAGTCTGCAGCCTGACCGGGGTCCCAAAAGTGGAGAAGTGTTTCCGCAGCTTGCGGATCACCATCTCCGACGTGAGGGATGTCAGCAAATCCACTTCGAACCAGTTGGAGTACGAGTCGACCAGGACAAGGTAGTGGTTACCACGCCACTCGAATATGTCGGCAGCCAGCGAGGACCAGGCCAAAGCAGGGGCGGGCTGTTGCAGCAGGGGCTGTCGCTGCTGGTGTGGAGCAAGACTGTTGCACGTGGAGCAGGCAGAAACTCGGTCTCGGATATATTTGGCCATTCCAGGCTAATAGAATTGGCACTGAGCGTGGGCGAGTGTTGCATCGACCCCAGGGTGTCCGCTGTGGGCTGCACAAAAGTAAAAGTCAAACAGGGAGGACGGGACCACAACTTTATGTCCCTTGACGATAACGCCATCCTGGAGCACCAGTTCGTCGCGGACCAGGAAGAAAGGCTGGGTTTCAGATGGCGCGGCGGAGCGCTTTGTTGGCCACCCTGCTTTAATCACCGATGCAAGCTGCTGCAAAGCCGGATCGGCAGCGGTGTGCTCGGCCAAAACCTGTAGCTGCTTGGTGGGAATAAAGTTAACGCCCAGTACGAGCAAGTCCTCTGTTTCGTAGGGGTGGCGAGCGCAGGAGGTACGCGGGGCTCGCGACAGGGTGTCCGCAATGTGCATCTCGGTGCCCTTCTTGTAGATTATGTCAAAGTCGAAACGCTGGAGCTGCAGCATCATACGCTGCAGCCTGGCAGGGGCAGCGTGAATCGGCTTGTTCAGGATTGTCACCAGTGGCTGGTGGTCGGTTTCGACCGTAAATCTGCTGCCGAACAGGAAGTCTCTGAACTTGGAGCAGGCGAACACCACCGCGAGCAGCTCTTTCTCGATCTGAGCGTACCGCTGCTCGGTGTCCGTCATGGTGCGGGAGGCATAGGAGACAGGATGCAGCGATCCATCGACAGACTGAAGGCAGGCCGCACCCAGACCGAACTTGGAAGCGTCACAGGTGACGGTGATGGGGCGACCCACGTCGAAGAACCGCAACGTCGGAGTGCTAATCAGTTTCGACTTGAGGCGGTCAAAGGCCTGCTGGTGATGTGGGAGCCAGACCCAGGCGATATCCTTTTTTGTCAGCTGCCGCAGGGGAGCACTCAGCTCACTGAGGTTTGGTATAAACTTGCCAAGGTAGTTCACCATGCCCAAGAATCGTTGCAGACCTGGCACGTCGGTGGGGGCTGCCATTTCGGAGATGGCAGCTGCCTTCAAGGGGTCGGGCTTTAGTCCGTTAGGGGTGAAAACATGTCCAACATACGTGACCTCTGAGACACGAAACCGGCACTTCTTGGGATTCAGCTTCAGGTGCGCATTTCGCGCGCGATCCAGGACGCGGCGGAGGTTCAGGTCGTGCTCGGCAATGTCCTTCCCATAAACCAGGATATCATCCACGATGATGGCACATGGCAGGTCCGAGAATATCTGCTCCATCGTCCGCTGGAACACCTCGCTAGCGGAATTGATGCCGAATGGCATTCGCAGGAACTTGAATCTGCCGAACGGTGTGGCGAAGGTCGTCAGGTCAGAAGACGCTTTGTCCAACGGGATCTGCCAAAACGAGTTCTTAGCGTCTAGGACCGAAAAGATGGTGGCTTGCCCGACCTTTGCCGCCACATCCTCAACAGACCGCATGGGGTAGTGTGGTCGCCTGATGGCAAGGTTTAAGTCCTTCGGGTTGATACACACGCGTATCTCGTTCTTGTCTTTCTTAATCGTGGCAACCATGGTGGAGACCCAATCGGTGGGCTCGCTAACTGCTACTAGCACCCCCTTTTCGACCATCTCGTTGAGCATCGCCTCGACCTTGTCCTTCATGGCGTGAGACACCCTGTGAGGTGCGCGGACCACGGGTTGTATATTTGGGTCAATGGAAATATGGGTATGACACTGGTAACTTCCCCAGGTCATCGTCGAACAGGTCCTGGTATTCAGCAACCGGGTCAAACGACAGTTGCACTTTGTGGACCGTGCGGTCAAAGGAGACCAGGCCAAGATCCTGGTACGCACGGTTGCCCAACAGGGTTACACAGTCAGAGTTCAAAACATAGAAAACCAGGTTTCTTGTGGCCTTTTGCAGCACGCAAGTTAAAGTGGCCCTCCCCGCAGGCCTTAGAATCTCTCCACCATAGGCGTGCAGGGTAGCATCGTCAACAACCAGAGGCTCATTATTCCTTATCTTGTTGAAAAGATTCATGGACAAAACATTGACTCTCGCGCCAGTATCTAATTTGGCAGAGAAGGTTACGCCATTGACAGTCACAGGTACGGAGGGATCATTGCGGTGGGCGGGTGTCTGTAGGAGGGTAAACACATGAGAGTCCTCGACAGAATTAATTGGCTCTGCACCATTGCATTCAACTAAATTGGGCTGTGAGTCGAAACAGAGATCAGATTGCAGCAGCATGTTTAGACTGGGACTGGAAGCTTGTGCCTGGCTCCCACGGGAACGGAGTAAGCGACAGGAGGCTGAGAAATGGTTCAGCTTTTTACAAAAGTTACAGGTTTTACCAAAGGCGGGACACGTCGATAGTCTATGGTGCATGTAGTTACAGTTCGGGCACCTTTTTCGGGGCACATCGCCAGGTCCAGGGCGGGCACGCGGCAGAAAAACATTGTTTCCCACCCGAGGCTGTGGGCTCCTAAACCCTGCCAGGTTGACAGATTTATTGCCCGAGTCCCGGTGGTCCTCTTGCAAAACAACGACCTCAGACAATCTGCAGGCATGCATAGCTTTGTCCAACGTTAGATCCGGATCCCTCAAAAGCTCACATCGCAGCTTCTGGTCACGCATGCCAGTTACTAAAATGTCTCTAGTGAGCTGGTCTGTCATGTCGCCAAAACGGCACCGCTGGGCGAGATGACGCAAATCAGCAATAAAACATTCAACAGGTTCATCCGGCAACTGTCTCCTCGTAAAGAACCGTGCCCTCTCTAGAATGCGGTTCGAGGGCAGGTCACAAATCTCCCTGAACGTACGTAGCAGGCAAGCGGGGTCGTCAGCAGACTCTGCAGGAGTAATCACCTCATCATCGACGCCCAGGACCGCTGGAGCGTAGGTGAAAGTTCTGGCTCTCTTCATGGCATCAGGTCCGACAAGGTTGAGTAGGAGGGAAGCTTTAAGGGAGTCAGGATCAGCGCGGTGTGCGACGTTGACAAAGTGTGTGAAATCAAATTCAAACGTAGCCCAGCGCTCAGAGATGTCAGCATCAAAGACAAGCTGCTCGGGCTTTCTGCAAGAGGACGCCATGGCCAAAGAGATCAAAAGCACAAAAAACACAAATCAAAAAAAAGAAATAAAAACCGGTAAACAGGAGACGCAAGTATCTTCCAGCTCTGACACCATGTAAATGAAAACTTTACAAGCTCTTAAGTGTGCAACATCTTTTAATGATAGCACTGGGTATTACATACACCTTCAAGCACCGGCTACATTTTCCTACTGAGGGGAAGGCGTTATGATTGATGTTAACTGGGCGGGGTTAATGGGAGTGAGGTAACTATATTATTGGTTGCATATAAACCATCTACAGTGAGGTTATCCACTTAGGTGGCAAAAACAGGAAAGCAGACTATTATTTAAATGGTGGCCGATTAGGAAAAGGGGAGTTGCAGCGAGACCTGGGTGTCATGGTACACCAGTCATTGAAAGTAGGCATGCAGGTGCAGCAGGCAGTGAAAAAAGCGAATGGTATGTTAGCTTTCATAGCAAAAGGATTTGAGTACAGGAGCAGGGAGGTTCTACTTCAGTTGTACAGGGTCTTGGTGAGACCACACCTGGAGTATTGCATGCAGTTTTGGTCTCCAAATCTGAGGAAGGACATTATTGCCATAGAGGGAGTGCAGAGAAGGTTCACCAGACTGATTCCTGGGATGTCAGGACTGTCTTATGAAGAAAGACTGGATAGACTCGGTTTATACTCTCTGGAATTTAGGAGATTAAGAGGGGATCTTATAGAAACTTACAAAATTCTTAAGGGGTTGGACAGGCTAGATGCAGGAAGATTGTTCCCGATGTTGGGGAAGTCCAGGACAAGGGGTCACAGCTTAAGGATAAGGGGGAAATCCTTTAAGACCGAGATGAGAAAGACTTTTTTCACACAGAGAGTGGTGAGTCTCTGGAACTCTCTGCCACAGAGGGTAGTTGAGGCCAGTTCATTGGCTATATTTAAGAGTGAGTTGGATGTGGCCCTTGTGGCTAAGGGGATCAGAGGGTATGGAGAGAAGGCAGGTACGGGATACTGAGTTGGATGATCAGCCATGATCATATTGAATGGCGGTGCAGGCTCGAAGGGCTGAATGGCCTACTCCTGCACCTAATTTCTATGTTTCTATGTTTCTAGTAGATGAGGTTGGAGGAGGTGCAAGTGAACCTCTGCCTCACCTGAAAGGACTGTCGGGGTCCCTGGACAGAGTCGCGGGGGGAGGTAAAGGGACAGGTGTGGCATCTTCTACGGTTTCAGGGGAAGGTACCTGGGGAGGCGGTTGTATGGGTAGGAAGGGATGAGTTGACCAGGGAGTTGCGGAGAGAACGGTCTCTGCAGAATGCGGGAAGGGGTGGAAATAGGAAAATGTGGTTAGTTGTGGGATCCCGTTGGAGGTGGAAGAAATTTTGGAGGATTGTGTACAGTATGCGACCGCTGATGGGGTGGAAAGTAAGGACTAGCGGGACTCTGTCTCTGTTGCGACTGGGGGGAGCAAGGGCGGAGCTGCGGGGTACCGAGGAGACGCGAGTGAGGGCCTCATCTATGATGGGAGAGGGGAACCCCCGTTCCCTGAAGAATGAGGACATCACGGATGCCCTGGTGTGGAACACCTCACGTTGGGCGCAGATGCGGCGTAGACGGAGGAATTGGGAGTACGGGATAGAATCTTTGCAGAAAGCAGGGTGGGAAGAAGTGTAGTCGAGATAGCTGTGGGATTCAGTGGGTTTGTGATAGATGTCAGTCT
This sequence comes from Okamejei kenojei, assembly GCA_035221665.1. NCBI lineage: Eukaryota > Metazoa > Chordata > Chondrichthyes > Rajiformes > Rajidae > Okamejei > Okamejei kenojei. The sequence goes on from CM069131.1 coordinate 421,196, forward strand.
ATAATAAGGACAGGTCGCTTCTCTGGAGAACATGGACAGGTGGTGTTTTAGGATGGGACCCTTCTTCAGACACTTTCTCAGGTTCAGCTGAATTACACTGGAGGCCAAGGTGTGAGACCACTGAACCGTTCCCTCCTAACCCCATTCTCCTGCCGCCTTCCCATAACCCCTGACACGCAGATGACAATTAGCAAATTTGCAGATGTCACAAAGCTGGGTGGCAGTGTGAACTATGAGGAGGATGCTATGATGTAGGGTGACTTGGACAGGTTGGGTGAGTGGGCAGATGCATGGCAGATGCAGTTTAATGTGAATAAATGTGAGGTTATCCTCTTTGGTGGCAAAAATAGGAAGGCAGATTATTATCTAATGGAGTCAGATTAGGAAAAGGGGAAGTACAACGAGATCTGGGGGTCCTTGTACATCAGTCACTGAAAGTAAGTATGCAGGTACAGCAGGCAGTGAAGAAAGCTAATGGCATGTTGGCCTTCATAACGAGAGGATTTGAGTATAGGAACAAAGAGGTCCTTCTGCAGTTTTACAGGGCCCTAGTGAGACTACACCTGGAGTATTGTGTGCAGTTTTGGTCTCCTCATTTGGGGAAGGACATTTTTGCTATTGAGGGAGTGCAGCGTAGTTTCACAAGGTTAATTCCCGGGATGGCGGGACTGACAAATGCGGAAAGAATGGGATGACTGGGCTTGTATTCCCTTGAATTTAGAAGGATGAGAGGGAATCTTATAGAAACATATAAAATTATTAAGGGATTGGACAAGCTAGATGCCGGGAACATGTTCCCAATTTTGGGGGAGTCCAGAATCAGGGGCCACAGTTTAAGAAAAATGGTAGGCCATTTAGAACTGAGATGAGGAAAAACGTTTTCACCGAGAGAGTTGTGAATTTGTGGAGTACTCTTCCTCAGAAGGCAGTGGAGGCCAATTCACTAGATGCGTTCAAAAGAGTTAGATAGAGCTCCTCGGGATAGCAGAGTCACGGGATATGGGGAGAAGGCAGAAACGGGGTACTGATTGTGGATGATCAGCCATGATCACAGTGAATGGCAATGTTGGCTCGAAGGGCCAAATGGCTCACTCATGAACCTATTTTGTATGTGACACCTGTACTAATAAAGAATCCATCCATCTCTGCCTTAAAAATATCCTTTGACTTGGCCTCCACAGCCTTCTGTGGCAAAGAATTCCACAGATTCACCACCATCTGACTAAAGAAATTCCTCCTGATCTCCGACCTAAAGGAACGTCCTTTAATTCTGATGCTGTGCCTTCTAGTTCTAGACTCTCCCACATCCACTCTATCCAAGCCTTTCACTATTCTGTATGTTTCAACGAGGTTCCCCCTCACCCTTCTAAACTCCAGTGAGTACAGGCCCAGCGCCGACAAACGCTCAGCACTGCGGCTGCGTAGCCACTGTTACTGTTGCTGGCTGTGTTGTGTGTGTGTGTCTAGCCTGGTGATGTGATCACTGACTGCTTGATCCACAGTGAGGTGTGAGCCAGGACACACTCAGCCATGGCCTGGGGCTCTGGGCTCCACCCACACACACCTACCTTGGACTAATTGGGCCAGGGTATGTTTCCAGTTGCAATATCACTGATGATTTCACTGCTCAATCTTCTGCATTTTAGTTCAAATATATTTCAAAATTTATTTACAGTAGAAACAAAGAACTGCAGATGCTGGTTTACACCGAAGATAGACACAAAAAGCTGGAGTAACTCAGTAGGATAGGCAGCATCTCTGGATAGAATGGATCGGTGACGTTTCGGGTCTGGACCTTTCTTCAGACTGTGATTCAAAAATGATTGCCAGGAGCTGAGGTGAATCTTTTTATTGTTCCTTTCTGCAGGTTGCTGCCTTTGAAGAACCATTTCTGTTCGTTCATGAGACAACCTCAATCGAAGGCAGAAATAATCACCAGAAGAAACCATGGACTTTGTTATGAAGCAGGCTCTGGGAGGTGAGTGAGCACCCGGCAGGTACGGGGACAGGTGGCCCTGGGGACAGGCAGTGGGGGACACACACGGTGGGAACGGTGACAGTGGGGACACTGGCAGTGGGGACAGGGTGACACTGGACACTAGCAGTGGGGGACAGGGGGACACTGGGGACAGGCACCAGAGACACACACGGTGGGAACGGTGACACCGGGGACAGAGGCAGTGGGGACAGGGTGACACTGGAAACTGGTAGTGGGGACCGGGTGACACTGGACACTGGCAGGGGGACGGGGTGGCACTGGACACTGGCTGTGGGGGACCGGGTGACACTGGATACTGGCAGTGGAGACAGGGTGACACTGGACACTGGCGATGGGAACAGGCAACACTGGACACTGGCAGTGGGCAGGGCGGCACTGTGCACTGGCAGTGGGGACTGGGTGACACTGTGCACTGGCAGTGGGGACTGGGTGACACTGGACACTGGCAGTGCGGGACAGGGTGACACTGGACACTGACAACGAGGGACAGGGTGACACTGGACACTGACAGCGAGGGACAGGGTGACACTGGACACTGGCACCAGAGACACACACGGTGGGAACGGTGAGAGTGGGACACTGACAGAGGGGACAGGGTGGCACTGGACACTGGCAGTGGGGACAGTGTGACACTGGGCACTGACAGTGGGGACAGGGTGACACTGGTCACTGGCCGTGAGGACAGGGTGACACTGGTCACTGGCCGTGGGGGACGCGGTGCTGCGGGAGTTGGGAACAACAGATCAGCAACGAGTTGTACACTTGCTACTTCTGGGCGGGCAGTTTGTCGGACTGACGTTGTGAAAGGGTTTGTTGTGTCCACTTCCTCATGACTAGGCTGCAGCCCGGCAGTGCATCTTACAGATAGTGCAGCTCTCACAGAGTGCACTCGAGAACACATGGCATAAACAGTTTAAGGAGGAATTGCAGATGTTGGAAAATCGAAGGTAGACAAAAATGCTGGAGGAACTCAGCGTTTGAGGCAGCATCTATGGAGCGAAGGAAATAGTCGAGACCCTTCTTCAGACTGATGTGGAGTGGGGGGGGCGGGAAGAAGAAAGAAAGAGGCGGAGACAGTGGGCTGTGGGAGAGCTGGGAAGGGGAGGGGACGGAGGGAGAAAGCAAGGACTATCTGAAATTGGAGAAGTCAATGTTCATACCACTGGGGTGTAAACCTTTCTGTCCTGGGCCTCCGCCATTGCCGGAGTGAGTCCCAGTGCAAATTGGAGGAGCAGCACCTCATATTTAGCTTGGGTAGTTTACACCCCAGCGGTATGAACATTGACTTCTCCAATTTCAGGTAGTCCTTGCCTTCTCCCTCCTTCCCCTCCCCTTCCCAGCTCTCCCACAGCCCACTGTCTCCGCCTCTTCCTTTCTTCTTCCCGCTCCCCCCCCCCCACATCAGTCTGAAGAAGGGTCTCGACCCGAAACGTCGCCTATTCCTTCGCTCCATAGATGCTGCCTCACCCGCTGAGCTTCTCCAGCATTTTTGTCCACCACATGAACAGGATCACTGCTGGGCACAGACTCGGTGGGCCAAAGGGCCTGTTTCTGTGCTGTATCTTTAATGTAAAGTGTGTAGGATACTGCTAGTGTACGGGATGATCACTGGTCAGCAGGGACTTGGTGGGCCGAAGGGCCTGTTTCCATGCCGTATCGCTAAAGTATAAAGCCAGCTGTGCCATCCCCCGTGGTCACGGCCGATGCCAGGGGCATGAGTGTGCCATTGCCCATGTGGGCTGAGGGAATGTCACAGCGGGCACACAAACGCCCAGCTCAGAGACAGACAAAACGCTGCAGTAACCCGCGGGTTCAGGCAGCATCTGTGGAGAACATGGACACAGAGTGCTGGAGTAACTCAGCGGGTCAGGCAGCATCTGTGGAGAACATGGACACAGAGTGCTGGAGTAACTCAGCGGGTCAGGCAGCATCTGTGGAGAACATGGATAGGTGACGTTTCCGGTCGGGGATCTTCTTCAGACTGAACATGTTGTAATGCTGACAGAGGGAGGTGCCAGGGGTTGCCGCGGTGAGTGTAATTGCAAGAACGGTCCTTGCATCAGACTAGGTGGCGCAGCGGTAGAGTTGCTGCCTCACAGCGCCAGAGACCCGGGTTCCAAACCTCCATGCAGGCACTGTCTGTTTGGAGTTTGTACGTTCTCCCCGGGTTTTCTCCGGGTGTTCCGGTTTCCTCCCACACTCCAACGGGTTTGTAGGTTAATTGCTTTCTGTAAATTGTAAATTGTCCCGAGTGTGTGTAGGATAGTGCTAATGTTCTGGGATGGCTGGTCGGAGCTGACTTGGTGAGCCCAAGGACCTGTTTCCGCGCTGCATCTCTAAACTAAACTATTCATCAGGAGGAAACATAGCACGGTATCGATGAAGGAGACGATTAAACGGCGTGAAGTGATCTCACTCACTGCCTCTCACCAGATGGTGTGCAGGAGACGCTGGTCTCAGTGGGCAGTCGGCAGCCCCACACCAAGGATTCTGCTGACTGTGCTTGCGAGGGGAATGCTGGGCCAGCTCTGAATAATAACCAAGGCAGTTGGAGCTAATCAATTCAAACAGCTCCAGTAACATGGACCGCTGAAGCTGCTGGCTCTACCACTCATTACAGACAAGGATCAGGCAGCCGGCTAGCATTTTCTTTTATCCAAAAGTAAATGTAATCAATTAATGCAAGAATACTATGCACAATACAAATACTAAGAGCAAAGCCACCACCATAGTTCAAAGTAAAACAAATAATTTTAAATATCAATTAAACAGCTATGTTACACTCCTTGTCAAGAATGTGCCCAGCGATCCCTGGAAATCCCCCAGGGTGCCTGTCGATAGGGCATAGTCCCTCTCTAACACCACCCGGGCACGGACGTAACCCCGGAAAAGGGGCGGGCAGCCGGCTCGGGTAGACCCCTCCACCGCCTGGCGCCGTGACTCGCGGATGGCCAGCTTGGCCAGGCCCAGGAGCAACCCAACCAGGACATCCTCAGCCCTACCCTCTCCCCTACGCACAGGGTGTCCAAAGATGAGGATGGTGGGTGTGAAGTGCAGCCAGAAGGCAAGGCTATCGGGGTGTAAGTGGAACACGTGCAGTGCCTGACCTGTGCCGCGCTGGCCCCCTGCGGTTCATTCATCATCAGCCTGGGATTACCTGCAGAATAGTCAGCCCAGAAGGAGAAGATTCACCCATCCTGTCCACACTACCTCTCTACCAATGGGCAGTGTGTGTTCTCACTAGATACACTAGTCCCACCTGTCCACATTTGGCCAATATCGCTCTAAAGTTGTCATGTCCATGTACCTGTCATAATGTCTTTTACATGTGAGGTGGAGGCAGAGGAATCTGTGAGACCAAAGATGGGATTTGTTGTACACACACACTTCCTTATAATGATAGTTTCATGTTTAATTTATGTCAGAGACTTCAGGTGGCTCTCACTTGCCAACCCGTAGGTTTGATGTGATGGATGAGTTAATGACTGAAGAATGAAGCCCAGATGCAGTTGTGTAACGAGCTGGCAACAAAGGCAAGCCTGCTTTGTCTTGCTTTCTCTGCACAACATGGAGCATCTGGCACTCGGTGGCCATGCTGACAGGCCAACCTGCATTGGGAGAATTCTGCCGCTGGGTATAGTCAGAATATGCAGTTTGCAAATCAGGCACAAAATGCCAGTGCACAATGTACACAGTGGAAGCTCGTGTGACTGAATCCCCCAGAGAACAGACTGGAGAGGAGTGAAAGTGAGGACAAGGTTGCTGTTAGCACCATATTGTTCAGGAGAGTTTCATCCCACTTGTTGGTACATTTGATGCTAAAGAGCAGGAGAACATGTCGGTGTTAATTGCTCCATCTGTACAAGTTGGTGATGAGACCACACCCGGAGCACTGAGTGCAGAAGAGATTCAGAAAACAAAACAGTATCAGAACAGGCCTTACGGCCCACATTGTGCGTCTGGGCTGGTGTAGGGGGGTGTAGCTGTGGGCACGGTGCATGGTGAGTGGGGGCTGGTGTAGCTGTAGCTGTGGGTACGTTGCATTGTGAGTGGGGGCTGGTGTAGCTGTAGCTGTGGGTACGGGGCATTGCATTGCTTGTACACTCTGGAGTTTAGAAGGATGAGAGGGCATCTCATTGAAACATATAAGATTGTTAAGGGTTTGGACACGCTAGAGGCAGGAAACATGTTCCCGATGTTTGGGGGAATCCAGAACCAGGGGCCACAGTTTAAGAATAAGGAGTAAGCCATTTAGAACGGAGATGAGGAAACACTTTTTCACACAGAGAGTTGTGAGTCTGTGGAATTCTCTGCCTCAGAGGGCGGTGGAGGCCGGTTGTCTGGATACTTTCAAGAGAGAGCTAGATAGGGCTCTTAAAGATAGCGGAGTCGTGGGATATGGGGAGAAGGCAGGAACGGGGTACTGATTGGGGATGATCAGCCATGATCACAGTGAATGGCGGTGCTGGCTCGAAGGGCCGAATGGCCTACTCCTGCACCTATTGTCTATTGTGAGTGGGGGCTGGTGCAGGGGGCTGTAGCTGTGGGTACAGGGCATGGTGAGTGGGGGCTGGTGTAGCTGTAGCTGTGGGTATGGGGCATTGTGAGTGGGGGCTGGTGTAGGGGGTGTAGCTGTGGGTACGTTGCATGGTGAGTGGGGGCTTCTCACTGTTTGAGCTGACACAGATTCACTCTGCTTCTCAGCACCAGGTGATGGTGGAACAGGCTCCCTGCGCTGTGTGGAGAGGCACCATCGAGTGCTTTGGGCTACAACCTACACTTCACAATGAAGACGCAAATTGCAGGACTAATCACTTTCACAATCTGTTTCCTGGGTTATGTATAATTTACTTTTTCCTGGTGCAGTCACTGAGCAGGTAGTTTGCCAGCATTAAGACCCACACATGCAGATCAATAACTCTTTATCTCGACACGGAGATTGCATCCTCCCGATCGACCCTCCCCACTCCCTGCCGTGTCCAAGCACCAGGATCATGGGACTAAAATGCAATCAGATCTTGAGGAGCAGCCCCTTCGGATATTGTGTCTGTTCCTGGAAATGGCTGGTACAAAACCTTCAGGAAGCTAGAGCCCTTATCATTTTGCAATAACACCAATTTCTTCCATCTTGCTGCACAGGCCTGGGTTTCATTTTTAATTGATAGAGGCACCTCAGGCAAGAGTGCTGACAATTGTTAAGCTGCCTTCTATTCCTAACGCAGGTTGTGATATAACACAGGAGAACAGTCCATGCTAATCACACTTCAACGTAAACCATCTGCATTTTCCCCCTGTCACAAAACCTTCAGATTATCTCATTATGCTCAAAATATATCCTTCAAACTCCAAAACAAAGGGACAATATTAGTGTAATATATGTGTGAATTTTATCATGATCTATCTCCCAGCTGGATGACTCAATCAAGAATGATAGAATCATCCAGCACAGAAACAGGCCCTTTGGCCCATCGTATCCATGCTGACCTTCTTGCCAATTCCACTCATCATATTTACCCACATCAGCACTGCCTCTATCTGTGCCTTACCAATTGTAAGCGTCTCTTTAATGGCGGGATTGTACCAGGTTCCACCACCACCCCTGACAGCTGAGTATCAACACTTTCTGTGTGAAAACCAACCCCTAAGATCCCTTTTCAAACTCTTGCCTCTCACCTTAAACCTTCGCCTTTTTAGTTTTGAGACTTCAACTGTTGTAAAAAGATTTAAGGGGGGGGGGGGGGGGGGGGGGGGGGGGGGTCGATAGATTTTGTCGACCTACATATTTATGTCTCGCTTAAGCTTATAAACCCATGGGCGGAAATCCTGATGGGGGACGGGGGACACACGCTCCCCCACCCTGCTTTGAGAGGTGGGTGTCCATCCCCCCCATGTTTTGGAATCCAGACTTTATCAGATGCTTTGTAAGGGCTGAATTGGCCCAAATCAAACTGCTGCATCGAGGCGATCGAGGCTCCCGATGTTGAAGTCCCTGCCAGGCGATCAAAGGCCCAGCGAACTTGCTGATTAAAGCCCCACGATTCGGGGCAGACAAGGTTGCCGGAGTTCAGCGTCGGTCACCAACCTGGTCAGCTCCCAATGTTACAGTCCACATGGCCCACAGCCGAAGCCTCGTGTGCGTGTGTGCGTGTGTGTGTGGTTGCGTGTGTGTGTGTGTGTGTGTGTGTGTGTGTGTGTGTGTTCTGTGTGTGTGTGGTTGTGGCTGGTGTGTGGTGTAGTCGGGTTGTAGTGGTGTGTGTGTGTTTTTGTGTGCGTGTGTGTGTGGAACATGTGTTGGTGGGTGTGTGTGTGTGTGTGTGTGAGTGTGTGTTGTGTGCGTGTGTGTGGTGTGTGTGTGTGTGATTGTAGTCGTGTGTGAGTGTGTGTGTGTGTGTGTGTGCGTGTGTGTGCTGTGTGTGTGTGTGTGTGTGTGTGCGCGCAGCGCCCTGTGTGTGTGTGTGTGTGTGTGCGTGTGTGTGTGTGTGTGTGTGTGTGTGTGCACATGTCGCACCACGGATATTGTCTACGACTGGGACAACAGTAGCGCTCCCTCGCCTCTAAGCAGGCGAATGTGTGTTGATACGGCATAGTTTTCGAAAGCTCTTATCGCTAAGCGAACGCTCGCTCTGGACTCCCACTCCACTACAGGCCTCTTCCCCTACCTCCAGTGAGGACGGGCTGCCTAGTCCAACTTGAGGCCACAACTTTTCACCGACTATCCTTCTCTCCTCCTACGACTCGGGCTACCACATCTTTCCTCTGGAGCAGAAGCAGTGACCAGAACCGCACTCAATACTCAAGGGCAGCCGAACCAGGCCGGACCTGCAACATCATGGCCCAACGTTTATATGCCGAGCGAGGCCCGACCCGTGAAGGCAATCATGACACTTGCTTTCTCCAGCCACCCTACCTACCTGCGCTGGCACTGTCAGGGAACCACAGACCCAAGGACCCCCTGATCATCAACATTCATCAAGTGCTACCATTTACTGAATAGCCCTCCCCTACTTGGGGTGCAGGAGGCTGAGGGGTGGCCTGATTTAAGTATAAGAGATCACGTTGGCCATGGATAATGTGAACACACCCTTTTTTTTCCCAGGGTAGAGTATTGTAAAGGGCAGTGCAGAGAGATTTAAGAGGGAGCTCACTGGCTATCTATTCATTCAGAGTTACAGCTTCCTCTGGCAGTCCAGATACGCACTAACCTTAAAATGAAAGAGTTGCTCTCTTAAATCACTCCCTTCTAACCTATCCTCTGTTAGCTTATTTCAGTTCAGTTGAGTTTATTGTCACGTGTACCGGGGTACAGTGAGAAGCTTTTGTTGCGTGCTGACCAGTCAGTGGAAAGACAATACACGATCACAATCCAGCCATTTACAGTGTATAGATACATGATAAGGGAATAACATCTAGTGCAAGGTAAATGAATCAATGAGTGAATAAGTTTATTGGCCAAGTATGTACACATACAAGGAATTTACCTTGGTGCTCCGCTCACAAGTAACAACATGATATACAGTGACGATTACGAATAAAACATAAAACATTAAAACATTAAGAATAAAACATTATAGTTTAAACATGTGAATGATATAACACACCAGAGGACAAGGAGGTTGCACTCTTTTGGTTATTGAATAGCTACTACTCGTGGGATAAAGCTGTTTTTATGTCTGGCTGTGGCAGTTTTGTCAGTCCGGTCAGCAAAATCCGATCAAGGATAGTGTGAGGATCACCAAAGAGGTAGATAGTAGTTCACTTCTCTCTGGTTGTGGTAGAATGATTCCGTTACCTCGAGTAGGATGATTCAGTTCCCCGCCTCTGGTTTCAGAAACCTCTATGCTATGGGACAGAATGGGTCATAGGAAAAATGAATGGAGGACTGGTATGCCTTGTGAGCCAGCATAGACTCGATGGGTGAAATAGCCTCCTGTACTCTGCTGATAGACACAGAAAGCTGGAGGAACTTAGCAGGTTAGGCAGCATCTATGGAGAACAGAAATGGGTGACGTTTCAGGTCAAGACACTTCTTCAGACTGAGAGTCGGGGAGAGAGAAAAACGAAAGATATAGATGGTGATGTAGAGAGATATAGAACAAATGAATGCAAAAAAGTGACGATGATAAAGGAAATAGGTCGTTGTTTGCTGTGGGCGAGGTGAAAACACGTTACAGACAACGAAACTCAACAAGATGACTGAAGCAGGCACAATAGCGGTGGGGGAGGGGATGGAGTGAGGGGGAAACCAAAGTTACTTGAAGTTGGAGAAATCAATGTTCATATCGCTGGGATGTAATCTGCGTAGGTGAAATATGAGGAGCCGTTTCTCCAAATTGCGCTGGGCCTCACTTTACTCCAGCATTTTGTGTCTATCTCTTTCTGTACTGTATGGACCTTGGATGGTGGAGGAAGGCCGGTACCCGTATGCAATTGGGCTGTCCACACGTATTTCTCCCACCCTCCACCGCACTTCCCCGACTGCTAATCCTCTCCCTCCTATGTAAAACTCATCTCCCCTTTCCCTTTAATAACCCCATCGTATCACCTCTGTCCCTGCCCCTTCCACCCACATCCCACCCACCCTCCGGCTGTACATGCCACTACTCACTCCTCTCCCTGTCCTCTTGTCTCTGCTCACCTCCAGGCCTGGCCACTTACTGCACCCCATCATCCAGTATGTATCCAACCCATCAATCGCCAGGCCTCTGCCCCCACCTCCCCCTTTACCCCCAGAGTAGGGGATCAGGAAGCAGGGACATAGTTTTCCGGTACGAGAAGAAAATTTAATAGGAATCCTGAGAGGTGACTTTTCACAACAGGGTGTATGGGGGTGTATGGCACTAGCTGCCAGAGAAGTTACAAGTGTGTTTTGAGGCAGGGGGGGGCTATAAACAATATTTAAAAGACATTGGGTGAACAGGTAGATGGGAAACAAGGATTAGAGGGCGAGGGGAGGGATTTGTTGGTATAAAAGCGTTGGGCACGAGGGTTTAAGTTTAGATGGGGCATACTTGGTTAGCATGGGCGTTTTTGGGCCGGAAGTGGGTCTGTTTCTGTGCAGTGTTGACTTTCATGCCTTGATTCTGTGACATCCCCGCTGCAGAAATATCATCACACTGGCAAGCAAAAAATAAGACCTTGATCAATTTGGTGTTTCTGCTCTTGCTAAGCCATAAGAAGTGGTTTTAGGTATCCATACCAGCCTGACACAAGTTCCATCACAGCAACTCGATCGCCAGTCATGTTAAACTTATTGCTCACGCAGTGTGAAATACTCGGTTCACTGCTGTGCTAGCTAATCTGTGGAGCTAGTGCGATTCGGTTTGGTGATGTCAGCATAATGCTGCATACTAGATGCTGCGGAGATGTGCAGCGTTTGCACTTTGTGCCTGAGATGTGGTGGGAATACTGATGGCAGCAGTGATGCAGCACAGGCTTGCGTTTGTAGCAGTGTGACTGCCCCACTCACTAAACCCACCTCCGTGTTCTCAATAGCACTGCCCTGCACTGAGCTGGGTAGTGCGGCAAGGCTAGGCCTGTGCAGAACATCCTCCTCATTTACAGGTACATAGGTAGAGCGAGCCATAGAGCCATCCGGCACAGAAACAGGCCCTTCAGCCCAACTCATCCACACCAACCATCATGCCCATCTAAGCTGCCCAGGACCCACCGTCACCCACTCTGCCAGCCAGCATCAGCTGGAAACAGGTCATTCAACCTAACATATCCATGCTGACCAACATGCCCCATCTACACCAGTCCCACCTGCCTGCGTTTGGCCCGTATCCCTCTACACCTGTCCTGTTCACGTACCTGTCTGATTGTCCTTTTAAATGTTGTTATTCTGCCTGCCTCAACCACCTCCTCTGGCAGCTCGTTCCACACACCCGCACCCTCTGTGTGAAAAAGTTACCAGGGGGGATGGTGGGGATAAGGGGGGTGGTAGGGTGGGGAGGCGGGGGGGGGGGTGGGGTGGGGGTTGGGGGTGGGGAGGGGGGATGGTGGCAGGAGAAGGGGGGTTGTGCTGTGGGAGGGGGGTGGGGGGGTGGGGGGGTGTTGGGGGATGGGGATGGTGGGGGCTGGGGATTGGTGGGGATTAAGGGGGGTTGGGCTGTGGGTTAGGGGGGGTGTGGGTGGGGCGGGTGGGGGTAGTGGGGTGTTGGGGAAGGGGGATGGTGGGGGGGGGGCAGGGGGGTTGGGGTTAGGGGGGGTTGTTGGGGGAGGTGGGCATGCTTGGGTAGGGGGAGTGGGGGGTAGTGGGGGGAAGGGTTGGGGGGTAGTGGATGGGGGGTGGGGGGGAGGGGGGGTGATGTGGGACCAGTAGGGGTGGGGTTGGGGGAGAGGGGGGGGGGGGGTGGGGTGAGGGAGGTGGGTGTGGGGTGAATAGGGTGGGGTGTGGGGGTTGAGGTAGTGTGGGGGGGGGGAGGGGGTGGTATGTGGGGGTGGAGGGGGGTGGCTGGTGTGGGGGGGAGGGGGGGGGGGTGTGGGGGGGTGGGGGTGGGGGGGGGGGGGAGGGGGGGGGTGTGGTGGGGGGGAGGGGGGGGAGGGGGGGGTCGGGGGCGCGGGGGGGGGGGGAGGGGGGGGTGGGGGGGGGGGAAGGGGGTGGGTGGTTGGGTGGGGGGGGGGGGGGTGGTGTTGTGGTGGGGAGGGGGATGGGTGGGGGAGGGGGTGGTGTGTGGGGGGTGGGGGGGTGGCGGTGGGGGTGGTGTGGGGGTGGTGGGTGGGGGGGAGGCCACCGACGGGGTGGGGGGGGGAGGGGGGAGGGGGGGGGGGGGGAAGGGGGTGGTGTGGGGGGAGGGTGAGGGGGGGTGGTGTGGGGGGAGGAGGTGGTGTGGGGGGAGGGGGGGGTGGTGTGGGGGAGGAGGGGATTGGTTGCGTGTGTGGGTGGGGGTGGTGTGTGGGGGGGAGGGAGTGGTGTGGGGGGGGGGGGAGGGGGTGGCGGCGAGTGGGGGGGTGGGGGTGGTGTGGGGGGGGAGGGGGCGTGGGGGGGGGGAGGGGGTGGTGTGGGGGTGGAGGTGGGAGGGGGGGGTGTGTGGGGGGAGGGGGTGGGGGTGGGGGGGTGGGGGGGTGGTGTGTGGGGGGAGGGGCTGGGGGTGTGGGGGGTGGGGGGTGGTGTGTGGGAGGAGGGAGAGGACGGGGGTGGGGGGGGGGGTAGGGGTGGTGGGGGGGGGTAGGGGCGGGGGTGTGTGTGGGGGGGAGGGGGGGAATGTAGCGCGTGGTCGCTCAATTTGTGGGGGTGCTGAGAGGGTTGTCGTGGGGAGTGGTGTTGTGTGTTGGGGGGGAGGGGGGTGTGTGGTGGGGGGAGGGAGTTGGTGTGTGGGGGGAGGGGTGGGTGTGGGGGGGGGTGGTGTGGGGGCGGGAGGGGGGGTGTGTGTGGGGGAGGGGGTGAGTGTGTGGGGGGGGAGGGGTGGTGTGGGGGGAGGGGGTGGTGTGAGGGGGAGGAGGGGTGTGTTGGGGGGAGGGAGTGGTGTGTTGGGGGGAGGAGGGGGGGTGGAGTGGGGGGAGGGAGGTGGTGTGGGGGAGGGGTGGTGTGGGGGGAGGGGGTGGAGTGTGGCGCGCCGGAGGGGTGGTGTGTGGGGGGGAGGGGTGGTGTGGGGGGGTTGTCCGCGTCGTGGGGGGGGAGGGGTGGTGTGTGGGGGGAGGGGGAGGCTTGGTATGCTCGGGGCGGGAGGGC
>CM069131.1:435365-724967 GCA_035221665.1 Okamejei kenojei
GACACACACAATCTAGTGTGACACACACCAGTTGAGGCAGAGACACAAACACGACACACAGTGTGAGGCAGAGACACACACACTCACCACAGTGTGGGACAGAGACACACTACAGACCACTGTGTGAGGCAGAGACACTCACAGACACACAGTTGTGTGTGCAGACTCACAGTCTCAGTGTTTGACAGGACACACAGTCACTGTGTGGGACTGATACACTGACAACACTGTATGAGACAGTCCTCACACACAACGCACATGTGAGACACAGACACACAACTGTGTGAGACAGACACAGTCACACACTGCTGGTGAGGGTTGTGTTTTCCCGGTCAGTTCTGTGTGCGGTGTTGTTGGTTTTCTTTGCCACAGGAGAGGTACCTGGTGTTGCCATAACATGTATTAAAAGTGGTCAGAATTGTAAATAGTGACTATATACAAACGTAAGCCATTTATAATCGAGATGAAGAGTAGATCATATTGCTGGACATGGGCCTCCCATGCAATCATCACTGTGAACCTGCAGGTAGAGTGGAGACTCAATCCCGGTGATGCAAAGTGGCTTCTCACTCGCTGAAGCCGTCTCCTGGGGGTATTGTGTATTCCCGGCCACAGCCGCAGCTACAATGTTCCCACCAGCGACACCTAGTCACCCCCTCTCTTCCTCCTCCTCTCCCTCTCCTCCCCCTCCTGTCTCCTCCCCACCCCTCTCCTTTACCTCCCCTCCCACCCCCCTTTCCTCCTCTCCTCCCTTCCCCCGTCTCCCCCCTCCCCAGGTCTCCTCCCCCTCCCCGTCTCCTCCCACTCTCCTCTTCCCCCCACCCCTTTCTCCTCCCCACCCCCTCTCCTCCCCCTCCCCGTCTCCTCCCCCTCTCTCTCCTCCCCACTCCCTCTCCTACCCCCCCCCCTCTCCTCCCCATCCTCCCCCTCCCCCACACCTCTCCCCCTCTCCTCCCCTCCCCCTCCCGATCTCCTCCCACATTTTATTTTCCTCTCTCTTTTCAATGGAAATGATTCATTGAACTGTAAGATTTGTATGTTGGATCTTGAGGTTGTGACTTACTTGGGCTGAAGCCGAGGATATCCCTGGTGGCTGGTGGTGTTACTGAGCTGGTGGTGCTGAGGATGGAGCCTGTCCCAGGAGTTGGTTCAGTCTTGGTTCACTGTCTATATGGGGCTTGTTCACCATGGCCTTTCCAGAGGGTGGGAGCTCCAGCCCGGAATGAGCGGAATGAGAAGCACCTTTCATCCGACAGTGATTGGTAAACTCCATGTTTCAACAGACAAAGCCATAATGTAGGCTTGGCAGTCTGAAATATCTTGTCCAAAAAGACAGAAATGATGCTGTTTCAACAAACAGCGACCATGTTTCCCACAGTCCGAAAGGACAAGCATTTGCTAAGTGAATATTGTGTGACTGAGGCAGAAACCAAAGCAATAATGTTGCAGTGGGCGACAAAATGTCCCACCGGCACGGCAGGGGTTACACACACCACACATATCACACACCCACCACCCACACACCCACACACACAACTCACTCACACCCACATACCCACACCACACACACGCACACACACACCCACACCACACACACACACCCACACCCACACACCCACAGCACACCACACACACACACCCACAAACACACAACACCCACACCCACACCCAACACACCCACACACACACAACCCACACCACACACCACACACTCAATCACACACACACCAACCACACACACACACACACACCCACCACACACACACCCACCCACACACACCACACCCCCACACTACACACACACACTCATACACACACACACCACCCACACACACACACACACACACACACCCAACACACCCACCACCACACACACCCACACCCACACACACTCACACCCAAACACACACACCCACACCCACACACACCCCACTCATACACACACACACCACACACACCCACACACACACACACCCAACCCACACACACCAACCACACACACACACACCCACACACACACACACACACACTCACACACCCAACACACACACCTCACCAACCACCCCCACACACACACCACCACACAACCACACACCCACACACACCCACACACACAACAACACACACACCCACCACACACAACCCACACACACACCCACCCACACACTCCACACCCACACACACCACCCACACCCACACACCACACCACACACACACACACCCACTACACACAACCCAAACCACAAACACCCACTCGCACACCCACACACAGCGACCACCCACACACTCCCACACCCACTCAACACCACACACACGCACACACACACCCACACCCACACTCATACACACACAAACCCACAAACCACCACACCCACACACACCCACGAAACCCCACACACCACCTAAACACACACTCATAACACACACACACACCCACACACACCCACACCCACAACAACACCCAACACCCACACACACTCACACCCTTACACACACTCACACACCCACACACACCCACACTCACACACACACACACACCACACACACACACACTACGCCACCCATTCAACAGCAATCCCACCCACACACATGCCAAAACACCCAACACAACACACCCACACCACACACACACCCACACTTACAACACACACACACACACACCCACACACACCCTCCCACACACACCACAACACACACCCTATCCCAATCACATACCCCCCCCCCCCCCCACACCCACACACACCACACACCCACACACACACACCACACACCACATACCACACACACACAACCCCCAAACACACACACCCACACTCACTCACACACACACACACAACCACACCTCACTACACAACACACACACATACCCACCCACCCACACCTGCACCACACACACACACACCATAACACACACCCCCACCAAATTCCACACACACCCACACACACAACTCAAACACACACACACTCACACTACACACTCACTCCTCACCCACACATCCACCTGCACCCACACACCCACTCCATAAACCCACACCAATCCTTCACCCACACAACTCACTCACACACACACTCCATACACACACACACCACACCCTCACAACCGCGCCACGCCATACACACACTTCCATGCCTGCACCCACACACACACTCCATACCCGCACCCAACACATGCACACCACACCCACACAAGACCCACCTCTCCCTCCACACACAACTGCACACACACACACCTCCTACCCGCAACCACACTGCACCCACACACACAATACATACACACACACTGCACCACACAACATACACCCCACCCACACACACACCCCACACACTCACACACACATCTCCATACCCACACCCACACACACACACACACCACATACCCGTACCCACACCCACACACACACACAGCACACACACACACACACCATCCCACCACACACCTGCACCCACACACACACACACCACACACCTGCACCCACACACACACTCCACACCCACACCCAGCAGATACTGGTCCTCAGATCACATCTGGTCGCAGGTGGAATAAATAACTGGATGGATCCAATGACTTTATTGTCTGTAGCCCGGTGATTTACCTCTGCAGTCATTTTCTTCAAACAGGTTATAAGCTAATAGAAAAAGACAATAAACTGCCTGAAGTGTCACAAACATCAAACAGTGAAGAGTTTAAATGCAATTAAAGACTGCCAGGCCTCTGTCTATGAGACTGCAATATATCTATTACCAATATAGCATGTGTCAATTTGTCCAAGTTCTTCTTGTCTTCCAGTGATGTTAATGTTGCGTGTTCTGGTTTCCATCTTGTCTACACAGAAACATGTCAAATGTACAGTTGAGAGTTCAGGTTATACTCCAGCCCCACCCATTGGTGTGGCCTGAATTAAATTCCCCTTCAATATCCCACTGCTTTACATGCCCTTTGCCATAGAATATTTGAACCATTTTGTTGGTCCCGTTGGAACGTAGGAAAACCTTCTAGCATTTCGGAGCTTTTTGTGTGTGTGTGTGTGTGTGTAAACTTGGTGTGTTTTGTAACGTGAAGGATTCTGTTCTGCTTCACTCTAGGTGCATGTAGACCCTCCCCTATCAACAACGGTGAGACTTGTTACTGGACATTGTGTGCAATTAGCAGCTGTGGTGTCACTGCATGCCCTTCCTAAAGACCGTACCAAAATGTTCAGCCACAGTGAAAATAAAATGATTTCATTCACATTTCTCTCGCATCCGCTGTGATTTATTTGTCAAAATGAGCTGGAGATTGAAAGGTCCCACTCTCTCCCTACTGCTCAATTCACAGGAAGGAACTGAGAAGAGTACAAGGCCAGGTTTGTTTGTTCCAGAGAGCTGGAGTAACTCAGCAAGTCAGGCAGCATCTGTGGAGAACATGGACACAGAGTGCTGGAGTAACTCAGCAAGTCAGGCAATTAAAGCATCTGTGTGGAGAACATGGACACAGAGTGCTGGAGTAACTCAGCGGGTCAGGCAGCATCTGTGGAGAACATGGACACAGAGTGCTGGAGTAACTCAGCGGGTCAGGCAGCATCTGTGGAGAACATGGACACAGAGTGCTGGAGTAAACTCAGCGGGTCTGCACATCTGTGGAGTTTGGACACAGAGTGCTGGAGTAACTCAGCGGGTCAGGCCCAGCATCTGTGGAGAACATGGACACAGAGTGCTGGAGTAACTCAGCGGGTCAGGCAGCATCTGTGGAGAACATGGACACAGAGTGCTGGAGTAACTCAGCGGGTCAGGCAGCATCTGTGGAGAACATGGATAGGTAACGTTTCCAGTCGGGGATCTTCTTCAGACTCAACATGCTCCACGTTCTCCAGAGAAACTGCGTTACTCCAGCACTTTGCGTCTTTTTTTGTAAATCAGCATCTGAAGTTCCTTGTATCACAGTGGCCAGTAAATTTGCAAATGACACTAAAATAGGTAGTCTCACAGACAGTGAAGATGTTTATCAAGAATGACAATGGGATCTTGATCAGCTGAAGAGGTTGGCTGAGGAATGGTGTGAGAACGCGTTATTTGCTAAGGCACAGAGTCCCCTGATAGGTTTCAAGGCTTCCTTATTTATTCACATTTTACTTTGTTCGCAGTTACATGTTAAGAAAAGCGGAGCTGAGTCCTACACTACACCACTACACCAGGTCATTTTAACCACATGCTTTTCACCAACTTCTCTGAGTCTCTTTCTCAATGGTTTGAAATTAATCACCGGATGAGTTTATTTTTGGTCTTGGTCAGGAGGGGGCTGTTGTCCACAGATGCGACCGAGTTTTCATCTGTGAACCTTGGGTTCACAAGCTGATCTTTTCAAGGATTCAGTTCAGAAACCCTGCAACCTCTGATGGAGTTTAATTAAAGTAAGTATGAGGTGATGCATTCTTGTAAGT
Source organism: Okamejei kenojei (assembly GCA_035221665.1). Lineage (NCBI taxonomy): Eukaryota > Metazoa > Chordata > Chondrichthyes > Rajiformes > Rajidae > Okamejei > Okamejei kenojei. The sequence continues at coordinate 440,783 of CM069131.1, forward strand.
CAAACCAGGCCAGGACCCTCACAGTGAATGGCAGGCCCCGAGGGAGTGTTGCAGAACAGAGGGATCTAGGGGTGGAGGTACTGTACAGTACACTGTTCCATGAAAGGGGCATCACAGGTAGTGTAGATAGGGTGGTCATGAAGGCATCAGTACACTGGCCTTTATCTGTCAGGGATAAAGTGAGGGATAAAGTGATTAAACCCCACTATTGTGAGGGATAAAGTGATTAAACCCCACTATTGTAAGGGATAAAGTGATTAAACCCCACTATTGTAAGGGGATTTAAAGAGGATTCAAACCGATAGAGGCCAGGGAGAGGATTCTGACACAGCTGTGTATAAAAGTTACCAGAGCCGTCCTTGAGTAAGAATTGATAGCATTGTATAGCGGTAGAAGGGAGTGATGTAGATAGATCCCTATCAGTGGAAGGGAGTGATAGATAGGACCCTTGTCACTATAGCCTAGCTTTAGTGCTGATATAGGAGAACTGAGAGAGTTCAGTTGGATGTGAGCAAAACCAGGGCAGGTCATAGACAACTGAGCATGCTTAATAAAATAAATGAATATTATAACACACCCCTGGTCAAGAAACTGCTCATTACCATGCACATGTCTGGACATGCGAGGTACTGGGGGGACATACCTACAGACTGTGCACCTCAGTGCCCTGATTGGAGAGGGCCAGAAGGGGAGGTTGAATGTAGAATTGTGTGTATAAAGGGGTTTACCTTTCTGACTTTGGTGTGTCTCAACTTGGAGAGGCACACGACTCTGCAGACTCGAAAATAAAGAATCTCTTGCTTCCACGATTTAGTCTCTGAGCAGTGATTGCGAGCACATCGCATATCTCACAGTATTGAGTACAGAAGTTGGGGTGTTATGCTATGAAACGTTAGTAAGGCTGCACTTGGACTATTGTGTCCAGTTTGGTCACACTGTGATAGGAAGGATGTAATTAAGCAGGAAAGGCGGCAGAAAAGATTTACGAGGATGTTGCCAGCTACAGGGAGAGGATCGGCAAGCCAGGAATGTATTCCTTGGAGCGCAGGAGGATGAGGTTATAAAATCCTGGGGAATAGATTTTTTACCCTTGATTGGGAGGGGGAGAGGCAAGAGGAGGAGAGGGAAAGAGGAGGAGAGGGGGGAGAGGGGAAGAGGAGAGGGAAGAGGGGGAGAGGGTTAGAGGAGAGGGAAGAGGGAAGAGGGGAGAGGAGAGAGGATAAGGGTGGATGGAGGGGAAGCAGGGCAGGTTGGAGAAGAGGAAGAGGGAGGTCAGTTTTGCAGCTGCCTCTGTGAATCGATGATTAATCAATGATGTAGATTCCTCTCACAGAGACATACAGCACAGGCTGGGCTTGTTCTCTCTGGAGTGTAAGAGGCCGAGGGGTAAACGATTGAGCTATCAAATGGCAAGAGGCATTGATTGGGACTTTTTCACATGACAGAGGCGTCACAAACAAGAGGACGTGTTTATGATGGGAGGGAGGGTGTTTAAGGGAAAGTTTTCACACAGAGTGGTTGATCCGTGCATCACAGAGGAGGAGGTGGGATCAGATACACTCTCTTTGGACTGTATGGGCAATTGGGATCCAGATCAGTTGGGAATGCAAATGGAATTTAACTCTGAGGTGCTGCACTTTAGTGTGTCAAATCAGAGCTAGGCTTACTCAGCAAATGGTGGAGCTGTGGGGGGTGTTGCAGAGTGGAGAGATGTGGGAGTACAGGTGCATGGTTGCCTGGCAGTGGAGAGAGGTGGACAGGGAGCTGGAGAAGGTGTTTGCCTTCATTGGGAAGAGTACTGAGTACAAAAGTTGGGACATCATGTTGCAGCTGCACAAGTCGCTGGTGAGACCACACTTGAGACGTGAGTGCAGTTCTGGTCACCCAACTACAGGCCGAGTTATAAGGCGAAGAAGAACATTGTAATCTCAAGGTGATCAACGTCTTCAAAAGTAAACTTGTATAACCATATAACCATATAACAATATAACAATTACAGCACGGAAACAGGCCCTCTCGGCCCTTCCAGTCCGTGCCGACCATTTGTTTTCCCCTAGTCCCATCTACCTGCACTCAGACCATACCCCTCCATTCCCTTCACGTCCATATACCTATCCACTTTACTTTTAAATGTTAAAATCGATCCTGCCTCCACCACTTCTGCTGGAAGCTCATTCCACACAGCCACCACCCTCTGAGTAAAGAAGATCCCCCTCACGTTACCCCTAAACTTCTGTCCCTTAATTCTCATGTCATGCCCTCTTGTTTGAATCTTCCCTACCCTCAATGGGAAAAACGTATCCACGTCAACTCTGTCTATCCCTTTCATCATTTTAAAGACCTCAATCAAGTCCCCCCTTAACCTTCTGCGCTCCAAAGAATAAAGACCTAACTTGTTCAACCTTTCTCCGTAACATAGTTGCTGGAACCCTGGCAACATTCTAGTAAATCTCCTGTGTACTCTCTCTATTTTGTATGTGGATTCCAGGATGTGGAGACACCACAGGGTCATTACAGCGTCATAGACATCGTCACAGAGTAATGAGGCACAGTCACAGAGACACAGAGACACAGAGACACAGGGTCACAGAGACACACAGTCACAGAGACACACAGTCACAGAGACACACAGTCACAGAGAGACCGAGACACAGGGTCACAGAGACACAGAGACACAGGGTCACAGAGACACAGAGACACGGAGACACACAGTCACAGAGACACCGAGACACAGGATCACAGAGACACACAGTCACAGAGACACCGAGACACAGGGTCACAGAGACACACAGTCACAGAGTCACAGAGACACAGGGTCACAGAGACATAGGGTCACAGAGACACACAGTCACCGAGACACAGGGTCACAGAGACACCGAGACACAGAGACACCGAGACACAGAGACACAGGGTCACAGAGACACACAGTCACCGAGGCGCAGGGTCACAGAGACACAGAGACACAGAGACACCGAGACACAGGGTCACAGAGTCACAGAGACACAGAGACACAGGGTCACAGAGACAGAGACACAGAGACACAGAGACACAGGGTCACAGAGACACAGAGACACAGAGACACAGGGTCACAGAGACACCGAGACACAGGGTCACAGAGACACAGAGACACAGAGACACAGGGTCACAGAGACACCGAGACACAGGGTCACAGAGACACCGAGACACAGGGTCACAGAGTCACAGAGACACAGAGACACAGGGTCACAGAGACACCGAGACACAGGGTCACAGAGACACAGAGACACAGAGACACAGAGACACCGAGACACAGGGTCACAGAGACACCGAGACACAGGGTCACAGAGACACAGAGACACAGAGACACCGAGACACAGGGTCACAGAGTCACAGAGACACAGAGACACAGGGTCACAGAGACACACAGTCACAGAGACACAGGGTCACAGAGACACACAGGGTCACAGAGACACAGTCACAGAGACACAGAGACACAGGGTCACAGAGACACAGAGACACAGGGTCACAGAGACACAGAGACACAGGGTCACAGAGACACAGAGACACAGAGACACAGAGTCACAGAGACACAGAGACACAGGGTCACAGAGAGTCACAGAGACACAGAGACACAGAGACACAGAGACACAGAGTCACAGAGACACAGAGACACAGTCACAGAGACACAGAGACACAGAGACACAGAGACACAGAGTCACAGAGACACAGAGACACAGGGTCACAGAGACACAGAGACACAGTCACAGAGACACAGAGGCAGAGACACAGAGACACAGAGACACAGGGTCACAGAGACACACAGTCACAGAGACACAGGGTCACAGAGACACACAGTCACAGAGACACAGAGACACAGGGTCACAGAGACACACAGTCACAGAGACACAGAGACACAGTCACAGAGACACACAGTCACAGAGACACAGAGACACACAGTCACAGAGACACACAGTCACAGAGACACAGAGACACAGGGTCACAGAGACACACAGTCACAGAGACACACAGTCACAGAGACACAGAGACACAGAACACAGTCACAGAGACACACACAGTCACAGAGACACAGTCACAGAGACACAGAGACACAGGGTCACAGAGACACAGGGTCACAGAGACACACAGTCACAGAGACACCACCACAGAGACACACACAGAGACACAGGGTCACAGAGACACAGACACAGAGGTCACAGAGACACACAGTCACAGAGACACAGAGACACAGGGTCACAGAGAGACACAGTCACAGAGACACACAGTACAGAGACACAGGGTCACAGAGACACACAGTCACAGAGACACAGTCACAGAGACACACAGAGACACACAGTCACAGAGACACAGTCACAGAGACACACAGTCACAGAGACACCGAGACACAGGGTCACAGAGACACACAGTCACAGAGACACACAGTCACAGAGACACAGGGTCACAGAGACACAGTCACAGAGACACACAGTCACAGAGACACACAGGTCACAGAGACACACAGTCACAGAGACACACAGTCACAGAGACACAGTCACAGAGACACAGAGTCACAGAGACACACAGTCAAAGAGACACACAGTCACAGAGACACAGACACAGGGTCGCAGAGACACACAGTCACAGAGACACAGAGTCACAGAGACACAGAGTCACAGAGACACACAGTCACAGAGACACACAGTCACAGAGACACAGTCACAGAGACACACAGTCACAGAGACACAGAGACACACAGTCACAGAGACACAGGGTCACAGAGACACACAGTCACAGAGACACAGAGTCACAGAGACACAGAGACACAGGGTCACAGAGACACACAGTCACAGAGACACAGAGTCACAGAGACACACAGTCACAGAGACACAGGGTCACAGAGACACACAGTCACAGAGACACACAGTCACAGAGACACAGAGACACAGGGTCACAGAGACACACAGTCACAGAGACACAGAGTCACAGAGACACAGAGACACAGGGTCACAGAGACACAGTCACAGAGACACAGGTCACAGAGACACAGAGTCACAGAGACACAGGGTCACAGAGACACACAGTCACAGAGACACAGGGTCACAGAGACACACAGTCACAGAGACACAGAGTCACAGAGACACAGGGTCACAGAGACACACAGTCACAGAGACACAGTCACAGAGACACAGTCACAGAGACACAGAGACACAGAGTCACAGAGACACAGTCACAGAGACACAGAGTCACAGAGACACAGAGTCACAGAGACACAGGGTCACAGAGACACACAGTCACAGAGACACAGGGTCACAGAGACACAGAGACAGAGACACAGGAGTCACAGAGACACAGAGACACAGGGTCACAGAGACACAGTCACAGAGACACAGTCACAGAGACACAGAGACACAGGGTCACAGAGACACAGGGTCACAGAGACACAGAGTCACAGAGACACAGAGTCACAGAGACACACACAGAGACACACAGTCACAGAGACACAGAGTCACAGAGACACAGAGACACAGGGTCACAGAGACACACAGTCACAGAGACACAGAGTCACAGAGACACAGAGACACAGGGTCACAGAGACACAGAGACACAGTCACAGAGACACAGAGTCACAGAGACACAGAGACACAGAGTCACAGAGACACACAGTCACAGAGACACAGTCACAGAGACACAGAGACACAGGGTCACAGAGTCACACACAGTCACAGAGAGTCACAGAGACACACACAGAGTCACAGAGACACAGAGACACAGGGTCACAGAGACACACAGTCACAGAGACACAGAGTCACAGAGACACAGAGTCACAGAGACACAGAGACACACAGTCACAGAGTCACAGAGACACAGAGACACACACAGAGTCACAGAGACACAGAGACACAGGGTCACAGACACAGTCACAGAGACACAGAGACACAGAGACACAGAGACACAGAGACACACAGTCACAGAGTCACAGAGACACAGAGACACAGGGTCACAGAGTCACAGAGACACACAGTCACAGAGTCACAGAGACACAGAGACACAGAGTCACAGAGACACAGTCACAGAGACACAGAGACACAGAGATCACAGAGACACAGAGACAGAGACACAGTCACAGAGTCACAGAGACACAGAGACACAGGGTCACAGAGTCACAGAGACACAGAGACACAGGGTCACAGAGACACAGAGACACAGAGACACAGAGACACACACAGTCACAGAGACACAGAGACACAGGGTCACAGAGTCACAGAGACACACAGTCACAGAGACACAGAGAGGGTCACAGTCACAGAGACACACAGTCACAGAGACACAGAGACACACAGTCACAGACACAGTCACAGACACAGAGACACACACAGTCACAGAGACACACAGTCACAGAGACACAGAGACACAGGGTCACAGAGTCACAGAGACACACAGTCACAGAGACACAGAGACACAGGGTCACAGAGACACCGAGACACAGGGTCACAGAGACACAGAGTCACCGAGACACAGAGTCACAGACACACAGAGACACAGGGTCACAGAGACAGAATCATAGTCATACAGTGTGGAAACAGGCTCTCAGCCCAACTAGCCCACACCAGCCAAGATGCCCCTGCTGCACAGGTGCCACCTGCCTGCGTTTGGCTCATATCCCTGTAAACTTGTCCTAGCCAAGTACCTGTCTAAATTACTTAAAGGTTGTGACATTCACTGCTAAAGGTTGTGATAGTGGCTGCCTCTTGCCATAGTTGTGGGGGCAGAGTAACGTGCACTCAGGGCTGGCTGAGATTTGGGAAGAACACCTTCTGGGACTTGCTGGATTGTCTCTTAAGGATCCAGTATGGGCTTGATGGGCCAAATGGCTTGTGTCCAGAGTGCAACCATTGTGTCGTTCTGCTAACACCATTTGGAGCGAATGTGTGGCCCCACTGTAACGCAATCACACATCCCTGCTTTAGCCGAGGCTGTGAATTATGGCCAAACAAAAAATAAAAGAGGGGTTGCAGGTAAAGTCATCGGGTCAAAGGGCATGACGCACGGAGCAGCTCAATCCTCCTGGAGGACATGGCAGCCTCTGGCATACTCTGTTAACACATGAAATGCGTACTCTCTTACCTGTTAATAACAGCCAAAATTATCAATTTTTGCGCTGTAAATAATTGTGAAGGGTGACTGAGCGCTCTGAACCAAATGCTCTAGTTACTTTGCTCTAAACCCGAGCACCAAGGTGTTAGCGGCCGAAGGAGCGCATCCCTCGGGTCCCCCCCGGGGTCAGCGCTGTCCAGCCACGACCGCCCTCCGCCCACCTTCCCCCCTGTGATAGCGGCTGCACTGTGACGGGCTGTGGCTCGGCAGCGCACACACACGGAGCCGAGAGGAGCGGGCCGCGGTTCCGGGCGGACAGCTGACACACACACGGGGTAAACCCGGCAACGTCCCCGTCAGCTGCAGCAGAGTTGGGGACAGTCTGGTCCCTCCGCCTACCCAAAGTCACTGACTGCGCTGCACCGGCACCACCCACCCCCCCCGGCCGCGGTGAGAAGACGCGTGCGCTGTATTGGCAGCCGTAGTAAGCGCTTACCTGACGCTCACCGCTTGTACTCCAGATGGCGTTGTGTGGCCTTGACTGCCGTGCAACCTCCCTATTGGTGGGTGAGACTGGTATCCTGTCCCAGACTGCACAATAACAACAAACCAGACGAAATGCACTCAAATGATCAGGTTGCGATTCGCCCACACAGAAAATAAAATTACTTCAATATTAATTAGTGTGCATCTTTCGGACCTGACGAGTTAACATTTCCTTCTTAATGATATTTTATGTAAGTCTGTGTCAAATTTCAGGTAGAAAGCAGACATGGGTCACAAAAGAAATTCTAGACGCTTTTTCGATGCTCGGCCCAAGGCCTAAATGTTCCTGTTACTTTGTCCTTCTGTGTTTGTACTTGGCACTTGATGGACGATGACCTAGAGCCACGGATGTTGGTAGTGCGTTACTGAGCAGAGGGCTAGGTGATCAGCAGTGATGAGCAACATGGCCAGACGGACAGTGGTGAAATCTCCACACACACCTGGGGCACACATTCACAGCCCACTTCATTTCATTAAACTGCTTGCAGATTGGAATTCATTCAGTTGAGCTGTTGTGAAAATCGAACAACTGTAGATGCTGGAAACTTGTTGGAAAAATGTTGGAAACACTCGGCAAATCGGACAGCATCTGAGGGGGAAGGTGATTAGCTTTAGAGATTGAACATGCAGATTCAGTGTTCCATGGAATAGAGACCCAGCCTACTCATCTCCTCTCCCTATAGCTCACTCTCTCTAGTCCTGGCAACATCCTTGTAAATCTTCCCTGTACCCTTTCCAGCTTAACAACATCTTTCCTATAACACGGTGCCCAGAACTGAACACAATACTCTAAATGCGGCCTCACCAACATCTTATATAACTGCAACATGACCTCCTGACTTCTATACTCAATACTCTGGCTGATGAAGGCCAATGTGCCAAAAGCTTTTTTGACCACCTCACCTGCGACTCCACCTATGCTCCTGTACTCCGAGATCCCTCTGTTCTACAACACTACCCAGAGGTCTATCAGTTACTAGGTAGGTCCTGCCCATGTTAGACTTCCCAAAATGCAACACCTCACACTTCTCTGTATTAAATTCCATCAACCATTCCTCAGCCCACCTGGCCAATCGATCCAGATCTTGCTGCAATCGTTCACAACCATCTTCACTATCTGCAAAACCACTCACTTTTGTATCATCTGCAAACTTGCTAATCTTGTCCTGTATGTTCTCATCCAAATCATTGATATAGGTGATTTAGTATTACAGCCCAGAAACAGCCCACAATGTGTTGATTAAGTTTATCCATTTATTGTATTACTGATTATTATATATTTATCTGTGTGTTATTGTTTTTATGTGCCCGTTAAACTGCCGCAGGTATGAATTTCATTGTTCCGTTGTGGGTACTTTTGACAATCAAACACTCTTCACTCTTGGCATGTGAAGGGAGTGTCAGATATGGAGATTGAAAACTTTAGACTTTAGAGATACTGCGTGGAAACAGGCCCTTCAGCCCACCGAGTCCATATCGGCCAGTGATCACCCCGTACACTAGCACTACCCTACACACTGGGGACAATTTACAATCCACCGCAGCTAATTAACCTACAAACCTGAACCTCTTTGGAGTGTGGAAGAAGCATCCGGAGCAAACCTACGCGATCACAGGGAGACCGTATAAACTCCGTACAGACAGCACCCGTAGTCAGGATGGAAGCCGGGTGTCTGGCGCTGAGGCAGCAACTCTACCGCTGCTCCACTGGCCTGTTCAGCTGCACCACCAGCAGCAGACATGATGGAAGGCATTTAAAGACTGCATGGATGAACTACAACAATTGTTCATCCCAGCTTGGCAAAATAATAAATCAGGGAAGGTAGTGCATCCGTGGATAACAAGGGAAATCAGGGATATTATAAAAACTAAAGATGAAGCATACAAATTAGCCAGAAAAAGCAGCCTACCAAGGGACTGGGAGAAGTTCAGAGTCCAGCAGAGGAGGACAAAGTGCTTAATTAGGAAAGGGAAAATAGATTATGAAAGAAAACTGGCACGGAACATAAAAACTGACTACAAAGGTTTTTTATAGATATGTGAAGAGAAAAAGGTTAGTTAAAACAAATGTAGGTCCCTTGCAGTCAGAAAGTGGTGAATTGATCATGGGGAACAAGGACATGGCAGACCAATTGAATAACTACTTTGGTTCTGTCTTCACTAAGGAAGACATAAATAATCTGCCGGAAATAGCAGGGGACCGGGGGTCAAATGAGATGGAGGAACTGAGTGAAATTCAGGTTAGCCGGGAAGTGGTGTTAGGTAAATTGAATGGATTAAAGGCTGATAAATTCCCAGGGCCAGATAGGCTCCATCCCAGAGTACTTAAGGAAGTAGCCCCAGAAATAGTGGATGCATTAGTGATAATTTTTCAAAACTCTTTAAATTCTGGACTGGAGGGCAGCTAATGTAACCCCACTTTTTAAAAATGGAGGGAGAGAGAAAACGGGGAATTACAGACCAGTTAGTCTAATATCGGTAGTGGGGAAAATGCTAGAGTCAGTTATTAAAGATGGGGTAGCAGCACATTTAGAAAGCAGTGAAATCATTGGACAAGTCAGCATGGATTTATTTTTTTTAATAAATATTTTTATTTATTAGAAGCAAATACATCAATGTACATCACATATATATTGTTACAATCATTGTACCCCATAATTTTATGGCTTTTAAAGAAAAATAGAAAGAAAGAGAGTGAAGAAAAGAGTTGTGAAAGTGAAAGAGCGTGCCAAAGGGGAGAAGAAACCCTTGGTCAAAGAATTAGAGAACGGGGGTTAAGAGAGAGACCCTAGAAAAGAAAAGGAAAAAAGAAAGGGAGACAAAGAGAGAGAAAAGAAAAAAAAAGAAACAAAAGCCAGTTACTATGTTATATATATCACGCAAAAGGAATCCACCGACTCGATAGTTTTTCACCAAGGCCCGAGGTACTCCTGCACCCTATCTTTGTAGCAATTCTATAAATGCAGACCACGTCTGATAGAAACAATCTGATTTTCCTGCCAGGCGGAGTCTCATATCTTCCAGATTTAAATTTGAAATCCACATATTTAATGTTGGTATAGGCGCAATTTTCCAGAATTTTAAGATTAGCTTTTTTCCTATTATTAAGCCGTAATCAAATAGATTCTTTTGATACACATTTAATTCCGAACTACCTTATGTCATTCCGAAAATAATCCATTCTGGTTTTGGTGTCATTTTTATTTTAATCAGTTTTGTGAAACTATCAAAGATTTCAATCCAAAATCTTTGAATTTTTGTACAGAAGATGAATGAGTGCGCTATAGTAGCTTCTTGACACTGGCATTTATCACAAATTGGTGAAACATTAGGGATAAATTCATGTCAGCATGGATTTATTTAAGGTAAATCATGTCTGACGAATCTTATAGAATTTTTTGAGGATGTAACTAGTAGAGTGGATAAGGGAGAACCTGTGGATGTGTTATATCTGGACTTTCAGAAGGCTTTCGACAAGGTCCCACATGAGAGATTAGTATACAAACCTAAAGCACACGGTATTGGAGGTTCAGTATTGATGTGGATAGAGAACTGGCTGGCAGGCAGGAAGCGAAGAGTAGGAGTAAACGGGTCATTTTCACAATGGCAGGCAGTGACTAGTGGGGTACCGCAAGGCTCAGTGCTGGGATCCCAGCTATTTACAACATATATTAATGATCTGTATGAGGGAATTGAATGCAACATCTCCATGTTTGCGGATGACACGAATCTGGGGGGCAGTGTTAGCTGTGAGGAGGATGCTAGGAGGCTGCAAGGTGACTTGGATAGGTTGGGTGAGTGGGCAAATGCATGGCAGATGCAGTATAATGTGGATAAATGTAAGGTTATCCACTTTGGCGGCAAAAACGGTAGATTATTATCTGAATGGTGGCCGATTAGGAAAAGGGGAGATGCAACGAGACCTGGGTGTCATGGTACACCAGTCATTGAAAGTAGGCATGCAGGTGCAGCAGGCTGTGAAGAAAGCAAATGGTATGTTGGCATTCATAGCAAAAGGATTTGAGTATAGGAGCAGGGAGGTTCTACTGCAGTTGTAAAGGGTCTTGGTGAGGCCACACCTGGAGGATTGCGTACAGTTTTGGTCTCCTAATCTGAGGAAATACATTCTTGCCATTGAGGGAGTACAGAGAAGGTTCACCAGACTGATTCCTGAGATGGCAGGACTTCCATATGAGGAAAGACTGGATAGACTCGGCTTGTACTCGCTGGAATTTAGACGATTGAGGGGGGATCTTATAGGGACTTACAAAATTCTTAAGGGGTTGGACAGGCTAGATGCAGGAAGATTGTTCCTGATGTTAGGGAACTCCTGAACAAGGGGTCACAGTTTAAGGATAAGGGGGAAGTCTTTTAGGACCGAGATGAGAAGATCTTTTTTCATACAGAGAGTGGTGAGTCTGTGGAATTCTCTGCCACAGAAGGTAGTTGAGGCCAGTTCATTGGCTATATTTAAGAGGGAGTTAGATGTGGTCCTTGTGGCTAAAGGGATCAGGGGGTATGGAGAGAAGGCAGGTACAGGATACTGAGTTGGATGATCAGCCATGATCATATTGAATGGCGGTGCAGACTCGAAGGGCCGAATGGCCTACTCCTGCACCTATTTTTCTATGATTCTATGATTCTATGATTTATTTTCATAACCTAATCATCAGAGACAGGCTCTATCAGTGCCTGTGGCACTGGAACAGACGTCCACTTGTCACCACAGGCATACGGTACGCTTGCCTTCATAGGTCAGGACATTGAATTTAAGTCAGGAAGTCATGATGCAGTTTTATAGCACTTTGGTCAGGCTGCAAGTGGAGTATTGCCTGAGGTTCTGGTCACCCCATTACAGGAGGGATGTGGAGGCTTTGGAGAGGGTGGGGGTTTACCAGAACGATGCTGAGATTAGGGGCATTAACTACAGGGAGAGATTTGTTTTCTCTGGAATGTCGGAGGTTGAAGGGTTGTTTCTACTCTCTGTTGAGGCTTGGATCCCATGCGACCTAAACGTCCAGGGCAGCCAGCAGAGGGGGGAGGGGGGGCTTGTCTCAGGAACGTTCCCTGACCATGCATGAGTAGGGAATAAGAATTTAGCAGGTCAAAGGAAATGTAAATGGATGCGATAGCATTGAACCATCCTATAAATATATTTTCAAACTTAATGAATATACTGTGTTTCCAAATAATAGATGTTTCAGTTGTTACAAAGAATGAATCCTAATGCCAGTAGCCCCTGGGTTCCCTCCCCAATCAATGCATCACAGCTCAAGTGCCACCTTGTGCTGGCCTGTTGTCTACCATGGTGGCGCAGCGGTAGAGTAGCTACCTCACAGCACCAGACACCCGGGATCCATCCTGACTATGGGCGCTCTCTGTGCCCAGTCTCCCCGTGACTGCGTCGGTTTTCTCCGGTTTCCTCTCACACTCCAAAGACGTACAGATTTGTAGGTTAATTGGCTTGGTTTCATTGTAAATTGTGCCCAGAAGATGTATATACTTGTTAGTGTGCGGGGATCGCTGGTTGGCGTGGACCCAGTGGGCTGAAGGGCCTGTTTCCACACTGTATCTCTAAACTACACTAAACTTCCCTCATAGAATCAAGAATCATAGAAAATAGGTGCAGGAGTAGGCCATTCGGCCCTTCGAGCCTGCACCGCCATTCAATATGATCATGGCTGATCATCCAACTCAGTGTCCCGTACCTGCCTTCTCTCCATACCCCCTGATCCCTTTAGCCACAAGAGCCACATGTAACTCCCTCTTAAATATAGCCAATGAACTGGCCGCAACTACCTTCTGTGGCAGAGAATTCCACAGACTCACCACTCTCTGTGTGAAAAAAGATCTTCTCATCTCGGTCCTAAAAGACTTCCCCCTTATCCTTAAATTGTGACCCCTTGTCCTAGACTTCCCCAACATCGGGAACAATCTTCCTGCATCTAGCCTGTCCAACCCCTTAAGAAATTTGTAAGTCTCTATGAGATCCCCCCTCAATCTCCTAAATTCCAGCTAGTACAAGTCGAGTCTATCCAGTCTTTCTTCAAATGGAAGTTCTGCCATCCCAGGAATCAGTCTGGTAAACCTTCTCTGTACTCCCTCTATGGCAAGAATGTCTTTCCTCAGATTAGGAGACCAAAACTGTACGCAATACTCCGGGTGTGGCCTCACCAAGACCCTGTACAACTGCAGTAGAACCTCCCTGCTCTTGTACTCAAATCCTTTTGCTATGAATGCCTTGTTAATGAAAGTCCGCTATGGGCCGCTATGTAAATATAGTCAGCAGCTGAATGTCCATGAGCCACGGCTGTAGAATGCACTGTAGAGTGAGTGAAGCCATCCCTTCCCATCTGTGTTTGACTGGCTGGTTGTATCCCTGCTACAGACACCCTTGCTGGGGGAAACACACTCCATTAATACTTCGCCAGACCTCCTGAGATACCATGAGATCACCTCTCGTCCTTCCAAACATAAAGAGCGTACGATTGATTTAATAATACACTGCTTTTTACCAAAATCAAGACATTAGGAGCCTTGCACAGGAGGCTGAAATGGGACTGGAGGATAAAAACTGTTGACAAACACTGCCGGCAGAGGCTGCCGCTGGAGTGTAGTCTTGGCTTTTGGTAAAGTGAGGAAAGGGATGTAGTTAAAAAGGATCCCTTAAATGCTGAAGTTGTTATTTGAACTTTTTTGCGAACAGTGAGAATAGTTCCATTGTAGCACAAATACAATCACTGACCACAATAAAGACGGTAACTAGAGAAACACGCTCACAAATATAATAATTTATTTAATTGACAGAACAAAAGAATTCTGCACATTATAGGGCTAAAAAGTGGTTTAATTTACACGAAGCGATACAAAACATTCTCGTTACAGAAGACAGTTTAAGTAGCGGAATAGTAGAAAGTTGAAGCTCATCACAACAGTTTATTATAAACCGCATGGTGTTGTTTGTGGAATGAAGCAAGCAGTTTGTCCACAAGTTGTGGTGGAAACCTGAGTGGTTGTTTTTACCTGTGACCAGAGTGCAGTCCAGGTGACCTTCCCCATTTACAGTAGGGTCACAAACCGAGAGCATGGAAGCTATGTTAATGCACCCCTGCATGTTAGCTATTTATTCATTGGAACAACAAAAGAAAATGGTGAGAAAGCAGGCCATCCAGTCTCACCTTGTGTGTTGAGTAGTGAGCCCTGTTATCCTGCGAGCAGCAGCTCTGGCACAGTGCTGTCTGTGGCTGCTCCTTCCTCACGCACAAGCTGCATCACATTTAAGGAGGTATTTAAGGGACACGGGAGGACCCGCGCAGCACCATCGCTGCATGTGCAACTCACCACCTGTGTCATATTAGACACACGCACACACACACATTCTAACCCCGCACTAAGCCCGCTGCTGGCTGCTGTTCCCACTCCCTCTCTCCCTCCCCCTCTCCTCCTCTCTCTCTCTGCATAATCTACCCATCATTGTTCTGTGCAGATCTCTCTCTCGATCTGCAGTCTGCATATTCTCCCATCTGTGTAACATCCAAGATGCGAGAATACGTGGGGATCTAAACACCCTTTTAAACGTGAATACTGGGACTTTTCAATTCAGTCCACAACAAACTCTAATGTGTTTCCTCTTGCACAAGTAAACACACTTTATGAATTAAATACTCCTTAAATATGACTGTTTTGGTGTTGGTTGAGGTTTTTGTAATAGATGCAGAGCAAGGCAGCAGAGCCAGAGTTCAGAGGCAGGTTGATGGGGAGTTGAGCAAAAACTGAAGATAAGGTGGATAAGATGAGGGAACCTCTCTCCCATAGCCGGGATCTCTACACTAAGCTGCTCCAATACTGAGGCATGGTCCTCACATCTTCCACGGTGCCATCTGCCCACTGACATACAGACCCTACAAGTCATACCTGTTCTTTATCTGAAATAACTCCCCAGCAAGGCTGGGTGAATATGTGAGGGAGGCACGGTGTGTGCATGGCACCTGTATAGCATCTCCACGTGGTCCCTGGAGCTCCGCCATTAGAGAGGAACGTTGCCAGTGCTGGTTACAGATGTGGCTGGGACTGACACAGTGGGAGCATGAGCTCTGCTGGGTTCTGTCCAAGCGTGCTCGGCTAATATGGTTCCCAATTTCATCAGGAAAATAGAATACTTGTGGCATTACAACACAACACTAAAATACAAATAAATAAAAGACACAAAGCCACAGTTAATTAGCACCAAACACCCTGCGGTGAACGACAAGGTTTTAAGCAAAGCTGTGGCACATGTGAGTGAAAGGCTGTGGAGCAAACAGTTCAGGGTGAGTCAGTCAGTCAGGGCCGTGGGTTAACATGAAGCAGGTAGTGATGAGAGGAATGTGCAGGGTGAGACTGTCCCCTAACCACAGCGGTGCTGTCAACAATTTCCTCACCCTACGCTGGTCTTTGCCTCAATGGGCTTGCTGTGACCCACGCACCAGCCTCCCCACAGACCAAAGCATGACAATGCCTGCCTCTATCTCCACCTGGTCAATGGAAAACATTTGCACTTCTCACAATAAAGCCGCAGCTGGTTGAAATCCACATTAACCCAGCTCGCTGGAAAATCTCAGCTGGTCAAGCAGTGTCTGTATGGGTGGGAGAGAGAGAGAGAGAGAGAGAGATGGAGCAACTTCTCATGTCAATAATCAGTGGTAGAAATGTGAGGAAACAAATGAAACTTGCCGACCCGTCCATTCCCCACTGTCTTGCCCGATGAAACTTCTTTCCTCTCCACGGACACTGCCCGACCTGCTGAGTGTTTCCAGCACTTTCTGCTTTTATTATCAACAGGAGAAAATACGTTCACTGTCTCTGTCTTCCCAGATGCTGCCTCATCTACGATATTTGCCACAGGTTTTGTGTACTATTTCTGGTTGGCCAGGGAGTGGGTAAGGCGACTGTTTTGGGGTTTGTGTAATCATTTTGATTAAAGCTGACTTGAAGGCAGTAAAGCCCTTGTTGAACTTCCAGGCACACAATCAGACACTAGAGGTGAGCTCAGAAACATCAAATGTTGACTTTTCCCAGAGCAGGGGAACAAGAACCAGAGGGCATAGGTTTAAGGTGAGAGGGGAGAGATTTAATAGGAACCTGAGGAGCAGCTTTTTCACACAGAGGCTGAATGGAACGAGCTGCCCGAGGAGGTAGTTGAGACAGGTACGACATTTAAAATACATTTAGACAGGTACATGGGTAGGATAGGTTTAGAGGGGTATGGGGCAAACGTGGGCAGGTGGGACTAGTGTAGATTGGACATGTTGGTCAGCATGGCCTGTTTCTGTGCGGTATGGCTCTATAATGCCAGATACCTGAAATGTTCCATTTTATAAACTAAACATTTTAACATCATAGGATGCAAATCAGATCCATGTATTTTCCAACTTTTGCCACGATCAAACGGTAGATAAACTAAAGTACACATATTAATTCCCAGCCACTGCTGCAGTGTGCCACAGGGTAGTGTACTATGTTCACTTCTGAAGCGTGGCCTATACTTACTGTAAACTCTATACTCGAATGTACTTCTGGGGTTGTCCCAGCAATGTTCAGCACCTGGTGAATCTGTTCCCTGAATTACTTACAAGGGAGGGGTTGGAATGAAAGGTAAAAGGTGAGCTTGGCAAAACTACGCAGCAAGCAAGTCGTCTAGATTCCATGGAGGTGCCTGCCAGTGGGCTGTGACATGTGAGCAGTCAAGGGGGATCCTGGGCAGCCTGGTGGACTGTTACTTCAACTCTGGGAGTGGAGGATGTTTCAAGGATTAAAAAAAAAATTGATGGACACAAGGAACTGCAGATGGTGGTTTACAATAAAAAAACATAAAGTGCTGGAGTAACGCAAGAGCAGTTTGACAGGCAGATGGTTGGACAAAGGCCAGAGATGAAAAGACGAAAAGTGTGAGATAAGAAAGAGGATAAGAAGAGGAGGGAATGCAGATGGGAGGTGGGGGAGGAAAGGGGGAGTATTTGGAGAACTGTGTGTCACAGAGTCGTATATAGCACAGAAACTGGCCATTCGGCCCCCCAAGTTCATAGTGGGCACCCATGCATATTAAATCCCATAGAAATGATAAAAGACAGGCAGCAGAGATTTGTTAAAGAAGACAAATTGTTCTTCACTGACAGAATTGTTGATGGATTAATAGAGAAGGATAATCAGAGGAATGTAGTAAATGTCAGCTGCAGGGATTTTCTGACAGATACAAAATACCAGTCTTTTAAAAAAGTTTTCAGAGATACAGCGTGGAAACAGGCGCATCAGCACACCGAGTCCGCGATGACCAGCAATCATCCCGTACACTAGTTCAATGTTATCCCAATTTTGCATCCGATACATTAGGGGCAATTTACAGAAGCCAAATAACCTACAAACCTGCACGTCTTTGGGATGTGAGAAAAAATTGGAGGACCCAAAGAAAACCCACGTGGTCATATGGAGAACGTGCAAACCCCACACAGACGGCACCCGTAGTCAGGATTGAACCTGGATCTCTGGCGCTGAAAGGCAGCAGCTCTACCGCTGCACCACTGTGGTGTCTGGTTACGCTGTGTGAGGAAGAAATGTAAAAGTAGCGGGCATAGGTGTAAGTGGGAGGAGAAGGTCTAAAGAGGATCTGAGAGGCAGGTTTACACACAGAGTTCTGGAACAGCTTTTGAACGTCTTCGAACGAGAGTCTTTCAAAATTGTGGCATCGAACAGACACCAAAATGTTAGTGTACAAGGCAGTGGTGATTCAAACGCTCCTGTATGCATCAGAAACCTGGACACCATACCGATGCCATCTGAAAACACTTGAAAAGTTCCATCAACGATGCCTTCAAAGCAGCTTAAATATCAGCTGGGAAGACAGAAGAACCAACATCAGCGTGCTGAATGAAGCAAAAACATCCAGCATCGAAGCCTTCGTCATCAAGAACCAACTAAGATGGGTCGGTCATGTTGTTCGGATGGAAGACGAGTGTCCAGCAAAGCAAACCTACTCCCAGCTTAAAGAAGGCAAACGGAAAAGTGGCGGACAAAAGAAGAGATTCAAAGATGCCTTAAAAGCCAATCGATTGCACAGAAATGTGCAATCGACATCGATAATTGGGAAACCAATGCCAAGGACAGGAACCTCATCATTCAAGAAGGGACAGCGACACTCAAAGCCAAGATATGCGCAGAATTAGAAGAAAAGAGAAGAAAATGGAAAGAGAGGCAGCAACAACCAAAGCCCGATCTGCCGTCTGGAATTACCTGTCCTGAATGCCAAAGAACCTTCAAAGCCAGGATTGGACATAAGCCATCTGAGAGTCCATAAAAACAACAGAACCTAGACCATCATCCTCCACCTCGAGGGATAGCCACCACAATAGTGGGCAAACAATGAGCTGCCAAACAATGATGACATCCAAGAGACTCTTGGACAGGTATGTGATGTGGACATAGATAGGAAAATTTTCAAAGGGAATGGCCAAACATTGGCAAATGGGACTGGCTCAGGAAGACATGGGCGGGATGGGCCAAAGGGTCTATTCCTTTGCTGTATGACTCTATGAAGTGAGGTGAATTATTGCAACACGGCATCAGCACTTGCGAGAGAATGAATTACAATGTTGCAGGGAATGGGTGAAGGAGCGAGACTGACATGAGACAGCATTGGTCGATGGGCCAAATGGGTTTGTTTGTCAGAGTAACAACTGACAGATTCTAGGTAGGATGCAGAAACCCAACCATGCTTTGTGTTCCACACCAAGCCGCTTATCAGTGTGTTGCAGTAACAGGCAAGGAAGGCCATTTGGGGGATGGGTCAGTCTGGAATGGGGTGGGCCACTCAGCGAGGGAGGGGGGGCTCAGTCTGGGAGGAGTGGGGGTCACAGGGAGAGCGGGGGTCACTTAGGGAGGAGGGGGTCATTCGGGGGGGGGGGCGTCACTAAGGGGGGGGAGGGTGGTCACTCCAGAGTTGGGAGGACACTCGGGAAGATTGGGGGGGGGGGGCTGGGGTGCAACCTACATAACGGCAACATTCAGCTATCAACGGCCGACACAAACCCTCTCATCAAGGGAGATGAATTATCAGAGGCTCCCAACAAAGGTCCTCGGGTGCAAAGAGAAACAAGAGAGGGGGAGGGAGAGAGGTGAAGTGAAGGGGGAGAGCATGGAAAAGGAGAGAGCACGGGAGGTGGAGGGATTGAGGGGGAGGGAGAGCACTGGAGACTGGCAGAAAGGGAATGTAGAAACATGCCTCAGGCACAGCAAAATGCCAGTGACTGTATAAATATTTGTCGGCAGAGGGCATAGCTGATGCATCAAACAAGGACGTTCCTTTGGTCGTAACCAACAAAGAAGATGCGGGACGCTGGACAAAGATGAAAGATTGTGGTGGTCTCAGGTTGTGATAGAGTGGGAAGAGCAGATTGTGAAGTGCCCTGGTGCTGGGGTTGATCCAAGGAGGGGATTGTGCAATCTTACAACAATCTTGATATTCAGGGCTGGTGTATGAGGAAAGGTGGCGTTGGTTTAAAACCACACTGGGGCCACACTAGTGACTACATTGCAGTCAGTGACGGTCTATGCCATGACTCTGGCCTCAGGAGGCAGCTCGAGGATAACTCACTGGAGTTGCTGGCTCTCTGACCTCTGCTGGGCCCCACACTCCACCCAACAACCACCGGCAGCTGTAACTGAGGCAGAGCCTCATTGTGTGGACACAAGATGTCCCAAGGAAAGACACAAAGTGCTGGAGTAGCTGAGCGGAACAGGCAGCATCTTTGGAGAACACGCAGAGGTGAGCAACACTAAAGTATAAAGTTCCACAGAAATACACAGGAAATGCAAGAGCCGGTAAAATAAATCAAACACATAGACTAATGGTTGATTCCTGATGGTTCTCCAGGACGAGACTCACAACAGCACTCCTGGCTGGACTTGATAATAGATGCAAGCTTTGAGTACAAGACTGAAAATGCAGTGGAAGCTAACGGTCGATCTATTTTCCCTGATAAATGCCGAGTTCTTGGAGCAGACGGATGGATTCTCACCGGATGCTGCAGCACTACAGCACGGCAAGAGGCAGTCCAGCCCTTCACTAATTTACATGAAACCTCTGGCCCTGTGGATGGCGGCTCGAACCAATTACTTATCTGAAGTGAATAATGTGTTGAAACAAGCAAATGGCAGAGGTTGAATATTCACTTTGCATCAGTTTATACAGAAAAGAAGAAACAATGGATAAATAAGGGAAAAACTCACAAAAGTGATGAGGAAAATAATGGCATAGAAAATTGACCAATGCTCAGCACAAATGGTGCCAACATTGGGTTTTAAATGTCCCGAGTCAGAACCTTCCAGAGCCATCAAAAATGTACATTTGATTTAGGAATTTATCCTTTAAGATGGAAAATTGTGGAGGTTACTTTACTATTTAAGAAAGTGTGGATCGTACACGAGTTAGGTTGACATCTGCTACCAGGAGGTGATTGCGGTCTAGAGGTTTAGAATAAGTGAGATCCATGTGAGAGTGTGGATCTGTAAAGGATGGTCACACCAGGCACCATCCAATCTATTGCTGATTGATAATGAACAGTAAATATCTACTGATGTTATCAAATCATCCTCTAGTTTGCTAATGAGTCTCACAGCTAAACGTGAAGCTTCTGGAATCAAAGGCAAAATATTGATCTGGTGGGGAAACTGGAAGGCTTTGCACAGGAGGGATGTGCAGGTGTTCAGGCCTAAGATAGACACAAAAAGCTCGTCTTAGCTTTAAACCAGTATCTGCAGTTCCTTTCTACGTCTGCCAGCTCGAACCAGCAGTGCCCTGTAAAAACTTAGATGGAGGGTCAGAATGGCAGATCATCTCAGGTGCTGTAAACAGTGTCAATAGGAGCATAAAGTTACCACCAGATGTTACTGATGAAGGGGTGACTCTGCGGGTCAGGCAACGTCTAACTAGTACAAGGCCAGAAACAGTGGATTTATAAAGCCACATTGGTCAAACGTCACGGGAAGTACAATAAATCATCAAACGGCTTATGGAAGGTGTTCCTATCCAGAGGAACAAAGTACAGGAAGACAAAGCAATGCCGTGAGCAGCAGTGTTGTAGGCAGCTGTGGAAAGCAAACGTCAGGGAGGTAGGAGAACGGTAGATTTGCCAGAATGACAGCTAGATGTCAAAAATTACATTAACATTAAAATCAATCACATTTAGGACAAATTATCTGGAATTTAGAAAATTGCAGGAGGATTAGATTAATGAGATGCATTGTTGTCGTAGGGGAACAAAGCTATTTCTGCTGATTGTGAGTCTATGATTGAAGAATGGGGTTCAAGCAGGAGACATGCTTAGATTTAAGGGACGGTAAATGTTTGGAGATCAACATTGACAATAATAATTGATGTGAGATTGGTAATTTCCGGAGAGACAGGCAGATTTTTGTGAACTAAAACTGTGAAGTACTGTAAACAAAGGTTGTATTGTTTGGACACACATTGTCCATGATTGAACTCCATCCTCTGAACAGCAGGAGATTCTTATTGAGCAGATTCACAGCTCAACTATATGTTCCTATGCCTCGTGATCCCGAGAGTACATCCCATACCAGTGTACCAGAGGGGACACAAGACACCGCAGATGATGGAATCGGGCGTAAAACACAAACTGCTGGAGGAACTCAGCAGATCAGGCAGTATCTGTGGAGGGAATGGACAGACGATGTTTCAGCTCGGGACCATTCTTTAGACTGATTAGCCTGACAAAAGGAACCATCCGAAACACTCTCTGTTCACCAATCTAAGGGTCCAGACCCGAAACGACATCTGTCCATTCCCTTCACTAGTGCTGCCTGACCCAGTTTGTTTTTGTTACACAAAAACAGAAAATGGTTTGAAAGAATCAAGTTAAACGGGGGATAAAATCTGGACACTGCTAAGCAGGAGTGAATGACTAACCTTCACATAACAATAACAAATCAACGATTCCATATGCACCCTGCCCTGCTGCCCGATCTGACAGATATACCTCACCGTACCAGCATGCCGGAACACGTAACTAGCAGTTCAGATTAAATTAGTGGCCAATTTACAGCAAAGCTTATTGTAACTTAATTTGCACTGATGTTACTACGACAATGAAGCAGATCACAGCTGCAAAGCTTAATAGAAAATAAAGTTAGACAGTATATAATAATTCTCAGCCCAGCCAACATTTTTTTATAAAAAGGCCCACTTACAATATTGTCTTTGAAAGGCTCCATTGTTCAATAAACAAGCATTGATTTGGATTTGTGTAAAAGGCTGTGTACATAATAACCATTCTGGTACCACACAGAAGCTGAAACCCACACAAACAGAGACATTATGCTTTCTGTATCAAAAACAATGCAAAGTTAAACATATAATCAGGATGAGCAAACAGTTCAGACTACCTTTGTCTAACACCACATAGTACTTTCATTTCAACCACAGATGAGGTGAAAACATTAAAGTATCTTCATTCCAACCAAACCAGACATATCTAAATTGTTCTCTCATCCATGAACATTAACAGAACACAACTCAAAGTCAATACCTACCTTCACAGTTTTAAGGTTTGTAGTTTTGGACAGTTACACCAAACATTTCCACAGCAATGAAAAACAAACTGCAGATGCTGGATTCAGACTTCTTTAGCTTTATCAACTTCATCTAACTTTGGCTTTCTTACTTAAAACAGTTTGAAATGATACATTTCACAAAAGTCAAAATCTGACGTTTTCGGGAAAATCCTCCCATTAAAAATGGTAGTGTCCCCACACAAAGCCTGTGCTGCCAGTGTAGTGTAGTCAGCAGTAGCCACTGACTGGAAGACTATGTGAAAGTATCAATAACTGCATGACTAAAGATGGACTGGATCTAGTTAAAGGCACTCATATCTTTTGTCTGAATTGTTCAAGGATACCAGTTAAATTAATGCTAGAGTTCATTAAACAATATGTCCACGTGCAGTTTTTGTATTATCTTGTGATTGGGATTTGTTGTTTAAAAAAAAGCTTAAGTCACAGTAGTGGATAAATAATGATACAAACTCAATGTACTGAAATGCATTTTCTGAATCGTCCTTGCCTGTAGTATTTTACCTTTCAACACCCAATGGACAAAGTGCAAGTTGTATACATTCTGATGCTCAGCAACTAACCACAGCTTTCAAACGCTGGCTGGCCTGCTGTCTCAGCGCAAAGCACCATTTGGCCAGAAGCCATTCCTCCAAATGTAAACACAAAACAGCAAGAGAGCCTCCGCAAACCACACTACAATTAGCTACTGTATATCTGGATGTGGAAAAAAAGATTTCAGTCTTTCAGGGAAGATGGTATAGTGTTTATGGTATTGGACCGGCAATGCAGATATTCTTCCTCGTTTAAACTCCATCACTCTGACGTTAATACCGCTAGTAAGTTATGGATCAGCACCGTACATGGCCTTCAGTTTGCAGGCCATCTACCAACCATGAGCTTCACAAAATCTCTCCCTCGTTCGCCCTAGTCTGATTATGTGGCTGATTCAGTGTCCTCACAGTGGCAGATCGGTAAGTAGTTGGCACAACACTGGCTTTACCTGTATAATTAAGATTTATCATTGCCTGAATACAATTATAACAGGGAGAGGATTTGCCAGTCTAGCTTATATGCGTAGGAAAGAACTGCAGAGGTGTACGAAAGAACTGCAGATGCTGGTTTAAACCGAAGGTAGACACAAAATGCTGGAGTGACTCAGTGGGTGAGGCAGCATCTCTGGAGAGAAGGAATGGGCGACGTAAAACCATCGAACTGCCACTCATCTATTTACAGTAAAAACTCTTGCTTTGTGGCTCATGAGACACTTCAAATAAATTCATAAAACTAGGATGGAAGTTACATATATTTTACACAATGTACAGGATAGACTTAGTTTTAATTAGCTCCAGACTACATTCCATTAGCACCAGAGCCCAGCGATGAACTTGGAGCAACACTGAACTATATTTAGATGAGGCAATCTTAATTCCATCAAAGCTGTTTCTCCAATTAATTATCTATTTGTTCTACTAAACCCTTTTCAGTTTCCGAATGCAATGTCTGTCAAATTTCCCAAGATATCGGTTGAAATACAAAGTGCTGGCTGGAGTAACTCAGCGGATGAACCTTTCCCTCTCCTACCACAATCAGTTTGAAGAAGGGTCCCGACTGAAACGTCACCTATGTCTGTTCTCCAGAGATGTTGCTTAACCTGCTAAGTTACTCCGGCCCTTTGTGGCATTATTTGTAAAACAGCAGCTGTAGTTCCTTGTTTCTACAGCTGAAGGATAAAGTTGCACTAGGATGTTGATCAAAACACAAAGTGCTGGAGGAACTCAGCCGCTCAGGCAGCATCTGTGGAGGAAATGGACTTTGCTTATTGCTTTTTCATCGATATCAATCAAAACTCGTCAGAAGTTAAGTTGGACACAGCTTTAAAATGATATTTCATTTAATCTGTCATAAAAATCATAAGAGACTGTAATTTTGTTAACTTTCTTGCTGCCTAGCTTAAAAATGTTACTGATCCCTGCCAAAAATAGTAGTTTATGAGTCACTTTACAGGCAGTTGCAATGGTCAGACATTCCCTATCAAAATCTTTGAAGTCAGTTATGCACATTCAATTATTTACAAGAACACTGTCGAGGCATAATTCTGTCCAGGTATATTAATACACAACTCTAATGCTGTACTATCTATCGTTTATCTTAGAAACCTGGCACACAGTGCAGAAATACCACCAAATACCAAGAACTAAAACACATAATCTGCCATATATAGTCTGTGGAATTCTCTGCCTCAGAGGGCGGTGGAGGCAGGTTCTCTGGATGCTTTCAAGAGAGAGCTAGAAAGGGCTCTTAAAAATAACGGAGTCAGGGGATATGGGGAGAAGGCAGGAACGGGGTACTGAGTGGGGATGATCAGCCTTGATCACAGTGAATGGAGGTGCTGGCTCGAAAGGGCGAATGGCCTACTCATGCACCTATTGTCTATTGTCTATATAGTCCTTCATGAACAATATGGATGAATATCGTTCCCCATTACTGCCATCATATATCCCCTCTCTCAGCACAAGATTTTTAATATAATTAGGGTAAGGAATAGTACTGGAGATTACCAGCCCCATCTTTAACACAGGTGAACATCCTTTCTTACAAAATAACATTGATGTTTCTGTGATGTAACAGACATATAGCACCTCTCCTGGGTAAGTTGGAGAGTTGTAGACTCTCAATGGAAGATACATGGTTATTGTAAACAGACAATAAGAGCAATGATAATCATAGCTAACTCTATCTCACCAATGACATGAACTGAGAAATTCCACTTACTAGGATCTCGGTTAAACAATTTAAATGGACCACTTGATATTTGTTCAGCTCAGGGGATATGCAAAAGCAAATTGCCGATGGGATCTGTCGGATTGGGACGACATATCAGACTATAAACTACTGTGGAGCCTGGCTTGCTCCACAGTCTGAAGAAGGGTCTCGACCCGAAACGTCACCCATAATGAGTCTGAAGAAGGGTCTCGACCCGAAACATCCCCCATTCCTTCTCTCCAGAGATGCTGCCTGACCGGCTGAGTTACTCCAGCATTTTGTGTCTACCTTTGATCCACAAGATGCTGGAGTATGTTTCTCGACAGTGCTCAGACTCGATGTTGCAATTCTGTGGCTTCAAGGGCAGGAAACAGAATGTGAGTGGTGCATTGTACAACTTTGGAACTCAGTTGTGTATGGAGGAACTGCTGGATGCTGGTTTAAACCAAAGACAGACACAAAAAGCTGACGTAACTCAGCTGCTGTTACTCCAATTAAACCAGTTACTAGTTACTGAGTTACTCCAGCTTTTTGTGGGTGTCTTTAAAACTCGGTTGCTGAGAGCTACAACGTTGGAATGTGCTACAGCGGATCCAAAAGGGTTTATTTTTGAAAAAAGTGTTAACAGATCAGATTAGAATATGACGAGAAGCTGAAAAACCTGCAGTTATATATTTTATAAAGTCAAAAATTTGTGGGTAAATATCTGTTCAAACAGCAAACAGAGGAATTTCATCTGATAAGATATTTACAAAAATCTACCAACTTCAATCCATCATTTTTGATCAGGAACTATAAAAATGATTCCAAAGGTCCTTTAAATAAGAAAGCCAAAGCAACCCGCAGATTAATAAACGGCACCATTAAACATTTCCAAATCACACGCAGGTTCACGGAGCTGCTAAAGCAAAATGTAAACTATAGAAGATACCTTGTACCCACAACAACAAAGCCGCCTAACACATCAAATCCATGACACTGCATTTTTCTTTAGAAACCAGGTATAAAAAGTGTCTTGGTGCAATTTCATTTGATCCTTTCATAATAATATTATGACTGTAAACCCACTTAAACATGAGCGATTCCACACAATGTAGGAGAGAGCACGGAAGCAGGCTTTTGTTGAGTCAGTCCCAGTTGAACAGTACCTCTGATCTGGTATGTGCGTTTGCTGGTGTGTGGCTGCCACATGCTAGATCCACTGATGCATTGTTTGAGTGCTGGGTGATAGTCTTTGCAACAGTTGCACCGTATGAAGTTCTGCTGGCAATAAAACTTCATGTCATAGCAGGTCCATTTTAGGCCTGTAGTGTAGCAGGAGTGGCGATTTCTTCAAAGAGAGAAAGGTAGATACATTAAGTTTAGTTTAGATACAGCGCAGAAACAGGCCCTTCGGCCCACTGAGTCCCTGCCGACCAGTGATCCCCACACATTAACACTATCCTACACACACACTAGAGACAATTTACAAATACACTAAGCCAATTAACCTATAAACCTGTATGTCTCTGGAGTGTGGGAGGAAACTGGAGAAAACCCACGCGGTCACGGGGAGAAAGTACAAACGCCATACAGACAAGCACCCGTGGTCAGGATTGAACGCGGGCCTCTGGCACTGCACAGCAGCAACTCTACTGCTGCTCTGCCGTGTTATAATATATAGTGTACATCACACGATTTTACTCAATCCAAAAGTTTCCTTCAAATAATTCCAAATTGTCAGTGCCATTGCCCAAAGGAAATGAACAAGCTAATGTACCCACGGATAATAAAGCTGATATGTCAAACAGAATATTAGGTAGCGAGCATTCAAATCATCCCGGTTCCAGTGGAATCACAATCCAATGCTCCTTTCAACACCATTCCCTTGTCATCTTTTGAACTTTAGCCTCCTTCAGATTCACTCTACAGTCCCCCGATCCCCCCCCCCCCACCTCTATTTAATGCTCGATCTTCCACATCTAACTCCTTCCAGCAAGTCTCCCCCTTTCCTCAAAGTCTTGCATCTCCTCCTCAAACCCCTCCCTTCCATGGGCCTTGCCGCTTCCTTCATCTTCCAATACACTTTGAGGGGACACAGGTTGGTGGCACGTGCAAAAACATGGTAGAGCAAGATTAAAAAGAAAGAACTACAAAATGTACTTGGCAGTCCTAGAGTGACAGTGTGGAAACAGGCCCTTCGGCCCAATGTGCCCATACCAACCAACATGTCCCACCTACACACGTCTCACCTGTCCACGTTTTGCCCACACCCCTCTAAACCTGCCCTATCAATATACTTGTCTAATTGTTTTATACATTACATGGATAGGACAGGTTTTCAGGGATATGGACCAGTGCAGTTGTGAGCAAGTTGGGCCGAAGTTTTCACACTGTATCACTCAATTACTCTATGACTAGTCCCAGCCTCACCTTCCTTCTCTGACAGCTCATTCCATACACCCACCACCCATTCTGTGAAAAAGTTACCCCTCAGATTCCTATTAATTCTTTCTCCTTTCCCCTTAAACCTATGTCCGCTGGTTCACGATTCCCCTACACTGGGCTAGAGACTCTGTGCATCCACCCCATCTATTCCTCTCATGATTTTACACACCTCTATAAGATTACCCCTCAACGTGAGCTCCAAGGAATACCCAGCCTGCTCAACCTCTCCCTATAGCTCAGACCCTCTAGCCCTGGCAACATCCCCGTAAATCTTCTCTTTCCAACGTGACAACATCTTTTCTGTAACATGGTGCCTAGAACTAACACAATACTCTAAATGCGGCCTCACCGACGACTGCAACATGACCTCCCAACTTTTATATTTAAAACTGTGACTGATGAAGGGCAATGTGCCACCCTATCTACCTGTGACACCACTTTTAAGGAACTATGTACTGCTAGATCCCTCTGCTCAACAACAGTCCCCAGAGCCACTCTACCATTCACTGAATATGTGCTGCCCATGTTAGACCTCACATTTTGCTGTATTAAATTGGTAGGAAGAAAGGAGAGAGCAGTATCATCCACAGGGTGAGAAGAAGCCTGTGGTGCATCAAGATTTACAACACGACTGAGATCAGTTGGGAAGGTGTGCCAAGAATTGGCAAATGGAATTTTACCTGCTAATCCTCTAATTCCACACTCCTCTTTGCTTCCCTCATTTCAAATGATTAAAAACGATTAGTTTCATTGACTGTCTCAATTACAATTTGGAGAATACACAGTATTGCACATGTCTTTTACCCATGGAGCAGTTTTAAACACTTTCATATCTTGGGAAGTAGGCTTGCAAGGAGTACTTTTCAAGCATCATGTGACCTGAAGGAGAGACCACAATGGTTGTTTGGGTTTTCTGTTCTCCCATTTTACTTCCTGCTGCCTTTCTTTAGGCACTAAGAAAAGAGCAATGTGGACATCCTTGAAGTGTGAGGCAAGCAATGTCACATACCTGCTCCATGCTGACCCCACTCCACTGAACTCTGTCTATAACCTGCTTCATGCTCACCCCACTCCACTGAGCTGTGCCCCTGAAGTTCCATCGTGGTTGGAAGACCCCATCAAGGTCTGATTTCCGTCGTGACTAACCTCGCAACCCCACCAACTGCAGTCCATTTTGCTTCTCTTCTCAATGCCTCCTCACAGTATTGACACTCCTTGAGCCAAGAGTGGTTGATCTAAGAGTGGTTGATCTAATAATGTCGGAGCAGTGCGGTGTGCAATGCTCAGTTGAAGGGACAAGGCGTGGGAGCTTCCCCAGAGTAGGGGATTCTACAACAATGGGAGAACAATTCTAATCGGTGTGTCACACCCATGAGTAACAAGGAATCGTGCACTACTGACTGGAAACTTTCTACAATTTACAATACAGAGTTGATTGACTGTTATACAAAGTAACTGTTTACCTTAAATCTCCATCGAGTGACAACAACAAACTTCAAAGTGTGATCCTTTCCAAGTATTTCTTCATTGCATAGAATGTCCAGCTGTTGAGAATCAGGAAAGCAAGGGTCACACCAGCTCGAGACATAAAAAAACACAAGACACATGACATGACATGGCGCAAGACACATGATGTGAAGCTACACGTTATGCGATGACACGCGACGCAACACGTGACACTAAACACGTGCTACTAGACTTGACATGACACATGATAAAACGTGACACATATATGTGACGTGAAGCTACCTGTGACGTGAGATATCACGCGACACTGAACATCACGTGACATGATGTGACACGTGATGAGATGCGAGACATCAGGTTACACAGAACACGCGAGGCGACACATGACGCCACGGAAGACTGCTCTGTGTCAGTGACACCCTGCCCGGTGTGAAGAACCCCTGAGGTGTGCTGAGGTGAAGTGGCTCAAGAGGAGTGCACTAATGTGGGCCGCAGTGGCAGCAGACGGAAGATTTGCACTTCCAGTACTTGTCTGCGGTAGAAGATTCGGGCAGGACACATTTTACATTTTGGCTGGTGTTTACTGTGTATTTCTTGAAGTAAAACTGTCCACAGCCTGTGAACTGCTGCAGTGCTCACAGTGCCCAGTCTCAGACCAGGGTAATTCACCTGCAAAAACTACAACCACTATGTACTATATCACCCTAAACATTGCAATGCTTTGATTCCCAGTAATCAATGTAACCAGAGATCAGTGCTGGTGCAATGCTTCCTTCATTCCACACGGGAGGCCATGGGATGATATGTCGAGGTGTCGGTGGAGTGGGCTGCTGGAGGCCCTGCAGCAGCCTGGGGCTGGAGTGGAACGAGTGCCGCTCCATGAAGCTGAGTATGCGGATCAGATGCGGCCTGCAGTGGCATGGAGCGGTGGTAGAGGACTTGGACAGCACGGGCAGGGCAGGACAGGCTGACCCCTGCAACCCAGTGTCGCCACCAGGACGAGAAACACTTACAGCATGTTAACATGAGACCAGAAACGTGGCGACTCCTGTGTACTCTCAGTATAATCTATTATTATTACACTCTTGTCATAAGTATGATTATGCCTAGGTTTAGTAAGATTTTTATTATAAATTATAAAAGGACTGGATAAGCTAGATGCAGGAAAAATGTTCCCAATGTTGGGCGAGTCCAGAACCAGGGACCACAGTCTTAGAATAAAGGGGAGGCCATTTAAGACTGAGGTGAGAAAAAACTTTTTCACCCAGTTGTGAATTTGTGGAATTCCTTGCCACATCACTGGATGTATTTAAGAGAGAGTTAGATAGAGCTCTCGGGGCTAGTGGAATCAAGGGATATGGGGAGGGCAGGCACGGGTTATTGATTGGGACGATCAATCAGGATCGCAATGAATGGCCTCCTCCTGCACCTATTTTCTATGTTTTTATGAACTGTATGCAAATGAAGGAATTTCACTGTACTAGGTACATGTGACAATAATACCATTGAACCATATTCCTGCCTTTTCCCCATATCCCTTAATACCATTAAAATGTATTTAACGGACGGGAACTTGGATAGGAAAGAAAAGGGGAGTGGGAGCTGGCCATCCACCAGTCACGGCACCAGGCGGAAGAGGGCTTTGCCCGAGCCAGATGCTTGCCCTTTACCGGGGTTACGTTCGCGCCCGGGTGGTGTTAGAGAGTAGTTATTTAGTATATTTGTAAGGATTGTAATAGAGTTGTTTGAAAAATTTAAATAATTTGGTAAAGTTGTATTATGGTGGTGCGTGTGTTACCACGGTTTGGTTTTTGTATCGTGATCATAAGTACATAAATTATTTTTGATACAAAAATAAATGGGAGTGGGACAAATACAGGCAAATGGAATTGGTATAGATAGGCTTGGACGTGAGGGGCTGAAGGGCCTGTTTCTTCACTGCTTAACTTTACGACCATTGTTAATACTGTCGCAGGATTTAAAATGTAAAATTACTAGTAAAGTGGTTTCTTACACAAGAAAGTTAATACAATCTATACAGAGTATTATTGCTATGAGTCATCATCCTTGGATGATTCTGGGAATAAGAATTAATGGCGTAACAGAGTCAGAGATCAATGAGAGAATTGGAAGGCGGAAGATAACACAACAGAGATGAATTACTGGTGGACACACAATGCTGGAACAAGCAGCATCTCTGGAGAGAAGCAATGAGGGACATTCAGATCGAGACCCTTCTTCAGACTGCAGTAAATGACTGGTCTCTGGTCTTAACAGATGCTCACTTGACGTGGGACTGATAAAATTCCATTCAGATTAATTCCAACGTTCTATGTGGGAAAGTACACTTTACAGTACTTTGAATATTGTTCATGCTTATCACATTGTCACATTACCTTGAATACTTAGAGACAGAAGAAACTGCAGATGCTGGAATCTGGGGAAAAAAACCAAGTGCTGTCGGAATGCAGCATGTAGGCAGGCAGCATTGAGCGGAGAGGACTTTGACGTTTCAGGTCGGGATCTAGTCCCAGTGCAGGACTCGATCCAAAACATCACCAGGTCCTTTACCCCACAGAGGCCGCTCAGCCTGTTGAGTTGCTCCGGCATGGAGTCACACAGCACGGAAACAGCCCCTTCAGCCCATGCTGACCAAGATTCCCCATTTGTCCACGTTTGGCCAATATCTCTCTAAACCTTTCCTATCCATGTACCAGTCCAAGTGTCTTTTAAATGCTGATTTTGTACTTGCCTAAATTGCCTTCTCTCGCAACTCATTCCATATAGCCATCTACTGTGTGAAAAAGTTGCCCAACAGGTTCCTATTAAAACATTCCCCATCTCACCTTAAACCTATGCTCTCTGGTTCGTGATTTACTCTGAGTAAAAGACTTTGTACATTCAGCCTATTTATTTCCCTTATGATGTTATAACCCAGAATCAAGGGACTGATTGTGGACTTTGGAAGAGGAAGGTTGAGGACCCACAATCCCATTCACATCAATGAGGCGATGGTGGAGAGAATCAAAAACATTAAATTCCTGGGCGTGCATATTTCAGATGATCTTTCCTGGACCCAGCACACTGATGCAATCATAAAGAAAGCACATCAGCACCTCTACTTCCTGAGAAGATTACGGAGAGTCGGTATGTCAAGGAGGATTCTCTTGAACTTCTACAGGTGCATAGTAGAGAGCATACTGACTGGTTGCATCATGGCCTGGTTCGGCAACTTGAACGTCCAGGAGCAGAAAAGACTGCAAAAATGTTTTAATACTGCCCAGGCCATCACCGGCTCTGACCTCCCCACCATCGAAGGAATCTATCGTAGTCACTGCCTCAAAAGGCAGCCAACACCATCAAAGACCCACACTCATCTCACCACTGCCATCGGGAAGAAGGTACAGGAGCCTGAGAACTGTAACGTCCAGGTTCAGGAACAGCTTCTTCTCTGCAGACATCAGGCTATTAAACTCGACAACCTCATAAGCTCTGAACTACAATAGACTATTATTATTATTGTTTGTTCTTTTTTTCTGAGTTTTTGTTATATTATTTATTATGTTTACATATTCTGTTGTGCTGCAGCAAGTAAGAATTTCATTGTTCTATCTGGGACATATGACAATAAAACACTCTTGACCTCTATAAGATACCCTTCATCCTCATGTGCTCCAGGAATAGAGTCCTAGCCTGCTCAACCTCTCCCTATAGCTCCCTATATGTCCTGGCAACATCATCGTAAATCTTCTCTGCACCCATTCCAGCCTAATAGTATCCTTCCTACACCAGTGCGACTAAAACTGAATATAATACTCTGTGTGAGAGGGGGGAAGTGGAGAGGAAGAATATAAGATGAAACACATGGTAACAAGAAATAAGGCAGCAAATGGAAGAATGGAAAGAGGGAGGGTGAGAACAGAAACTAATAGATTCTGGTGCCGAGTAGGTTTATGGAAACAGCATAGATTGCAAATGTAACTTGGACAAACACAAGTACTAGACATTTTGAAATTTTAATAAAAGAGGCAAGGATAAATGTTAACTAAAAGGGAGGATGGAATTTAGCTGATTATATCAGTGGCTGTGCTATTCAGGAAGATAAACAAAATGCTAGTAAAAGGAAAGAAAAGTGTTTCTTGCTGTTCAGTCACAGTCTCTCTGCTGGCCCGGGCATTAGTTGGGATTAAAGGGCCTGTCCCACTTGCATGCAATTGCATGCGTCTGGCGCCACCAAACGTCCCGACTTAGAAGCGCGGAGGCGTATGGAATTGTGCGGGACTGGTCCCGACATCGTGCGGGGCTCTGAAAATCCTGTACTGTCTGAATATTTTGCGTGCCAACGGCCTGTCGGCCCGCAGGCGCATTGCGGGCGTGCGCAGCGTCTTAACATCGTATGCAGCGCCTTGACGGAGTATGCCTAGCACGTGGCATTGCGCAATGACGTCACCGCCCGGCGTGGCGTTGCGTGATGACCGGCGGCCCGCCTCCTGCCCAGCTGATTGGTGGGTATGACACAAATGACGTCACGCGCGAACTTAGCGCATACTGAGTGCGAATTTCGCGTGAACTACGCTTCCGTTATGGTCGCGCCAAACGCATGCAATCGCATGCAAGTGGGACAGACCCTTAAGGCTGACTAAAGTTAATAAGCTAAGCTGCTCTGACAGTGGGGCGGTCTCTCTAGCATTGCGAACTCAAACATTACTGTGGAGGGAAGGGCACAAAGAAGTGAGAACTAAAAACATGTAACCTGTGCTGGAAGCACCATGAACAGTGAACATCACCGTGAATACAATGCAACTCACCAGCTCTTGCAAATTAAATACACAATCAAGGTCCAAAACATTTATTTAAAATAGCAATAGCATTTCATTTTATTTCAAATAGAGTTTACAATAAAATATTTATTTTCAAAAATTACCTCATTAAATGATGTTAAGTTGAGTTTTTTGGCAATAAATTTCTTCAGGTGTAGAACGGTGGCCTGAGCGGAACAGCGGATCCACTTCCTCTTCAAGCCTCGTAACTTGCTGCTGTTGCACTCCAGACAGATGCTTACCTTGAGGGAGGGCACAGAGGGAACAACGGTCATTTTAACAGTACTGCCCACTGCTTCCCTTCCATACAAAATTAAACATACTTTGTACATGGCGTCTCTTTTCGTGGTTTAGTTTAGTTTATATTGTTACATGTTACGGGGTACAGTGAAAAGCTTTAGTCGCTTGCTTTCCATTCAAAGAAAAGACTACATGATTACTATCAAGCCGTCCACAGTGGACGGGTACGTTTAGTGCCAAGCTACAACATTTGTCAGATAAAGTCCGATTAAAGATAGCTGAAAGGTCTCCAATGAGGTAGATGGGAGGTCAGTACCGCACTCAAGCTGATGAGAGGATGGTTCAGTTGCCTGATAAAAGCTGGGAAGAAACTGCCCCAGAATCTGGAGCTGTGCGTTTTCACACTCCTGCACCTTGACGGAACTTTCTCGCGCCTCTATTCTCATTCTACCTTTCCCCAGACAGAACCAAAGGCAATCCCCAGATCCCCCACCGTTCACCCACCGGCCACCTCACCCATGCATCACCCTCTGTCACTTCAGCCTGCAGCAGAGAGTCCACAGGTTTACGAGAATGATCCCAGGGATGAGTGGGTCAGGCAGCATTTCTGGGGAATATGGATAGGCAATGTTTTGGGTCAGGACTCTGCTTCAAACTGATTGTAGTGGGGGGGGGGGGGGGGGAGGAGCTGGAAGAGAGGAGGGCACGACAAAGCCTGTAAACAACGGGTAAATACAGGTGAGGAGGGTTGATTGGCAGATGAGCACACACACATGCTGTGATGAAAAGGAGACAAAAGGGTTTAAAATATTGCGACAAGGGAAGTGAAATGTGAATCCAGAGGAAGGGATATAGGTGAAAGGGTACAGGGGAAGGAGAAATGCAGTTGTGATGACTACAACATCAGGAGCAAGATGCAAAGGGAAGCTACCAAAATGAGATACAATCTTTAGGAGATGGTGTTAGACATGTCACTGAAGCTCAGAAGTACCTCAGGTGGACCAAAATAGTACAATGAAGACCATTTTCATAACTTCATAGCAGAATTAGGTCCATTGAGTCCACTCCTCCATTCGATCGTAGCTGATCTATCTTTCCCTCTCAACCCCATTCTCCTGCCTTTTCCCCATAACCTTTGACACCTTTAAGTACCTGTCAATCTCTGCTTAAGTTCCAGTCAATACTCAATGACTTGGCCTCCACAACCTCCTGTGGCAATGAATTCCACAGATTCATCACCCTCTGACTAAAGAAATTTCTCCTTATCTCCTTTTTAAAGGTACGTTCTTCGGGTTTCGGGGGGTCAACATCTCTGATGACCTCTCTTGGACCCACAATACCTCTACACTGGTCAAGAAGGCTCACCAGCGTCTCTTCTTCCTGAGGAGGCTAAAGAAAGTCCATCTGTCTCCTCAGATTCTGGTGAACTTTTACCGCTGCACCATCAAGAGCATCCTTACCAACTGTATCACAGTATAGTATGGTAACTGCTCTGCCTCTGACCGGAAAGCACTGCAGAGGGTGGTGAAAACGGCCCAACGTATCACCGGTTCCTCACTCCCCTCCATTGAGTCTGTCCAAAGCAAGCAATGTCTGCGAAGGGCGCGCAGCATCATCAAGGACTGGTCTCACCACAGCCACAGACTGTTTACCCTCCTCCCATCCGGGAGGCGCTACAGGTCTCTCCGTTGCCGGACCAGCAGGTTCAGGAACAGCTTCTTCCCTGCGGCTGTTACACAACTTAACTCTGCACCTCGGTGATTGCCAGTCACCCCCCACCACCCCCCGGACACTCCTTCCCCCAGTATAATTGCACTACTGATACTGTTTGTACAGATATATATTTTACTGTTCCATTATTCTATGTTCGCTCTTTTGGGTGAGATGCTAACTGCATTTCGTTGTCTCTGTACTGTACATTGCACAATGAAAGTTAAAGATTGAATTGAATTGAATTGAATTCTCCCACTAGTGGAATCATCCTCTCCTCATTCACTCTATCCAGGCCTTTCACTAGTCAGTAAGTTTCAATGAGGTTCCCCCCTCATCCTTCTAAACTCCAGAGAATACAAGCCCAGCGCCTTGAAACGTTCAACATACGTTAATCATACTTGCAAAGGCAGAGAGAGGACTGCAGATATGATGATGGAAAGGAGTGTGGAATAAATGTCAAAAGTTTGTCTTTCAACAGAACGACAAGGTCTTTACAATATCAAGACTGGACAGGATTAATCCATCTCCCCAGGAGAAATTACTCTCAACCCAAAAATAGTAAGTAGGAATTACAACAGCACAAGGCTGATGTATTCGTCTGCTCTTGCTATTAAGGTGCATTTTTAGGGCAGTACTTAGAGACAACATTAGCATGTAGTCGTGCCTCATCTAATCTCCAATTTACGGTTTGAGTGCATTCTGTTACCGAGCATTAACTTACAAAGGGAACGTACTGAAAGCCACTCAATGGATAAAAATGATGGCAACACAATTAAAAATTACAAAAGCAGAACACAAGGTTGATGATATTTGAAAGCGAGGGCTGGGAAATCATTTTCAGCAAGACATTCTCTAAATGATGCTAGTCGAGATTCTCTCCTGCTGCAATGCAGCTTTGATTACATTGAGTGATCGTGATGCTGAAATAGGTATCATCCAAAGACTGCATAATCAGCAATTAGATGCACATCTTTCAGTCAACAATTGGATGTATGTCAAAATAAATACCTCAGCTAATTGAAGAATCATAGCAAAGCAAATATATTAGTCATCTTCACAAACACAAGGCATTCGGCAGTTCAGCAGGAATTTCTCCAAGATTATTGTGGTCATCAGGCAGCACTCTCAGGTTGATAAGATCACTAACACACAAACATTAAGGCTCGGTCCTCTGTGATACATGTACTGTATATAGATGACATGGACCAAACAGCAGGTGGGTTAGTTAGTTAGTACGTTTGCAGATGACACAAACATTTGTGAGGTTGCAGAGGATTTGGAAGACTGTGAAAGGATATAGTGGGATATAGATCATGTACCAATAAGGGCAAAACAATGTCAGATGGAGTTTAATCTGGGTAAATATGAGGCATTGCATTCGCAAGTGTGAGTACAAGTGCAAGGGGGTATATATGCAGTTGGTGGCAAGACCCTTCGCAGCATGGTAGTCTAAGATGAGGCACATACTATAACAACATTTAAAAGACATTTGGACAGATTCATGGACGAGAAAGATTTGAGAGGTATGAGTCAAACACAGGCGAATAGGACCGGTTTAGGCATGGCCGAGTTGGGCTGAAGGGCCTGTTGCTGTGCGGTACAACTCTGTGACTCCATAAGCTTTCAGGACATCAGCGTGACCACATGTAGTCTCCAGATTCCAGGAAGGTCATACTTGCAGTGGAAGCAGCTCACACAGGCTCATGAGATTGATTCTTCAGATGTTTGAGGTGATTTGATACATTTGACTCTATCAAAGGTCCACACGTGTGTGGTAGAGAGTGTACTGACTGCTTGCACCACCGCATGGTTCAGTAACTCGACTAGACAGGAACAGAGAGACGACAGAGAGTGGTAGACGTTGTGTGTTCATCTCAGGTGCTGACCTCCCCACCGTTGAACGGATCCCTTTAGCCTGTGTCTGTACACTGTGGATGGCTTGATTGAACGGATCCCTTTAGCCTGTGACTGTACACTGTGGGTGGCTTGATTGAACGGATCCCTTTAGCCTGTGTCTGTACACTGTGGGTGGCTTGATTGTAATCTTGTGCAGCCTTTCCGCTGACTAGTTAGCACGCAACAAACGCTTTTCACTGTACCTCGGAACAGGTGACATTAAACTAAACTATAGGAAGTAGCACCACAAGAAGGCAGCTAATAACATCACAGACCCACAAGGAACAGCCACAACACACAGACGAGCTGTGGCCAGGACCATGCCCGACAGCAGGCCTGGCTCGCCCACCGTGGAACCGGGAAGCCGCCGAGCCCGGCCCCAGCTCACCCGTGGACCAGAGAGGAGGGAGTGGTAGTGGGAACAGAGGGCCGGTGAGCAGACCAGCTGCAGGACAGAGTGCAGTGCCTCGACGGGGGAGTGGGCCGCTGGAGACCCTGCAACAGTCTGGGGCTCGGCTGGACCGGGAGCCACTACAAGAAGCCAACCGCAAGGACAGGACTCGACCTGCAGCTGCACGGAGCTACAGTGGAGGACACCAACAGCTATGCTTGACCAGGCCGACCCTGCAATGCTGCTAGGACAACGGGTCTTCACGGTCAGGTTAATAAACTTGTCAGGTTAAGAC
Organism: Okamejei kenojei; assembly: GCA_035221665.1. Classification (NCBI taxonomy): domain Eukaryota; kingdom Metazoa; phylum Chordata; class Chondrichthyes; order Rajiformes; family Rajidae; genus Okamejei; species Okamejei kenojei. The sequence goes on from CM069131.1 coordinate 480,015, forward strand.
AACTGGGACTTGAAAATGGCACCCAACCTGGTGACTGTATACTGACTCAGTGTACTTTCTAAACACATGTGCTGAGTTTAAGATGTGCTTATGTATAGTGATACTTGTACTGAACTGTACGCAAAAATGAATTTCACCGTAGCACAGTAACCATATAACCATATAATAACCATATAACAATTACAGCACGGAAACAGGCCCTCTCGGCCCTTCCAGTCCGTGCCCACCATTTGTTTTCCCCTAGTCCCAGTACACGGGACAATAAAGTACCATTGAGCTATTGACCCCTGGCCACCATCTCATCTTGCTACTACCATTGGGAGGAAGGTAACAGATGCCTTGGAACCGTGACCAGCAGGTTTAGGAACAGCTTCTACCCAACAACCACCCTTGGCCCACCCTACACTACCCGAACCACAGCCCTGCCACAGCACTGAAATACAGTGGACTTAGTTTAAGATTTACACAACGTACTTCGGTTGAATTATTATGGTCTGCTTATCCAGTGTAACTGATACTGTGTTGCATTTTTAAGAAAGAACTGCAGATGCTGGAAAAATCGTAGGTGGACAAAAATGCTGCAGAAACTCAGCGGGTGAGGCAGCATCTATGGAGAGAAGGAATGGGCGACGTTTCGGGTCGAGACCATTCTTCAGACTGATGTCAGAGGGGGAGAGGGAAAAAGAAAGGAAGAGGCGGAGACAGTGGGCTGTGGGAGAGCTGGAAAGGGGGAGGGGAAGGAGGGAGAAAGCAGGGTCTACCTGAAATTGGAGAAGTCAATATTCATACCGCTGGGGTGTAAACTACCCAAGCGAAATATGAGGTGCTGCTCCTCCAATTTGCGCTGGGCCTCACTCTGGCCATGGCGGAGGCCCAGGACAGAAAGGTCGGATTCGGAATGGGAGGGGGAGTTGAAGTGCTGAGCAACCGGGAGATCAAGTTAGTTATTACGAACTGAGCAGAGGTGTTGGGCGAAGCGATCGCCAAGCCTGCGCTTGGTCTCACCGACGTAGAGAAGTTGACACCCAGAACAGCGGATGCATAGATGAGGTTGGAGGAGGTGCAGCTGAACCTCTGCCTCATCTGGAAAGACTGCTTGGGTCATTGGATGGAGTCGAGGGGGGAGGAAAAGCGACAAGTGGTGAAGATGTTGGGCGTATATTAGATAGATGGCTTACTAGGAACATAATGAGGGGTGGTGAGGGCTGAGAGCACTGTGCAGGGTGGGGAATCGATAACCAATGGGTATAATAGGAAGGGACTTGACCCGAAACGTCACCCATAACTTCTCTCCAGAGAAGCTGCCTGTCCCACTCACTTACTCCAGCACTTTGTGTCTATCTTTGGTATAATTTTATTGTTAGCAGAGAGGAAATGTTGTGACTCGCCGAGAGAAACATAGGTGCAGGAGGAGGCCATTTGGCCCTTCGAGCCAGCACCGCCATTCAATATGATCATGGCTGATCATTCAAAATCAGTACCCCGTTCCTGCCTTTTCCCCATATCCCTTGATTCCTTTAGCCCAAAGAGTTATATCTAACTCTCTCTTGAAAACATCCAGTGAATTAGCCTCTACTGCCTTCTGTGGCAGCAAATTCCACAGATTCCCAACTCTCTGGGTGAGAACGTTTTTCCTCATCTCAGTCCTAAATGGCCTACCCCTTATTCTTAAACTGTGATCCCCTGGTTCTGGACTCCTCCAACATGGGAAACATTTTTCCTGAATCTAGCCTGTCCAATCCTTTAAGAATGTTATGTTTCTATAAGATCCCCTCTCATCCTATATTCCAGTGAATTCAAGCCCAGTCGACCCATTCTTTCATCATATGTGAGTCCTGCCATCCTGGGAATTAACCTTGTGATCCTACGCTGCACTCCCGCAATAGCAAGAATGTCCTTCCTCAAATTAGGAGACCAAAACTACACACAATACTCCAGGTGTGGTCTCACCAGGGCCCTGTACAACAGAAGTAGGACCTCCTATCTCCTAAACTCAAATCCTCTCGGAATGAAAGTGAACATGCCATTAGCTTTCTTCACTGCCTGCTGTACCTGCATGTTTACTTTCAGTGACTGATGAACAAGGACACTCAGGTCCCGTTGCATCTCCCCTTCTCCTAATCTGACACCATTCAGATAATAATCTGCCTTCCTGTTCTTGCCACCAAAGTGGATGACCTCACATTTATCCACATTATACTGCATCTGCCATGCATCTGCCCACTCACCCAACCTGTCCAAGTCACCCTGCGGCCTCATAACATCCTCATCGCAGCTCACACTGCCATCCAGCTTTGTGTCATCCGCAAATTTGGAGATGTTACATTTCATTCCCTCATCTAAATCATTAATATATATTGTAAATAACAGGGGTCCCAGCACTGAGCCTTGCGGCACCCCACTAGTCACTGCCTGCCATTCTGAAAAGGACCCGTTAATTCCTATTATTTGCTTGCTGTCTGCCAACCAGTTCTCTATGCATGTCAATACCCTATCCCCAATACTATGTGCTCTAATTTTGCACACTATTCTCTTATGTGGGACCTTGTCAAAGGCCTTTTAAAAGTCCAGATACAGCACATCCACTGGCTCTCCCTTATCCATTCTACTTGTTACATCCTCAAAAAAATTCCAGAAGATTGGTCAAGCATGATTTCCCCATCATAAATCCATGCTGACTTTGACCGAGAGAGCAATGGAGGTGAGGCCGAGATCAGAGCAGGGATGATCACATCGAGGGGTGCAGCCAGCTTGCGGATCTATGTGGCTGTATTTTAGTCCTCATTCTCACGTTGCTACATGCCTGGTTTATTATGAGGGACTGTAGGAGGGATGAAAGTTCAAGTCATAGCTCTTCTAAACTGCATGGTCAACGACCACAAATTCGACAATACACATCAAAGCCCTGTATATTTTCAAGATGGCTGATAAAAGCTGTTTAAAACTACCTGTTCATCGTTTCTGTGGTAGTCGTGTTCTTCCTCTGGTTTGTCCTCCATCTTCTGTTTATTTGATTCATCTTCTGGCTTTGTTTCTCCTTACAAAAGTAAAGTATACAAGGTCAACGTGCCGATTCAACACACCACAAAGCACGAGTGCGGAGAGATTCCCGACAGTTTCTGCTACCCTCTGGCAATGTCACAATGACCAAAATTAAACAGTCAACTTGAGCTTCATCAACTGGATCACACATACACTCAGCACCCACAAACAAGCTTAGATTGGGTAGTTAAATGTCAATGCCCTTTATGTTCAGACACTGCAAGTTGCCTTCTTCGGACTCTTCCTTCCTCTTCCATGGTTGATAGAGTTAGGTCGGTGACTTTATCTATACATTATTGTAACTGAGAAGCTGCTTGAGCAATTGAGATGCATACATTTATGTCAAACTATGGACTCATGTTCAAACAGCAAAATTAAGATGCTCACAGCAATTGCGGCTAATTACTGGCACAATGGAAGCTCACAGTTTTGATCTAATTCCCATCATGGAGGGATCCAATAAAGGGATTTGGGAGTGTTGGTGCAGGATTCCCAAACGGTTCATTTGCTGGATGAGTTGGCAGTAAGCAAGCAAATACAATGTTAGCATTCATTTCTGAAGGACTAGCATGTAAAATCAGGGATAAAAACCACTGGTCAGACCACATTTGTAATATTGAGAGCAGTTTTGGGTCCATATCTGAGGAGGGATGTGCTGGTGTCGGAGAGGGTCCAAAGGAGGTTTACAAAAATGATCCCAGTACTGAGTGGGTTAACATAGGATGAGAGTTTGAAGGCACTGGGCGTGCCGGAGTTTAGAAAGATGAGGAGAGAATCTCATTGAAACTTACCGAATAGTAAAAGGCCTGGATAGGCTAGATGTGGAGAGGATGTTTCCACTAGTGGGAGAGTCTAGGACCAGAGGGCGCAGCCTTAAAATAAAAGGCCGACTCTATACTTGTCATAGAAGGCATGTGGTGAAGATTTGCTAAACTGGATTGTGGGTTTACATTGTGAGTAGGCTGGGATTATTCTCTGGAATTCAGAGGAGTGAGAGATTTTATCACAGAAGCAAATCTGCTACAAAAGCTGGCAGGCTGGTCACAGTGAGAATGATTCCCTTTACTGAGTCAGTGAGAACCATTGGTGACAATCTCAGAACATGGGCTGGCTTGCTCTAGATGAGGAAACATTTCTTAAACATATACACAGAATATCACAGGAGCGGGCTCTTCGACCCACAATATTTGTGCTGACCATCTTGCCATGCAGCTGGGGGGAAACTTCTGGAAAGCTCTGCTGTAGAGGTTCAGGTATAAAGCTCATTCAAGAAAGAGCTTGATAGATCTTTGTTCATTCTGGTATCAAGGGATAGAGTACAGCATTGTGGCATTGAATAAGATGTCAGGATCTTGATCAATGGCAGAGTGGGAACATGGGGCTCCTCCAGCTCTACTGATGATCTTATGTAGTCAGAGGACTGGAGACTGAATACATCAACTTACTTGTTCCACTGAAGCTGATGTTGCAACATTCAATACAATTTTAGTGGCATTTAGGAGGCTTTTAGATGCATGGAGATGCAGGGAATGGAGAGATATGGGTCACATGCAGACAGAGGAGATTAGTTGAACGGGATCATGTACGGCTCAAACGTTGTGGGTGAAGGACCAGCTCCTGTGCTCTACTGTACTATGTTCCACATATTAGCATCTTCAATAAATTTACATCCAACATTTAAAATCACTTCTTTTGAAGCAAATTATAATTTTGTTGCAAAGGGAATTGGAATTGTTACTGCTTGAAAGCTCGCTCTTTCTAAAATATATTTTTCATTCAGAGAAGGTAATTGCAAGGCTGATATTGCATTATAATTAATATTCCTATTTGTGGAAGGAATTGTCAAAGCACCAACAAGCTCATTTGATATTGTGCACCCTGAGACACGGGAGTGGAGTCAACCTCAGCATTTTACTAAATTATGAATATTGTCCAATTTTATACTTAAGGCATTGTATCCAGATGTAAACCAAATTGGCTAATTTAATATCAAAGGCTGAAACCTCTTATTAACAACATGACATTTTGAGCGCTTGTCAGATCAGCTGACTTCAGGATGAAGTTGGTAAGTGAGGTTGCTAGTCAGATAGTTGAGATAGCATGAGACACAGGGTAAAGCTGATATCCTTGGCCTATATTCAGGGGTGCGCACACTGATTCTGAGTTGTGGGCTGAATCCCACCATGGCTGCTGGAGAATTTACTTTCAAATTAAATTAAAGATTTGTATCTGTAATGGTTTAATAAATGTCATGGAGTCATAGAGAGATGGAGTCACAGAGAATGTCATCCGGGAGAAACCTGTCATCTTACCTGGTCAAACCTACAGGTTTTCTTAACTGTCTGACTCCTCTTGTGGCTGGCATTGCAACAAGTGAAGCACGAGTCTCCATATGGGGTGAACAATATCTAATCTTGTGATATGGACTCGATAAGAAGAATGTATAGGCGACTCCAGCTCTATCAATGTGTTTAACTCTCAGATATGGATCTGGATCAATTGGTCAGGTGGACAGAATAATGGTTGATGGAATTTAATACAGAGAAGTGTGAGGTGTTGCATTTTGGAACGTCGAACATGGGCAGGACCTACACATGAAATGGTAGGCATCTGGGTAGTGTTGTAGAGCAGAGGGATCTAGGAGTACAGATGCATGGATCCTTGAAGGTCGAGTCGCAGGTAGATAAGGTGGTCAAAAAGGCTTTTGGCACTTTGGCCTTCATCAGTCAGAGTATTGTGTATAGAAGTTGGGAGGTCATGTTGCAGTTCTATAAGGACTATAGGGTGTGAGCTATAGGGAGAGGTTGAGTAGGCTGGGTCTCTATTCCATGGAACGCAGGAGGATGAGGGGTGATCTTATAGAGGTGTACAAAATCATGAGAAGAATAGATGCACAGTCTTTTGCCCAGAGTAGGGGAATTGAGGACCAGAGAACATAGGCAAAAGATTAAATAGGAATCCGAGGGGTAACTTTTTCACACAGAGGGTGGTGGGTGTATGGAACAAGCTGCCAGAGGAGGTAGTTGAGGCTGGGACTATTCCATCGTTTAAGAAACAGTTAGACAGGTACATGGCTAGGACAGGTTTGGAGGGATATGGACCAAGCGCAGGCAAGCGGGACTAGTGTAGCTGGGACATTGTTGGCTGGTGCAGGCATGTTGGGCCGAAGGGCCTGTTTCCACACCGTCTCACTCTGTGTCTCTATGACTCTATATCTCATCAACGGTTAGACATAACGTCTGGAATTTTGAATTTTCAAGTGACTGCCAGGTTTTCATTACAGCACCACTTAGAATAGCTTCCTGGACATGGTTTGTGCAAGGGATGTCTGTGCTGGAGCAATGAGCCCCTGTGCAGTTTCTGGTTGGTGTCAGCATTGAGCACTCCCCAGTTTAGGAAACACACAAACATAGAGAAAATCTTCCTTTTCTCAAAACGCTCAAGCTCTGTCCACAAGGGCCAATTTGAACTTTTGATTGCCAGTCATTTTAACTCCCCTTCACATTCCCATCCTATCTGAGGCAACATGGAGGAACAGCACCTCATATTCCTCTTGGCTAGCTTACAAACCAACGGTGTGAACACTGAATTCTCCATTTGCAGGGAATCCCCCTTCCAGCTTCCCTCCCTTCCCCTTCCACACAACCTTTCTTTCCACCCCTCCACCCCATAATTCCCATCCTTCACCTGCTCCATGCGCTTAACTCCCATCTCTCCGTGATACACATGCCCCCTCCTGTTCCCTTCCACCCCTCTTCCTGACTCCACCTTCCTTATCAGATTTCACATCTCCCCTTATCCCCACCAGCCCAGATTATCATCTCCACCCTTCTTAACCCACATGACACATCTGGCAATCAACTTCTCCTCACCTGGATCCACCTAGCACTAGCCCCACTCCTTCCCCTCACCTCGTTCTACCAGCAATCTCACCGCGACTTGAATCTGTCTGAAAAAATCCAGTCCGTGCCGACCATTTGTTTTCCCCTAGTCCCCATCTACCTGCACTCAGACCATACCCCTCCATTCCCTTCACGTCCATATACCTATCCACTTTACTCTTAAATGTTAAAATCGATCCTGCCTCCACCACTTCTGCTGGAAGCTGATTCCACACAGCCACCACCGTCTGAGTAAAGAAGTTCCCCCTCACGTTACCCGAAACCTCTGTCCCTTAATTCTCATGTCATGCCCTCTTGTTTGAAACTTCCCTACCCTCAATAACGTATCCACGTCAACTCTGTCTATCCCTTTCATCATTTTAAAGACCTCAATCAAGTCCCCCCTTAACCTTCTGCGCTCCAAAGAATAAAGACCTAACTTGTTCAACCTTTCTCTGTAACATAGTTGCTGGAACCCTGGCAACATTCTAGTAAATCTCCTCTGTACTCTCTCTATTTTGTTGACATCCTTCCTATAACTAGGCGACCAAAATTGTACACCATACTCCAGAATTGGTCTTACCAATGCCTTGTACAATTTTAACATTACTCTGACATCTCCCATTCAGCCACTGTTGAATCCATCTTGCTACTCCGCCATTAACACCCAAAGATTGAACCTTCTTAACCAACCTTCCATGGGGAACCTTGTCAAAGGCCTTACTGAAATCCATATAGACAACATCCACTGCTTTACCCTCATCAATTTCCCTAGTTACCGCTTCAAAAAATTCAAGAAGGTTTGTCAAACATGACCTTCCAGGCACAAATCCATGTTGACTGTTCCTGATCAGACCCTGTTTATCCAGATGCTTATATATATTATCTCTAAGTATTCTTTCCATTAATTTCTGACGTCAAACTAATAGGTCTATAATTGCTAGGTTTATTCTTTGAACCCTTTTTAAACAATGGAACAACATGCGCAGTACGCCAAGCACTACCGTTTCTAATGACATTTGAAATATTTCTGTCATAGCTCCTGCTATTTCTACACTAACTTCCCTCTAGGGAATATCCTGTCTGGAGACTTATCCACTTTTATATTTTTCAAACGTGTCAGTACTTCCTCCTCTTTGAATCTCATATGTTCCATACTCACCGAGTTCAATATCCTTCTCCTTGGTGAATACCGAAGAAAAGAAATTGTTCAATATCTCCCCCATCTCTTTTGGCTCTGCAGATAGCTGTCCATTCTGGTTCTCTAATGGTCCAATTTTATCCCTCGTTATCCTTTTGCTATTAATATAGCTGTAGAAACCCTTTGGGTTTACTTTCACCTTTCTTGCCAAAGCAACTCATATCTTCTTTTAGCCTTCCTGCCCATCTTCTGCCCAATCTTCTGCCCATTCCCCTTCACAGATGCTGCCTGACCCACTGAGTTCCACCAGCACTTTGAGAGATTACCTGTGTCACACACTGATCATGCTCTGACCAAAGATAGACACAAAAACTCAGCTGGTCAGGTAGCATCTCTGGAGAGAAGGAATGGGTGACGTTTCGGGTCGAGACCTTTCTTCAGACTGGCAACATACTCTGAGTTGGGCTATTTATAATATACATTAATGATTTAGATGAAGGGTTTAAAAGCAACATTAACAAATTTGCAGATGACACAAAGCTGGGTGGCAGTGTGAACTGTGAGGATGCCATGAGGATGCAAGGTGACTTGGACAGGTTGGGTGAGTGGGCAGATGCATGGCAGATGCAGTTTAATGTGGATAAATGTGAGGTTATCCATTTTGGTGGCAAAAACAGGAAAGCAGATTATTATCTGAATGGTGTCAAGATGGGAAAAGGGGAAGTACAGCGAGATCTGGGGTCCTTGTTCATCAGTCAATGAAAGAAAGCATGCAGGTACAGCAGGCAGTGAAGAAAGCGAATGGCATGTTGGCCTTCATAACAAGAAGAGTTGAGTACAGGAGTAAAGAGGTTCTCCTGCAGTTGCACAGGGCCCTAGTGAGACACACCTGGAGCATTGTGTGAAGTTTTGGTCTCCAAATTTAAGGAAGGACATTCTTGCTATTGAGGGAGTGCAGCGTCAGTTCACCAGGTTAATTCCCAGTATGGCAGACTGTCATATGTTGATAGAATGGAGCAGTTAGGCTTGTTTACTCTTGAATTGAGACGGGATCTTATTGTAACATATAAGATTATAAGGGTTTGGACACGCTAGAGGCAGGAAACATGTTCCCGATGTTGGGAGAGTCCAGAAGCAGGGGCCACAGTTTAAGAATAAGGGGTAAGCCATTTAGATCGGAGATGAGGGAAAACTTTTTCACACAGTTGTGAATCTGTGGAATTCTCTGAAGGCAGTGGAGGCCAATTCTCTGGAGGCTTTCAGGAGAAAGTTAGATAGAGCTCTTAAAGACAGAGGAGTGAAGGGATATTGGGAGAAGGCAGGAACGGGGTACTGATTGTGGATGATGAGCCATGATCACATTGAATGGCGTTGCTGGCTGGAAGGGCCGAATGGCCTACTCCTGCACCTATTCTCTATTATCTATTGACCAATTTGTATTAAACCTGGGCAGGTTTGGGCTATAAACCAGTGGCTAAATGGCGTAAACCCGTTCACACAACTTGCAGCCTACATATAAAGATGCCCAGTCCATCACTTCAGGCTTGAATTCTGACAGTAATTAGAGAGAGGGCATTCTCTAACAGTGGCAATAGTCCAGCAGCAGCTTAACATATTGATAGATAATCACAGCAAATTAAAACTAATCGATAAGCAGAATATTATATTTGTTCAAAATCTGAAATAAAACAAAACTGAAATGGAACAGAATGTTCCTACATTTTCTGTTTTACATCAAAAACTAATGATGTAAAACAGAAAATGCTAGTTTTATTTAAAAATATAAACTAGCGATTTGAAAGCTGGCCTATCAGAAACTACTCCAAGACTTACCCTCAGAATCTCCCATTGCAGTTTACAAGACAAAGTTTAACTAGTGAGCGAACTCAAAATATTTGTTGAGACATCACAATAATTCCAACACTTATGGACCTCATCATTCGATTGAGACATTTGGCCATCTATTACCTCTGGTGAGAAGGATCTCTCACAGTCTCATTGGTCCTCCACACCCGACAGGCATGCATTAAAGTTCAGTCCAGAACAACATGCTGCTCTGACACACAATCAGCACAGGCGAAATGAAGTTTAAAAGCAAGATAGTATGTTTGAGCAAGTACTTCCATTAGTGCAGAAAAGGAAAGGGACTAACCGTCATGGAGTGAGTCGAGCAGTTGTTTAGCTGTGCACGTCTCACCTTTCACCTCTCCGGGCATTTCAAGGCCAAGTTTCTGATAAAAGTCTTTCTGTTTTTTTAACTCCGCTGTAAATAACAAACGGTCTCCATTTAACCAATTGTGGTTACACAATATTACAAGATCAACACTTTGCTTTATCTCTAAGATGTCCGGGTTCCTGGAGCTGGACTAATGAAACATATAACTCCCCGAGTTTATAATGTCCACAGACCTATTTCATGACACAAAAACAATTTGGAGATGATTAACAAAATTGCAGCTGATCATACAAAAGACTTCCAAAACATCAGTGGGCTGGCAGCAGGTGAAAGACTGAAGATAGGCACAAATAGTTGGAGGAACTCAGCGGGTCAGGCAGCATCTCTGGAGAAAAGGAAGAGAGGAAGAGGTGATGTTTGCAGTGGAGACAACGTCATCACACTGCCACCAGTTGGATGTCACTTTCTTCAGGTGAAAGACTGATCCCTGCCTGTGACTGACTTCAGGTACAGTTCTTCTGCATGTAGGACACACACCACAGGAGTGGGAGATTCAAAAAAATTACATCCTTAAAATTTCAGCATTCAGTTCTTTTCTGCACTCACACCTGTTTTTAACTCTGGCTGTTGTTCTAACTATCTGCTTATCAAATCCCCCCCCTACTCTGATGTGTCCGGGCTTTGTCCTACCTCTCTCCTCTCTCCCAGCCCCTCCCCCCCCCCCCCCATCCCTACAATCAGTCTGAATAAGGGTCCCAACCTGAAATGTCACCTATCCATGCTCTTCAGAGAGGTTGCCTGACCCGCTGAATTAGTCCAGTACATTGTGTGCTTTGTGTCCTTTAATGTGGATTATCATTTGCAGTTTCTTGTTTCTACATAAGGTGTACAGTGAATGGCAGGATCCTTAACCCTTGAGTGTAAGAGTAGGAAGTCACATTGCAGGTTTATAGGACTTTGGTCGGGCTGCATGTGGAGTATTGCGTGCAGTTCCGGTTACCCCATTACAGGAAGGGTGTGGAGGCTTTGGAGAGGGTGCAGAGGAGGTTTACCAGAATGATGACTGGATTGGAGGGTATTAGCTACAGGGAGAGTTTGGACAGGCTTGGGTTCTTTTCTCTAGAATGTCAGAGGCTGAGGGGAGACCTGAGAGAAGGAAATAAAACGATTAGAGGGTGGTGGCTGTGTGGAATGAGCTTCCAGCAGAAGTGGTGGAGGCAGGATCGATTTTAACATTTAAGAGTAAAGTGGATAGGTATATGGACGTGAAGGGAATGGAGGGGTATGGTCTGAGTGCAGGTAGATGGGACTAGGGGAAAACAAATGGTCGGCACGGACTGGAAGGGCCGAGAGGGCCTGTTTCCGTGCTGTAATTGTTATATGGTTATATGGTTATATGATGAGAGGCATAGATAGGTAGAAAGTCTGAGCATTTTCCCTCGGTTGGAAATATCCAACATACTTTAAGGTCAAGGCGTTTAGGTACAAGACATTGGTGAGACCACATGTAGAGTATTGTCTTCAGTTTTGTTCAGGAAAGACGTTGTTAAGATGCAAAGGATGCAGAGATTTACGAGGATGTTGCCAGAGCTACAGGGAGAGGTTGTGCAGGCTAGGACTTTATTCCATGAAGCACAGGAGGACGAGATCACGAGAGGAATAGAAGGGTAAATGGACACAGTCTAAAGAACCAGAGGACATAGGTTTAAGGTGAGGAGAGAAAGATTTAATGGGAACTTGAGGTGCAACTTTGTTTTTACACGAAGAGTGGTAGGTATATGGAACAAGCTGCCAGAGGAGGTAGCTACATGAGGCAGGTTAAAAACATTTGGACAGGTACATTGAAAGGAGGATATGGGCCAAACGCAGGCAGGTGGACTAGTGTAGATGGAGCATGTTGGTCGGCGTGGGCAAGTTGGGCCGAATGGCCTGTTTCCACGCTGTCTGACTCAATGTCAGAGGGGGAAGGTTTAAAGAGGATGTGTGGGGCATATTTGTCTACACAGAGAGTGGCAAGTGCCTGGAAGGCAGTGATCGGGGAGGTGGTGGAGGCAGATACAATAGTGGCATTTAGGAGTCTTTACATTAGCACATGCATCTGCAGGGAATGGAGGGATATGGCGCATATACAGGCAGGAGGGATGAGTATAATTTGGTACAGACATTGTGGGTGGAAAGCCTGTTGCAGTCCTATACTGTGCTATGTAATCTTGACTGTCATAAGTACATCACATTGAGAAGACCTAGTCAGCATTTCACACGGACAATAGAGAAACCACTGCAATTCATTTCTGAGAGTTTAATTCTCAATTCCCTAAATAATCAATGATAACTAGGGCATGGTGAGCAAGTAGGTAGGGATGAATTGGAGGTGAAATGGGAGTGGTGACTCAATCACATGATTTATTTTTCTTTCTCAGAATGACTTTGAAACGACCCCAGTAAGTACAAAATTTCACCAAACATTTCATGTTTTGATTTACATTGTAGTGAAATATGTATTCTTGTAGTTTTTTTCCCTTGTCTCTAGTGTTTTCAGTTTAATACAAAAAGTTGGATTCCCAAGTGTATGATGAATAAAAGCACAAGGTTTAATATCTATATAGTGATGCACCTGGAAATGGAAAGGAAAAATATCTCGTGAAAACTAGATCAGGAATTACACAAGCCACATTTCTGGAAAATAACTCCAATTTGCCGGAAGGAACATACTCTACATCTGTCAAAGCAAATAGTTCCTCAGATGATCCCATTGTTATTTCAATCCAAGTTCTCGTGGCTGACTGCAATGCAGTACTGCTTTACAGTGTTACCTCCTAGGGGAAACTAGGCGCTGAAGACAAGCCAGCTGAATGCAAATTGTGTCATCGAGTGTACAGCTCAGAAATGGGCTCTTTGGCCCACCACATGCTGATCGTTTTACCCAGCTGCACTAATCCCATTTATCTGAACTTTCCTTACATGGCCGTGTCTAGTTGTGTGCCCCTCAGCAGCATTCTACAGATATCAACCACTATCCCTGGCAAAAACACTTTCCCCACAAATCCCCTTTAAAACTCCTTCCTCTCACCTTCCACCCATGCCCTTGTGGTTTTCATATCACCAAGTGGCATGGAACACTTCAGGTTTATGTCCATGGTTTAATTTAAGGACAAATGCTGGCTTCAGACATAGAACAGTACAGCAACGGAACAGGCCCTAGGTCCCACAATGTCTGTGCCAAACACGAGAAAAACTCATAATCCACATCCCTCTATTCCCTGCATACCCATGTGCCTATCTAAAAGCCTCTTAAACTCCACTATTGTATGTGCCTCCACCCCCCGGCAGCATGTTTGAGGCAGACAAAAATGCTGGAGAAACTCAGCGGGTGCAGCAGCATTTATGGAGCGAAGGAAATAGGCAACGTTTCGGGCCGAAACCCTTCTTCAGACTGATGTCGGGTGGGGAGGAGAAAGGAGAAAGGAAGAGGAGGAGCCCGGGGGCTGAGGGAGAGCTGAGAAGTGGAGGAGACAGCAAGGGCTACCGGACATTGGAGGTCAATGTTCATGCCACTGGGGTGCAAACTGCCCAAGCGGAATATGAGGTGCTGCTCCTCCAATTTCCGGTGGTGCTCACTCTGGCCATGGAGGAGGCCCAGGACAGAAAAGTCGGATTCGGAATGGGAGGGGGAGTTGAAGTGCTGAGCCACAGGGAGCTCAGCGTGGTTAATGCGGACCGAGCGGAGGTGTTCGGCGAAACAATCACCAAGCCTACGCTTGGTCTCACTGATGTAGATCAGCTGACATCTAGAGCAGCGGATGCAATAGATGAGGTTGGAGGAGATGCAGGTGAACCTCTGTCGCACCTGGAACGACTGCTTGGGTCCTTGTCGCTTTACCTCCCCCCTCGACTCCATTCAAGAACCCATTCAAGAAACGTTGCCCATTTCCTTCGCTCCATATTTGCTGCTGCACCCGCTGAGTTTCTCCAGCACATTTGTCTACCTTCAATTTTCCAGCATCTGCAGCTCCTTCTTAAACAGCATGTTTGAGGCACTCACCACACGCTGCAAAAAAACTTACCCCGCACATCACCTTTAAACTTTGCCCCCTCAGAAAGCTATGCCCTCTAGGATTTGATAATTCCATCCTGAGGAAAAGGTTCTGACTGTCTACCCTGTCTATGTCTCAGTCTATTTCAGTGTCGGAGCAGGGTATTACAAAAGGCAGCAGTTGGATTGGTTGAGTCAACAAATTAGGATAATTGAGCAGCAAGGAAGGCAAGGTGCAGCAGAGTGGCCCGTTGGGTGTAGGTGTGTTGGGAGGGAGGCTTCTGTGAGAAGGTAAAAGTATATTCTTGTGTTTCTTGTGTGTGATTGTTGTGGGGTTTTTTCTCGTAGTTGCAGTGCAGTGGTGGTGGCATGTAGCATGGTCCAATGTTCCTCCTGCAATATTTGGGGTCCAGGAACCTGCTGCTGTCCCTGATGACTGCACCTGTGGCAATTGTGTGCAGGTGCAGTTGCTTATAGGTTGCATTAGGGAACTGGAGCTGCAGTTACATGACCTTGGGATCGAACGCCTGGGTGAATAGATGCAAGTAAAAGTGAGGAGGTCAAGCCCAAGGTCAGGAAGAGAGCAAGTGGGTGACAAGTTCACAAATTATAGGAGTACAATTAGGCCATTCGGCCCATTGAGTTTACTCTGCCATTCAACCATGGCTAATCTCTGTCTCGTCCCATTTTCCTGCCTTCTCCCCATAACCATAACCCTTGACACCCAAACCACAAGAAATTGGAGAAGGCAGAGAGTGCAGGTGACCCCTGTGGCTAATGCCCTTAAAGGGGTATACCCTTCTGTATCCTGTCGTGTGGGTGGGGGGGGGGGGTGAGTTGCCAGGTGTGAGCACTCAAGTCTGTGGCACTGAGCATGGCTCTGAGGCAGTGGGGAAGGATAATATCAGGCAGATAGTCAGATGGAAAAATCAAGTACTAGAGGGCTTAGCTCAAAGTGAGAGGAGCAAAATTTAAAGATATGTGGAGCAGGTTTTTTACACAGGTAGTGGAGGCAGATACGATAGTGGTGTTAAAGAGACTTTAGGTTAGGCACATGGAAATGCAGGGAATGGAGGCATATGGATCACCTGCAGGCAGAAGTGATGATGGCATCATGTTCAGCACAGTCTTTGTGGGCTGAAGGGCCTGTTCCCGTGCTGTACTGTACTATTCTACCTTCACTGCTTCAAGCAGAACAGCTCTCTGAGTAGGTCTTAGCAACGTGTGGGGCACAGACATTGTGGGCTGAAAGGCCAGTTCCTGTGCTGTACTGCTCTGAGTTCCAGGAGGGAGGTGACCATCTAAAGCAGTCAGTCCCGTAGGTCTGAGCTGAGGAGGAATTTCTTCACCAGAATAGAGAAGCTGAGGACTTCTTAACCACAGAAAGCAGCTGGAAGCAAATCATGAAATCTGTAAGTATGTACAAGAGGGAGTGAGTTAAATATAGGCTTGAAGGGATGTGGGAGAATCTGGAAGAGGGTGCTGATCCTGGATGATGACAATGAAGAAACTAAATGGCACAGCCTGTCCTCCTCCTGCTCCCGATTCCCTGCCTCGAAATGTAGAGCGGATTATCATGAGGGGGGTAGTACGAACTTAGAACCAGCAGAGGTAAAAGCTGGGAGAATGCAACTAAGTATCTATGTAATGAAGTATCTAAAAAGAATTTCAGCTAATGAATTGAACATCAGATTTAAGAATAGCTTCTTCCCCACTGCTAGCCAACTCCAAAACTATCACCTCTTTCACACCTCCTTCCCCAGATGCTGCCACGTATAGAATTCATCAGGTTACACTGCAAGGTAGACAAAAATGCTGGAGAAACTCAGTGGGTGAGGCAGCATCTATGGAGCAAAGGAAATAGGCAACGTTTCAGGCCGAATCCCTTCCTCAGACTGGTTTGGTAGTTTTGGCCCGAAACGTTGCCTATTTACTTTGCTCCATAGATGTTGCCGCACCCGCTGAGTTTCTTCACCATTTTTGTCTACCTTCGATTTTCCAGCATCTGCAGTTCCTTCTTAAACAGTTTACACTGCAATCTTTGCACCTCTCTGCTGTTGTGCCGTGACATTTATTTATTGTATCTGTCACAGCTCCATTTAAACATTGTGTCCTGGTGTAAATTACAATAAACTGATCTGAATCTGCAGTGGATGTTCTGTGTTTTTTCATTTCCCTACCATGCAATCGGTTGATGGTGGAAGTAATGACAATGTCAGTCATGCAGCACTGAAATAGGCCCTTCGGCCCACCGATTCTGCACTGACCACCCTGCGTCCATTTACTGTAATCCTACCCCCTATGGGCCTTTCCCACTTGCCTATATTTTAGGCAACTGCCGGCGACTGTCATAGTCCTAGCAGGTCGCTGAAAAAACGGCGACAACCTACGTCATCCTGGCGACAACCTACGACCGCGCCTGCGTCAGGAGAGGTCAAATCCACTGTCGCCGAAAATGTTTCAACATGTTGAAAATTTAGCGGCGACCAGAAAGATGCTACGACTTTTTGTGTGACTGAGGAGACTACTCCCGGCAAACACCAGCGAACATATGGCGACAAACTAGTACTTGCCTAAAAAATCGCCTAGGTGGGACAGGCCCATTACCCCACATTCCTACAAAGCTGCCTTCAGATTCCATGACATCTGCACTCTAGTGACAATTTAGTGTCCATTTAAGCAGCTGACCCACATATTTTCTGGGGTGCGGAGGAATCTGGAGCACCCTGAGGTCACAGGGTGAACCTGTAAACGCCACACAGACAGCACCACGGGTCAGGACTGAACTTGATCGGTGGAGCTATGAGCAAAACACAAAGTGCTGGAGGAACTCAGCAGGTCAGGCAGCATCTATGGTAGAAATGGAGACATTTTGCGTCCGGACACTTCAGATAAGGCAAGGAGGAATTAAATGTAAAGCTGGAGGGAGGGGTATGGATAGTAGGGGACCTGGAGAGTGAAACAAGGTGGGATAAAAGGGAAATTGGGGAGCTGAGGATTTGAGATGGGCATATGGTGGAGGGGAAAGGAGCAGGCAGGGTGGCTGGGAGAGGTGGTAAGAGAAACGTATGCGCACTGGGGTGGGAGAAGCACAAGAAAGGGAAGGGAGGTATTACTATAAATTGGGGGATTCAATGTTCGTTCCATTAGGTCATAAGCTAACCAAATGGAATATGTTTGCATGTGGCCTCACTCTGACCATGGTGTAGGCCCTGGACAGAAAGGTCAGTGTGGGAATGGGAATTAAAATGGTTAGCAACCGGGAGATCCAGCACATCAAAGGCGGAAATATCGGAGAATGATGTGTTGGATGTGGAGGTCGGTGGGCGTAACGTAAGGACCAGGGGAATTCTATCCTTGTCTGTCCAGGGAGAGCAGTGAGAGCAGAACTGCAAAACACAGAGGAGACACTGGAGACAGATCATATACAACAGCAGGAGAGAATCCATCATTACTAAAGAAACAGGACACCCCTGGTGTCCTGGACTGGAAAGCCTCATCTTGGGAGCAGATGCTGCGGAGATGGAGAAATTAGAGTCATAGAGTGATACAGTGTGGAAACAGGCCCTTCAGCCCAACTCGCCCACACCAGCCAACATGTCCCAGCTAGACTAGTCCCACTTGCCTGCGCTTAGTCCATATCCCTCTAAACCTGTCCTATCCATGTACCTGTCTAACTTTTTCTTAAACGATGGGATAGTCCCAGCCTCAACTACCTACTCTGGCAGCTTGTTCCAAAATGTTACCTCTCGGATTCCTATTAAATATTTTCCGCTTCACCTTGAACCTATGTGCTCTGGTCCTCGATTCCCCTACTCCGGGCAAGAGACTCTGTGCATCTACCCGATCTATTCCTCTCAGGATTCTCAGAATAGAGATCCAGCCTACTCATCCTCTCCCTACAGCTCACACAATTGAAAGTAAAGGTTGCAGGAGGCAGTGGGAGGAGGTGTAGTCGTGTGAGTCAGTGTGTTTGCAATGGTCGTCAGTCGATAGTCTGTCAGTCAATGTTTGTTATTTAACATTTTGGACAAAGGATTTAGAAGATACCCAATGCCCAATCAAATCAAAATAGGACGTACATGGTAAATGGTAGGGAATTGAGGAATGCTGTGGAACAGAGGGATCTAGGAATAACTGTGGATAGTTCCCTGAAGGTGGAATCGCATGTAGATAGGGTGGTAAAGAAAGCCTTTGGTTTGCTGGCCTTTATAAATCAGAGCATTGAATATAGGAGTAGGGAAGTAATGTTAAAATTGTACAAGGCATTGGTAAGACCAATTCTGGAGTATGGTGTACAATTTTGGTCGCCTAATTATAGGAAGGATGTCAACAAAATAGAGAGAAATACAGAGGAGATTTACTAGAATGTTGCCAGGGTTCCAACTATGTTACAGAGAAAGGTTGAACAAGTTAGGGTCTTTATTCTTTGGAGCGCAGAAGGTTAAGGGGGGACTTGATTGAGGTCTTTAACATAATGAAAGGGATAGACAGCGTTGACGTGGATACGTTTTTCCCATTGAGGGTAGGGAAGTTTCAAACAAGAGGGCATGACATGAGAATTAAGGGACAGACGTTTAGGGGTAACGTGAGGGGGAACTTCTTTACTCAGAGGGTGGTGGCTGTGTGGAATGAGCTTCCAGCAGAAGTGGTGGAGGCAGGATCGATTTTAACATTTAAAAGTAAAGTGGATAGGTATATGGACGTGAAGGGAATGGAGGGGTATGGTCTGAGTGCAGGTAGATGGGACTAGGGGAAAACAAATGGTCGGCACGGACTGGAAGGGCCGAGAGGGCCTGTTTCCGTGCTGTAATTGTTATATGGTTATATGGTTATATGTTGAACCCTTGGTTAAATTTGATAAGACTTGGGGAAAATTTATTGAACACTTTCAGACAACATAAATTCTCCCTGATAAAAACTATTTTACCTCTAAATGGTGGAACGGACTTGACGACAAACAGACTTAAATTGTTGAAATTCTCAGTTCAGATTCTGTTTTGCTTTGCTTTGTTTTTGTTTATTTTGTTTTTATTTTATTTTTTTCCTTTCTTTTTTTCTTTAGTTTAGGGGGGGTTTGTTTTTTCCTTTTTTCCTTTTCTTTTTGTCTTTTTATCTTGGTGGTTTTTTTCTACATTCATAAGTTTTCTTTTAAAGACTTAACTATATTTACATAGAGAACGGGAGATCTATATTCAATGTGTATTTTTAGACTGGTCTCATATTAGGTTATACCTGTTATTAATGTAATCCTGATCCCTATGTATCAATATCATTGTTATGTTTACCATTATTCTTTTTGCACTGTTTTTTATGTTTTGTTTTTGTTTTTTGGAAAAAAAAACAATAAAAAGAATGTAAAAGAAAGAAAAGATAGTCTGTCCTGTTTTGGAGATAGAGATTGAGAACGGGTGTCAGAACTATTCCCAAGTCCTCGGTTTCCCTTTTATCCCCCCTGTCCCCTCCCCCTGTCCCTTACTGCCCCTATGCCTCCCTCCGGCTGTACATTTCACTCCTCCGAATCTCACACCTATTTGTCTCCTTTTCACCTCCAGACTTTGTTTCTTATTCCACCCATCTGCCAATCAACCCCTCACCTGTATGTACCTATCACTTGCCAGGTTTTATCCTATCCCACCTCTCTTCCAGCTTTTGCCCATCTACTCCATCAGTCTGAAGAAAGGTCCCGACCCGAACCGTCGCCTCTCCATTCTGCCTCCTCAATGGTTGCAGACTGCCACGTCATGCACCAAGCACAGGGAGGATGCACCTGCTTCCACATCTGGAGAGGGTCCAGGTTGGGGTTATGCTGGGGACAGATGTTGGGAGATGTGTAAAATGAGGAATGAAGAGAACTAGAAGGAGTGGTGTGGAACTGGGGGGTTAGAGAAGTGGGAGAGAGACAAGAAGGAGGAACAAAGGCGAGCACATGATTCTGAGAATGAATCCTAACCGCGTCTTCTGTTCCTCCCCACCCCACACTTCCCAATTCCCCCCGACCCTTACCCGCCCTGACCCCCCTAACCTCGACCCTCTTACCTGCCCCCCCACCATTGCCCGACTTACCCCTCGACCCCAACCACTGCCCAAGCCCCCACCCCGACCCCCTTTCCCACCCCCCCACCCCAACACCCCCTGACCCCTGTCCGCACCGTCCGACCAACACCTTCCTTCCACCATGAACCCCCCACCCAACCCCTAACATCAGCCGACCACCCCTCCAACCCCTGCCGGCCCCGAGCGTTCTGACCCCTGCCCGTTCCGACCCCCCATCACCACACTACCCACTGCCCACCCCCCTCACCCAGACTCCCCAAGCACCGCCCAACCACCCCACCACAATCTCCCACCCTGAACCCCCCCAACCACCCCACCACAACCTCCCACCCTGAACCCCCCAACCACCCCACCACAACCTCCCACTCTGACTCCCAACCACAACCCCCCTCCCAACTCTCCCTCCCGCCCTGATTTCTTCCCCCCCCCCCCCATCTGACTCCCAACCTCCTCTCCCTATCACACCTCCACCATTTATGTCCATTTTTCCTTGCAAAAGAGGTAAAACCTCATCTGTGAAAAAATTCAAAAGTTATCACTTACCTTCTTGGAGCCCAGGCACCAGTTTGTAGACAATATCTTGCATTGTACGGTCGTGTCTATGAAATCCATGAAAGAGTATCATATAATTATTGTCTTCACATAAAGTACTAACATTTCCAAACTGCACTCCAAGTAACAAGGTGATGTTAGAGGTTGATAATTACAACAATTCACTGATGTCTTAGACAGAGAAAATTAAGGGGGGAATGTAAAAAATCAAGGAACTGCAGAAGTTGGTTTACAAAAAAAGACACAAAGTACTGGAGTAACTCAGCATCTTACTGTAACCCTACTACAAACCTACAGACTCCCACAGTTATCTGGACTACACCTCATGCCATGCCATCTCTTGCAAAGACACTATCCCCTCCTCCCAATTTCTCTATCTCTTCCGCATCCGCTGCCAAGATAACATTTCCATTCAAGGACATCCGAGATGTCCTCTTTCTTTAGTAGCACGGTTTCACCCCCCTCTGCTATCATAGATAGATCCCTCACCTGCACCTCCTCTATGCCCAGCAGTTCTGCTCTCGTTTCCCCTTCCCCCGGATAGAACAAAGATAAGAGTTCTGGATAGAGACATAATGTTGGAGTAACTCAGCGGGTCAGACAGCATCTCTGGAGAGAAGGAATAGATGACATATCGGGTCGAGATCCTTATAACCATATAACAATTACAGCACGGAAACAGGCCCTCTCGGCCCTTCCAGTCCGTGCCGACCATTTGTTTTCCCCTAGTCCCATCTACCTGCACTCAGACCATACCCCTCCATTCCCTTCACGTCCATATACCTATCCACTTTACTCTTAAATGTTAAAATCGATCCTGCCTCCACCACTTCTGCTGGAAGCTCATTCCACACAGCCACCACCCTCTGAGTAAAGAAGATCCCCCTCACGTTACCCCTAAACGTCTGTCCCTCAATTCTCATGTCATGCCCTCTTGTTTGAATCTTCCCTACCCTCAATGGGAAAAACGTATCCACGTCAACTCTGTCTATCCCTTTCATCATTTTAAAGACCTCAATCAAGTCCCCCCTTAACCTTCTGCGCTCCAAAGAATAAAGACCTAACTTGTTCAACCTTTCTCTGTAACATAGTTGCTGGAACCCTGGCAACATTCTAGTAAATCTCCTCTGTACTCTCTCTATCCTTCTTCAGATAGAATTCCCCTCATCCTCACCTTTCACCTAACCACCCTCCACATCACCTCTAACGTGATCAACCAGTCACATATTCCCATCTCCACCTCTTTCCACCTTCCCCAGAGACTGTTCCCTCTGCAACTCCTTGGTTCACTCATCCCTTCCCACGCAAACCATCCCCATCACAGGTACTTTGCCCTGCAACCGGTTACATCTTCCCTGGGACCCCAGCAGTCCTTCCAGGTGAGACAACGGTTCACGTATACATCCTCTAACCTCATCTATTGCATTCGGTTTTCCGGATGAGGCTTCCTTTACATGGGCAAGACCATGCATGGACTTGCCGACTATTTCACTGAAAACGCACTCAGTCTAACAAGGCCTGCTGGATCTACCGGTTGCTAACCTTTTTATCTCCCCTTCCCATTCCCACACTGACCATTCTTTGCTGAGCCTCCTCCATTGACAGAGTGAGGCCATACACCGACTGGAGGATCAGCACCCCACACCCGCTTGGGTAGCTTACAACCCAATGCTATGAATACTGAATTCTCCAATTTTAGACAACTACAAACCCCACTCTCCTGTCTTTCCTCACAAAGCCTCCTCCTATACCCTAAACATAGAAACATAGAAAATGGGTGCAGGAGTAGGCCATTCGGCCCTTCGAGCCTGCACCGCCATTCAATATGATCATGGCTGATCATCCAACTCAGTATCATGTACCTGCCTTCTCTCTAAAGCCTCCTATTACTCACAAAGCCTCCTCCAATACCCTATGCCCCACCTGGACTGGCACCTATTTCTTCCCCCTCCATCTATATTCCTTCCTCAAGCTTCACAATGCGCAACTCCAATCTTTTTGCTCACACCTTCTCTGGCCTTTGTCTAACCATCTGCCTATCAAATGCTCCCACTCTCACCTGTACCAACCTATTACCTGCCTGGCTTAATCCTGCCCTTTCTCTCTTCCAGCTTTCTTCCGTCTCCCTATAATCAGTCTGGAAAAGGGCCCCAACTTGAAACATCAAGAAAGGAGGGAGAGAGAAAGCAGGGAATTATAGATCAGTTAGCATCGGTGGTGGGGAAGATGCTGGAGTCAATGATTAAAGATGTAATAGCGGTGTATTTGGATAGCAGTAACAGGATTGGCCCGAGTCAGCATGGATTTACAAAGGGGAAATCATGCTTGACAAATCTTCCGGAATTTTTTGAGGATATAACAAGTAAAATGGACAAAGGAGAGCCAGTGGATGTAGTGTACCTGGACTTTCAGAAAGCCTTTGATAAGGTCCCACACAGGAGATTAGTGGGCAAAATTAGAGCACATGATATTGGGGGTAGGGTACTGACATGGATAGAAAATTGGTTGGCAGACAGGAATCAAGGAGTAGGGATTAACAGGTCCCTTTCAGAATGGCAGGCAGTGACTAGTGGGGTGCCGCAAGGCTCGGTGCTGGGACTGCAGCTATTTACAATATACATCAATGATTTAGATGAAGGAATTAAAAGTAATATTAGCAAATTTGCAGATGACACAAAACTGGGTGGCAGTGTGAACTGTGAAGGGCATGCTATGAGGTTGCAGGGTGACTTGGATAGGTTGGGTGAGTGGGCAGATGCATGGCAGATGCAGTATAATGTGGATAAATGTGAGGTTATCCACTTTGGAGGCAAGGACGGGAAGGCAGATTATCTGAATGGTGTCAGGTTAGGAAAAGGGGAAGTACAACGAGCCCTGAGTGTTCTTGTTCATCAGTCAATGAAAGTAAGCATGCAGGTACATAAGGCAGTGAAGAAAGCTATGGCATGTTAGCCTTCATAACAAGAGGAGTTGAGTATAGGAGCAAAGAGGTCTTTCTGCAGTTGCACAGGGCCTTGGCGAGACCACACCTGGACTACTGTGTGCAGTTTTAGTCTCCTAATTTGAGGAAGGACATTCTTGCTATTGAGACTGCGTAGGTTCACGAGGTTAATTCCCGGATGGCGAGTCCTCTGTCCTCTAGTACATCTGGGAGATTGTTTGTGATTTCCTTAGTGAAGACAGAACCAAAGTACCTGTTCAACTCTTCCCCATAATAATTTCACCTGTTTCTGCTTTCAAGGGACCCACATTTGTCTTTACTAATCTTTTTCTCTTAACATACCTAAAGAAGCTTTTACTATCCTTCTTTATATTCTTGGCCAGCTCATCCTAGTGCTTCTTTTCACCCCGTATTGCCCTTTTTGTTACCTTCTGTTTGAAAGTTTCCAAATCCTCTGGCTTCCCACTATTCTTTGCTATGTTATACACCTTTTTTAAAAGTTTTATTCCACCCCTAACTACTCTTGACAGTCACGGTTACTTCTTTCTCCCCTTAGAATCTTTCTTCCTCTATGGAATGAAATGATCCTGCGTCTTCCGGATTATTCCCAGAAATCCCTGCCATTGCTGTTCCACCGTCATTCCTGCTAGGATCCCTTTCCAGTCGACCTTGGCCAGCTCCTCTCTCATGCCTTCATAGTGCCCGTTGTTCAACTGCATCACTGTCACTTCCAATTTAACCTTCTCCCTCTCAAATTGGAGATTAAAACTTATCATATTATGGTCACTACCTCCTAGCGGTTCCTTTACCTTGAGTTCCCTTATTAAATCTGGTTCATCTAGACAACACTAAGTCCAGAATTGCCTTCTCTCTGGTCAGCCCCAGGACCAGCTGCTCTCAGAAGTAGACTTGAGAAAATTGATGGAAGACCCAGGGGGGATATCGAGAGGATTATTTTCATGCTGTGATGGAAACAGATACAATGGTATCCGCAGTCCACGTTGTATTGTTAATTGTACCATTCCAAGCATGTGGTAAATGAGAATGAAAGAACAAAAGGTGGTATCATACTCAGTGAAGATGGTTATCAAAAGTTACAACAGGATCAGTTGGGT
Source organism: Okamejei kenojei (assembly GCA_035221665.1). Taxonomy (NCBI): domain Eukaryota; kingdom Metazoa; phylum Chordata; class Chondrichthyes; order Rajiformes; family Rajidae; genus Okamejei; species Okamejei kenojei. The sequence goes on from CM069131.1 coordinate 504,953, forward strand.
AAGTAGACTGAGGAATAGTTAATGGAGTTTAATGCAGATAAGTATGAGATAGAACCTTCACAGTGAATGGCAGGGCCTTGGGGAGTGTTGCATAGCAGAGGGATCTTGGAGTGCAGGTAAATGGTTCAATGACAGTGGTGTCACAGAGAGATAGGGTGTTCAAGGCTTTTGGTATATTGGCCTTTATCGGTCAGGGTATTAAGTATTGAGGTTGCAACATTCGTATATAGTTGTATAAGATGTTGGTCAGGCTGTGTTCAGTTTTGGTCATTCTACTGTAGGAAGGCTATCCTTAAACTGGAGAGTGCAGAGAAGATCTACAAGTTAAAGATTTAAGATGTTGCCAGGACACAAGGGCATCAGCTATAGGGAGAGGTTAGGTCTATAGAGTGATACAGCATGGAAACAGGCCGATCAGCCCAATGTGCCCACACTGGCGAACATGTCTCAGCTACACTAGTATTAACTGCCAGCATTTAGTCCATCTCCCTCCAAACCTGTCCTATCCATGTACCTGTCTAACTGCTTCTTAAATGTTGGGATAGTCCCAGCTTCAACTACCTCCTCTGGCAGCTTGTTCCATACACCCACCACCCTTTGTGTGAAAACCTTATCCCTCGGATTCCTATTCAATCTTTTCCCCTTCACATTGAACCAATGTCCTCATGTTCTCGATTCACCTTTTCTGGGCAAGGCTCTGTGCATCTACCCGATCTATTCCCATCATGATCTTATACACCTCTTTAAGATCACCCCTCATCCTCCAAAAGCGTTTTTGACCACCTTATCCACCTGTGACCCCACCTGCACTCCTGGATCATTCTCCCCAGAGGCGTAGAATTCACTGTGTAGGTCCTGCCCATGTTAGACTTCCCAAAATGCAGCACCTCACATTTCTCAGTATTAAATTCCATCAACCATTCCTCCGCCCACCTGGCCAATCGATCCAGGTCCTGCTGCAATCGTTCACAACCATCTTCACTATCTGCAAAATCACTCACTTTTGTATCAACAGCAAACTTGCTAATCTTGCCCTGTATGTTCTCATCCAAATCATTGATACAGGTGATTTAGTATCACAGCCCAGAAACAGCCCACAATGTGTTGAGTAAGTTTATCCATTTATTGTATTACTGATTATTATATATTTATCTACTTTCAGTCATTTAATCTTGCTGTAGTTACGGAACTGTTTTATGTACTGGCATTTTGAGTAACTTGGGTGTGTGGCACAGTGGCACACACTAGTTGTGCTGCTGTCTCACAGCTCCAGCGAACCGGCTTCAATCCTGTGATTCCTGTGTGGATTTGCACGTTCTTCCTGTGACCTTGGAGGTTTCTTCTGAGTGCTCCGGTTTCCAGGCACATCCTGAAGTTCGGTGGTCGGTAGGTTAACGGGATGGTGTAAGTCCGTAGGTTAACAGGCAGGTGTGAGTCGGTAGTTTAACAGGAACCTTCTGAACCTTCTGAATTTTTGTAGTCGGCAGGGCAGTACTCTACATATCGCCAACTTGGACAATTTAACTTTTTTTTTATCAAGCCAATTAACCTACAACCCTGTACGTCTTTGGAGTGTGGGAGGAAACCGAAGATCTCGGAGAAAACCCACGCAGGTTACGGGGAGAACGTACAAACTCCATACAGACAGCACCCGTAGTCGGGATTGAACACGTGTCTCTGGTGCTGCATTTTGCTGTAAGGCAGCAACTCTACCGCTGTGCCACCGTGACTGCCCAGGATGGTTGGTGTATGTCCCACTAGTTTTTATAAATTAAAACTAGAATTTGGGATGGGTGTGAGGGGAGGGAAGCTGATTGGAATGTGTGGAGAATAAGGTGGTTCGGGTTGAATATGTGTGAAAAAATGAAAGCTGGATGAGGTGGGTGGAAGGGCCAGTTCCATGCTATCCCTGCCTCGTTCCAGGGGATGGTCACCACAAATATTCCCAACATCTTCACAGAACAGGAACACCCTTACAGTGCATCCGTGCGGTGCACAATAACGTGGATAATTTCTAAAATAAAAACAGAAAATGCTGAAAACACTCAGCACGTCAGGCAGCATCTGTGATTAGACAACGGCTAACAGAGAGCCGATGCTTGACCTGAAATGTTACCGCTGTTTCGTTCTGCCCAGAAGCTGCTGACTTGATGACTGCTCTGAGCATTCCCTGCTTTTATTTCAGGTTTCCAGCATCTGCAATCTTTTTTAAACTTTAATTTATTGTGAGCTTTTGCCTCTGAATATCCACCTCCAGGAAATAAATGCTTCTGTCAGTCCACAAAGTGACCAATATTGTCATTTGTATGGACATTGGGGAAGTTAAAGTTACCCACTATGGTAACCCTGTTGCTTTTACAACTTTCGAGAATCCACCTACACGTCTGTTCCTTGATCTCCCATTTGCTATAGTACAATCACAACAGAGTGATTGATGCCACCTTTTTAATTTTTGAGCTCTACGCACATTGCCTCAGTGGATGAACCCGCCAGGATGTGCTTTCTGAGCGCCGCTGTGACAGTCTCCCTGATCACGAGTGCAACTTCTCTATCTCTCTCTAGGCCAGCACGGTGGCGCAGCGGTAGAGTTGCTGCCTAACAGCGCCAAATACCCCGGTTCCATCCTGGCTACAGGTGCTGGTCTGTACGGAGTTGGTACGTTCTCCCCTTGATCTGCCTGGGCTTTCTCCGTGATCTTTGGATTCCTCCCACACTCTAAAGATGTACAGATTTGTAGATTAATTGCCTTGGTATAATTATATAAATGAAAAATTGCCTCTAGTGTGTGGGATAGTGTTAAGGTGCGGGGATCGCTGGTCCATGTGGACTGGGTGGGTTGAATGGCCTGTTTCCGTGCTGTGTCACTAAACTAAACATCTGAAACATCGAAACCCAGGAATGTTGAGCTGCCAGTTCTGTCCCTCTCACAACCTGGTCTCTATGATGGCCACAGTATTGTAGTTCCAAACATTGATCCAGGCTCTAAACTCACCTGAATCATCCATGATATTCTTTGCAGTGAAATGCACTCCCTTCAGCCCATTAGGTTCACCATATTCCTTTACCTTCCACCATCACCTCTAACTTCCAATCATTCCTTCCATCTGCTGACCTTCTGCTCTGGTTCTCACCCCCACTGCCACTCCAGCTTAGACCTGAGTAGCTAGCGACGTGCAACCGGTCCCTCTTGTATATGGGATCCAGAAGAGGCAGCCGAATGGCTAGAAAATTGGCTCCATGGAAGGAAGCAGAGGGTGATGGTGGAAGGTTGCTTCTCAGACTGGAGGCCTGGCACTAGTGGTGTGCCTCAGGGTTCGGTGCTGGGTCCGTTACTGTTTGTCATCTACATCAATGATTTGAATGAGAATGTAGAAGGCATGATTAGAAAGTTTGCTGATTTTACAAAAGTGGGTGGTACTTTAGATAGTGAAGATGGTTGTGAAAAATTCCAGCAGGATCTTGATCGATTGGCCAGGTTGGCTGAGGAATGGTTGATGGAATTTAATACAAAGAAATGTGAGGTGTTGCATTTTGGGAAGTCTAACAAGGGCAGGACCTACACAATGAATGGTAGACCTCTGGGTAGTGTTGTAGAGTAGAGAGATCTAGGAGTACAGGTGCATGGTTCCTTGAAGGTGGCGTCACAGGTAGACAGGATGGTCAAAAAGGATTTGGGTACATTGGCCTTCATCAGTCAGAGTATTGAGCATAGAAGTTGGGAAGTCTTGGGAGAAGATGTTCACCAGGAGTATTGTGTGCAGTTTTGGTCTTCAAATTTGAGGAAGGACATTTTTGCTATTGAGGGAGTGCAGCGTAGGTTTACAAGGTTAATTCCCGGGATGGCGGGACTGTCATATGCTGAGAGAATGGAGTGGCTGGGCTTGTATACTCTGGAGTTTAGAAGGATGAGAGGATTGCTTATATAAGATTGTTAAGGGTTTGGGCACGCTAGAGGAAGGAAACGTGTTCCCGATGTTGGGGGAGTTCAGAACCAGGGACCACAGTTTAAGAATAAGGGGTAAGCCATTTAGAACAGAGACGAGGAAACACTTTTTCTCACAGAGAGTTATGAGTAAGATAGCGGAGTCAGGGGGTATGGGGAGAAGGCAGGAACGGGATACTGATTAGGGATGATCAGCCATGATCACATTGAATGCGTTGCTGGCTCGAAGGGCCGAATGGCCTACTCCTGCACCTATTGCCTATTGTTGCATTTATGTAAGACGTTGGTGAGGCCACATTTAGAGTATTGTGTAGGAAGAAACTGCGGGTTGAGGCCCTTCTCCAGTATTGTGTTCAGTTCTGGGCACCACGTTCATAAGTTGTAGGAGCTCAATGAGGCCATTTGGCCCATCAAGTCTATTTCACCATTCAATCGTGGCTGATTATTTTCTCTCTCATCCCTATACTCCTGCTCTCCCCATAACCTTTGACACCCGTACTAATTAAGAATCTATCAATCTCACCTTAAAAATATCCATCGACTTGGCCACCGCCTTCTGTGGCAGTGAATTCCACAGATTCACCACCCTCTGACTACAGAAAATCCTCCTCATCTCCTTTCTAAAGGTATGTCCTTTTATTCTGAGGCTGTGTCTTCTGGTCCTAGACTCTCCCACCAGTGGAAACATCTTCTCCACATCCACTCTATCCAAGCCTTTCACGATTTGGTAAGTTTCAATGAGTTCCCTCTCATTCTTCTAAACTCAAGCGAGTACAGGCCCAACACTGTCAAACACTCATATGTTAACGCACTCATACCTGGGATATTTTTCGTATACTTCCTCTGGACCCTCTCCAATGCCAGCAGATCCTTCCTCGGATATGGGGCCCAAAACTGCTCACAATACTCCAAATACTGTCAGATCAACACCTTTTAAAGCCTCAGCATTATTCTAACCCCCATCGAAATAAATGTGTCTTCCTTACTACCGCTAATCATTGGCAACCAAACAGAAAAGGCCCCATTTATTCCCACTATTTAGTTTAAAGCCCTATCCACGGCCCTGGTCATACGGTTTGCCAGGACCCTGGTCACAACTGGGTTCAAGTGGAGACCATCGCTTCGGAACAGCTTCCTCCTTCCACAATACTCGTGCCAATGTCCCAATGTTATAAGAAAGATGTTGTCAAGCTGGAAACGGTACAGAGAAAGCTGGAAAGGGTACAGATGTTGTCAAACAGGAAAAGGGGAAACCGTTTCTCAGTCACTTCCTGCTCGAGGATGCGTCTTTTCTCCGTATTGCGTCTTCGCCCCCCCTTCGTGGCCTACCATCTGGATTGGCGCGGCCTTTTCTGACGGAGGCCGACCAGAGCTTCAGTAGCAGAGCAGCACTGATTTTCCATTGCAGGGCGGGCGATGCCTTACTGGGGATCGCCATGTTGAAGCTCCGGAGTGTTGGGCCTGCTGCTTCAACATCGTAGAACTGTGGAGCTTCTAGCCGCGTGCGGCGCTGACTTTAACATCGCGGAGTCCTGGGATCCCTTTGCCAAGGGCCGCCAGTGATGAATCTCCGCCCAGCACGGCCTGTAGACTTTGGGAGCTGCGGTCTCCGGTAAGAAGTGGCCGATTCGGAAATTCCAAGCCGTTGAGAATGATCTTCCGTTCTGACGTCGGAGTTACGATCATCCCGGCCGAGGGCCTGAACATCGGGCTGCCGTTGCTGCGACTGCGGAGGGTTCAAAGGCCCCGACCACGGGTGAACAAGGAGGAAGATGACTGAACTTTATTGCCTTCCCTCACAGTGGGAAACTTTGATTCCACTGTGGGGAATGTTTATGTTAAATTCTATCATGTGTTGTGTTCTTTTTATTCGTGTGGTTGTATGGTAACTCAAATCTCACTGTACCAATTGGTGCATGTGACAATAAATATAAACTTAAACTTAGAGAAGATTTACGTTGCCAAGATTCAAGGGCCTGAGCAATATGGAGAGGTTGAGCAGGCTATGACACTAATCCTTGGAGCACAGGAGGATGAGGGGTGATCTTAGAGGTGTACCAAATCTTGAGAGAAATAGATCAGGTAAACGCACAGAGTCTCTCGGTAGGGGAACCAGAGGACGTAAGTTTAAGGTTGGAGGGGTGGAGAGTTAATACGAATCTGATGGGTAACTTTTTCACACAAAGATAAGTGGGTGCGTGGAACGAGCTGCCTGAGGAGGTAGTTGAGTCATGTACTATCAAAATGTTTAAGAAGCATTTAGACAGGTACATGGTTAGAGGATATGGATATGTTGGTCAGTATGGGCAAATTGGGCCGAAGGGCCTGTTTACACGCTATGTGACTGAGAGTTCACCACATTGTGTGACTCTATGAGGTCATCTCTGCCCAGGAAGAGAGCCCAATGATCCATGTATCTGAATCCTCCTCCTGAACCAGCTTCTTTGCTACATATTGAATTGTACCATCTTTAGCCAGAGAAAGTAGTTGAGGCAGGTAGAACAACATTTAAAAGCAGATGCTGCCTAAACTGCTGACAGCAGGCTCAACCCAGTCCACCCATTTACTTAAAGGATGATTGTCTCCACAGTAGTGGCCAGTAAACCTGCTTTGTGAATCTTTCTCGGCTAATCTTCACATTCATTAGGCAGGGCTGAGCAAGTGGCTGAGTGAAGCTTTGCCCCCTGGTACACTGATGTAAGCAGCAGGTCACTGCAACTGGGCTGCACCACAATATGGCACACTGTGCAAAACCTTAGCTGCCATTTATATCATTAAAGACCAAAGAATACATTTACATCTTGTCTTTCAAAACTTTTAGAAAGGACTCGTGGCCAATAAAATACTTGCAGTTATAGATTGATACAGAACAGAAACAGGCCCTTCAGCCCAACTCGCCCAAGATGCCTCATCTACAGCAGTTCCACCTGCCGCATTTGGCCCATATCCTTCTGAACCTTTCCTGTACCTGGACATGTTAAATTCTGTTTGCAGGGTAGACAACCACAAATAGCAGCGGCAACTGGCCCTGGATCAGATGTGAGTGGTGGAGGTGGTGGATTAAATGGGGACTCTCCGGGCCGCCTTTGAATGATGCTGTGGGAGCATTAATGTCCACCTGAACACTCAGGACCTCAGCTTGCCACATTTTCTACATCAGCCTTGAGGCCAAAGCTCCCTTCATAGATGTGACATTGTGGAATGAACGTTGTCGTTGGCCTAGCTCATGATGCAGAATGTGGGGGGCATCATACAGCACTCTCTGCTGGCCGCAGGTCACACACAGCTCCTGAAATTAGACAATGAAACGGCAGCTTTCCACAAGGGGAAAAGACTCATTAAGCCATCATTTGGACTGAACCAGATCTTAAAAGATTTGTGCACTTAAACCAGGGACATCCCCAGGAATTAAAATCTTAGCCCAATTATTCAATTAAAAAAGAGCCAATGATACAAAATTAATCAAAGTCATAGTAGACATCAGAGGGTCAGAATAAGGGTAATTAATAAATGAGAAGTATTTAAAAGCTGAAAGTATTCACCTATGCTTTCTGACTTGGTTTTGGGAGTGAGTTAACACAGGGTTATTATATAAATCTAATTGTTTGGAAGCACCGACATTTATTCAATCTGTGGCAGCTCTGTCCATTTCGGAGTTCTGGAACATGAAGGAGGGAGTGGGTTTTGCTAAGTGCTATTTCTGCTTATATTAATGATATAGATTCAGAGATTCACAACAGCATTTCTATACACTGCTTTAACTGATTGATAATCCTAACCTACTGTAGTTTTGCAAAAAAGTAATGATGATAAAGGAAAAAGGCCATTGTTAAATGTGGCCTATGTGAAAACGAGTACATACAATGAGGCTCAACAAGATGACTTTTTTGCATTTCTTTCATTCATTTCTTCTATATCCCTCTGCATCACCGTTTATATCTCTCCTTTCCCCTCTCAGTCTGAAGAAGGGTCTGGACCCAAAACGCCACTATTCCATTTCTCCAGGGATGCTGTCTGAACTGCTGTTACTCCAGCTTTTTGTGCCTATCCTTGTAAACCAGCACCTGCAGTTCCTTCCTACACAGTGGGTAACCCTGTTACATGTGTGCATGAGTAATACACGCCCCATGTACTACAGTGAATGGTTACGTGTGTGTGTGTGCCTGTGTGTGTAATACTCACCCTATGTACTGCAATGGGTGACTCTGGTGAATGACGATCCTGCAAGTTGGACATGTGTTGTTCTCCTCCAGGTATTTCACAAGGCAGCTCCTACAAACTGAAAGCAGATCGACAATACATCAACACATTGTCTACATTCACTTCCAGGTCCTACTTTGGCACACATAGTCAAATGCAACAGGGTTCCCGTTTAAGATTCAGTGTCTTTTTTCTTCTCAATCAGTAACCGGGGAGATGTTTGCTAATGAACAATACAAACCGATCAGTGCGAGATATACACACATATATGGGCAGATACGATAGTTGCATTTACAAGGCTTTTAGATAGGCACAGAATAGAGGATAAGGATCACGTATAGGCAGGTGACATCAGTTTGACTTGGTATTATGTTCAGCACAAACATTGTTGGTCGAAGGGCCCGATCTTGTAGTTCTATGATGCAGGATCTTTTCATCCCAAAGTGGAAAAAACATACTAAAAGGAGAATGAGGAGACAGTGGCTGACAAAGGAAGTCAAAGACAACATAAAAGCAAATGAGAAGGCATATAATATGGCAAAGATGAGTGTGAAGCTAGAGGATTGGGAAGCTTTTAAACTAAAGGGCCTGTCCCACAGGCTATTTCTTTGGCGACTACAGGCGAGTAGGCTGTCGCCACATGGTCGCCAGGGTGTCGCCTGTATGGTCGTGAGTAATCTCCTCAGTCGCCCAAAGAATCGTAGCATCTTTCTGGTCGCCGCTGGATTTTCAACGTTGAAAACATTTCGGAGACAGTCAGCGACAGTGGGTTTGACGCCAATGAGCGTAGCTTGACTTCTCCTGACGTAGGTGCTGTCGTAGTTGTCACCAGGTTAACGTAGGTTGTCACCAGGTGAGGTAGGTTGTCGCCAGTGCTGACTTCAGTTTATTTGTCTTTGTTAAAGTAATGATTTTATTTCAAATTTTATGGCGAAGGGGGGTCCAGTCGCCGGTTTTTCGGCAACCTGCTACGACTATGACAGGCGCAGAGTCATCTAAAAATAGCCTAAGTGGGACAGGACCCTAAGAAAGCAATGTGGGAGAAAATATGAAATATAAAGATATGCTAGCAAATAATATAGAAAATGGTACCAAATGTTATTTCAGATATACAAAGATAAAAAAAGAGCCAAGAGTGGGCAAAGAAGCAAAGAAACATTTAAGAAGTATGTCCTAGTGTAGGAGAGGGTCCAGAGGAGGTTAATGAGGATGATCCCGGGGATGATTGGGTTAATGTATGAGGAGGATGGTGCTGGGCCTGTCCTCACTGGAGTTTAGAAGGACGAGGGGGGGGAGGACCTCATTGAAACCAAACAATGAAAGGGAGTGGATGTGGAGAAGTTGTTTCCACTAGTGAGAGAGTCTAGGACAAGAGGGTACAGCCTCAGAATAAAAGGACGTACCTTTTTGGACATAAAAAATCATTTCTTGTGGTGAATGTGTGGAATTCGTTGCCACGGATGGCTTTGAAGGCCAAGTCATTGCACATTTTGAAAGCAGAGATTGATATGGTCTAGATTAGTAAGGGTGTCAAAGGTTACAGGGAGAAGGCAGGAGAATGGGGTTGAGAGGGAAAGATGGATCAGCTATGATCACATGTTAGTGCAGACTTGTTGGGCCAAATGGTCCAATTCTGCTGCTATGTCTTATGATCTAGTTGGTCTTGATATCATGTTTACTACAGACATTGTGAACCAAAAGACCTTTTTCGGGGCTGTACTGTTCTAGGATCTGTTCTATTAATGACGCTATAATGCTCTAACATTAAAAAACGGCACCCACTGTGGCATCATTTTGCCAGCTGCACGACAGCGATGGATCATATGTAGCAGTCCTCAACCACTTGGATAAAGGAACAGCACAGATCAGAGCTGTCACTGACAAGCTGCCCGGCCGTTTAAAGGATTGGTGCTGTGGTGATCTCCCGACGACAACAGTTGCTGACTGTCGGGGAATCCCTGATGGCAAAACAACCCGAGGATGGCAGGTATGGCAGGGACAGTGGAGGAGCTGCACGCCGTGATCAACAGGTACCAGTCAGCATAACCCCAAAGCCTTTACCATCAAGGTGGGGAATCCAGGGGCGGAAAAGCCAGAGGGGGCAGAGGAGACACGCCCCCCCCCCCCCATGTTTTGAGAGGTAGGGGACATCCCCCCCAAGTTTTTGTCATCTGGATTTTAAAATCTCCGTTTCCTGCGAGACAGTGGAGGTGGGACTGCTGATTGAGGCGCCAATTGGACGAGAGAGACATCAGTCAGCAGGCAATGGGGGCGGGACATGATGATTTAGCGCGATGATTGGAGGAGGGAGGAGTAAGGCGGGGGTGGGAATGAGGATAGAGTGTGATGATTGGAGGAGGGAGACGTGGCACAGACCTGCGCCTCATCCACAGCCAGGATCGATCCCGGCCGGGTCTCCGGTGTTGTCCCATCCCCACCCGAGTGCCCCCCCCCCCACCACGGGTGGCCAGAGAGGTCGGCAGTCGGACGCGAGCTGTACCCCCAGGCCCACAGCCAGCACAGAGAAGCAGCGCTAATCCCAGCTCACTCTGCCTGGTTAACCTGCCCGGGCTTGCGGGAAACATGGGCAGCACGGAGAAGCAGTACTGGTGTCCCGTCAGTTAAGGCAGGGCTGTAGGTTAACCCGGCGAGATAGGCAGAGTTGAGCTACATTTAACGCTGGATTGAGCCTCCGAAGCCTCGCGCAAGTGTGTGTGAGTGTGCGCATGCGCACGCGGCCGCCAAAAAATTGTGTCCCCCCGTCCCCTCCATGTTCTGATAGCGAGTTCCGCTCTTGATCGGGACCAACAAAGCCAACCTTAAGAAGTCACTCCCAACCACCATCAGCATGTTGTTTCCTGCAGCACCTGAGGTTCAAACACCCTTGACCACTGCTATTCCATCATCAGAGATGCTGATCGCTCCATCCCTCACCCTCACTTCGGGAATTCTGACCACCTGGCTACGCTGCTTCTTCCTGCATACTGGCAGCAACCGAAGAGCGCACCCCCAGTGGTGAGAACTGCACAGAGCTGGTCAGGGGAGGCAGAGAAACTGCTTGGAGTCAAGTAGACTGTGCAATGTTTAAGGACTCAGCAATGGACCTGAATGAATATACCATGATTTTTACCAACTTTACAATGAAATGTGTAGAGGACTGTGTTCCCATGAAAACCATCCGAGTGTTTCCCAATCAGAAGCCTTGGATGAACCACAAGATCTGCATTCTTCTGACCAGAGGACACATTCAAGCCTGGCAATGCAGAATCATATCATAAGTCCAGACACGACCGTGATGAGTCTATCAAACGCTCTAGACTGAGGATGACATGGATGTTCGGGAACTGTGGCAGGGCTTATATGACATCACTTCCAACAAGGAGAAACCAGGGGCAGCTCAGGCAGCAGTGAAGCATCGCTCCATGCGTTCTACGCTGATGTGTCTTCCCGAGGCCTCATAGGCCCTGATGGTATTACAGTCACAGTCACAGTGGCCGACGTCAGAAGATCCTTCAGAGGCGTGAACCCTCGGAAGGCGTCGGATGGTCTACCTAGTCGTGTTCTTAAAACCTGCGGGACCAACTGGCTAGAGTTTTCAACCTCTCATTACTGAGGTATGAGGTACCCACCTGCCTTTAAAGGGCATCAATAATACCGGCGGTAAGGTGACATGCCTCAATGACTACCGACCAGTGGCATTAACATCTGTGATGATGTGCTTTTAGAGGTTGGTGATGGCACATACCAACCCCTACGTCAGCACGAACCTGAGCCCGCTATAATTTGCCAACCGCCACAAAAGATCGTGGGTGATGTGGTCTCACTGACTCTTCACTGGACCACAGGGACAATAAAAACACATACATCCGGCTGTTGTTTATAGACTAGCGTTCAATACCATCATCCCCTCCACGCTGGTTATCAAGTTCACGGAACTGGGTCTCTGCGCATCCTCTGCAACGCTTCTCAACTTCTTCATTAACAGAACACAATTACGAATTAGCACCAACACTTCCTCCTCGATAATCATCAGCATAGGGGCACCTAAAGGCCCCCTGCTCCACTCACTCTATATCCATGACTGTGTAACCGGACACAGTTCCAACTCCATCTTTAAATTCCCCAACGACACCACCATTGCTGTATAAGTTACAGGTAATGCTGAGGGAGATCGATTGTCTGGTAGAATGGTGCTAGAACAACAACCTTGCTCTCAATATCAGTAAAACCACGGAATTGATTGTTCATTTTAGAATAGGAAGGTTGATGATCCACAATCCTGTCTTCATTGATGGATCAGTGGTGGAGAGAGTCAACAACTTCACATCTCTGTAGACCTGTCCTGAACCCAGCACATTGATGCAATCCTAAAGAAAGCCCATTAGCACCTCGACTTCCTTGAAAGATTGCGGGGATGTCAGATAGGACACTCTTGATCTTGTACAGGTGTACAGTAGAGAGCATATCGACCTGTTGTAATGCAGCCTGGTTCGGCAACACGAACGCCCAGGAGTGAAGAAGCCAGTGAACACGGCCCAGTCCATCAAGGGTTCTGATGTTCCCATCGAGGGGATGTATATGAGTCGCAGCCAGCATCAGCGGAGACCTTTTCTCTTCGCACTACCTGTTGTACTCATGTATGATCTTGATTGTACTCGTGTATGGTATAATTTATCTAGCTAGCAAGCAGACAATGCTTCCACTGATCTTGGTACAAATCGACCAATTCTAATGCCAAAGCAGCCAATCCTCAGCCCCAGTCAAGGTCATAAGGAAGAGATTCGAAAGCTTCACCACAGATTACATATTAACTCCCATTTCTGAACATTACTTACAATATATTTTGAGAAAGAGCTCTTTTGGGAGCTGCAGTGGGGTGAGTGAAAGGAAAGATCCATCCATGTAACACAAGAAGCGAGCACTCTTCTCAGCCAAACAAGACCAATGATCATCTCAGAGGTGAATACACCTTCCACAGCCATGGGTGATGCAGCCATCAGGTTACCAGCACCCAAGCCACCGAGAGCTCAGGCACCAACAATTTGCAGATGATTAAAAGCAGGAGGATGGAGCGGTATTTGGCTAGGTTGGATCAGTCCTAATGTTTGCAGACTATGGGCTATATTTGCTCTACTGTGTTCTACTCTGGATCGTTTTTTCTTCTATATACGATTCACAATGATCAGCAAGCAGTCTCACTAGTCATTTACCACTTCATCACTCTTCAGTCAAATCAACAGGGTAATGGAAGGATGATAGACATTGCTGTCAAAACTGCTCATCATGAACCTGCTCAACTGTGCTCAGTGGCAGTGCAGGCTGCGTTAGGTCTAGGTCAGAAGCCCAGCAGTCTGCAGCATGTGGCTCACTGTCCAATATCTCAACTGCTCTGGAACGTTAGATCGCATGGAATCCAAGGAGAGATAGCTGAATGGATAATGGTGGAAGGTTGCATCTCGGACTGGAGGCCTGTGACTGGTGATGTGCATCAGGGTTCGGTGCTGGGCCCATTACTGTTTGACATCTACATCAATGATTTGGATGAGAACATACAGGGCAAGATTAGCAACTTTGCTGATGATACAAAAGTTTGGGGTTTTGCAGATAGTGAAGATGGTTGTGAATGATTGTAGCAGGATCTGGATCGATTAGCCAAGTGGGCGGAGGAATGGTTGATGGAATTTAATACAGAGAAGTGTGAGGTGTTGCACTTTGGGACGTTGAACAAGGGCAGGACCTACAGAGTAAATGGTAGGCCTCTGGGTAGTGTTGTAGAGCAGAGGGATCTAGGAGTACAGGTGGACACAAAATGCTGGAGTAACTCAGCGGGACAGGCAGCATCTCTGGTGAGAAGGAATGGGTGATGTTTCGGTTGAGACCCTTCTTCAGACTGAAATAGGGGATGGGGCGGGACAACGATAGAATGTAGTCGGAGACAGTAAGGCTGGTGGGAGAACTGGGAAGGAGAAGGGGATGGAGAGAGAGGAAAAGCAAGGGCTATTTGAAGTTAGAGTTCATACCGCTGGTGTGTAAGCTACCCAAGCAAAATATGATTTGCTGTTCCTCCAATTTGCACTTGGCCCTCACTCTGACAATGGAGGAGGCCAAGACAGAGAGGTCAGATTGGGAATGGGAGGGGGAGTTAAAGTGCTGAGCCACCGGGAGATCAAGTAGGTTATGACGGACTGAGTGGAGGAGTTCAGCGAAGCGATTGCCGAGCCTGCATTTGGTCTCGCCGATGTAGAGAAGTTGACACCTGGAACTGCGGATACTGTAGATGAGGTTGGAGGAGGTGCAAGTGAACCCCTTTATTGCCATTCTTTGTCTTCTGCCATCCAACCAACCTGCTATCCATGCTAGTATCTGCCCTTTGATACCATGGGCTCTCATTTTCTAAGCAGCCGCACATGTGGCACCTTATCCAAGGCTTTCTGAAAATCTAGGTAAACAACATCCACTGACTCTAGGGTACACAAAAGGCTGGAGAAACCTCAGCGGGTGCAGCAGCACCTAAGGAGCGAATGAGATAGGCGACGTTTCGGGTCGAGACCCTTCTTCAGACTGGTCAGGGATCAGGGAAATGAGAGATATAGACGGTGATGTGGAGAGATAAAGAACAATGAATGAAAGATATGCAAAAAAGTATTGATGATAAAGGGAACAAGCCATTGTAAGCTGTTTGTAGTGTGAAAATGAGAAGCTAGTGCGACTAGGGTGGGGGAGAGATAGAGAGAGGGAATGCCAGGGCCCGAGGGCTGAGGGAGAGGTGGGAAGCGGAGGAGACAGCGAGGGTTAACAGAATTGAAAAAATTCAATGTTCAAGCCCAGAGGATGCAGACTCCGCAAGCGGAATATGAGGCGCTGTTCTCCAAGCTTGCGGTGTTGCTCACTCTGGCCGTGGAGGAGGCCCAGGACATAGAGGTCGGATACGGAATGGGTGGGGGAGTTTAAGTGCTGAGCCACCGGGAGGTCGGGTTGGTTATTGCGGACCGGGCGGAAGTGTTCGGCGAAACGATCGCCAAGCCTCCGCTTGGTCTCACCGATATTGATCATCTGGCATCTGGAGCAGCGGATGCAGTAGATGAGGTTGGAGGAGGTGCAGTTGAACCTCTGTCGGACCTGAAAGGACTGTTTGGGTCCCTGATAGGAGTGGAGGGGGGAGGTGAAGGGACAAGTGTAGCATCTCTTGCGGTTGCAAGGGAAAGTGCCCGGGGAAGGGGTAGAGCGGGAGGGAAGGGAAGTATTGAAAAGGGAGTTGCGGAGGGAGCGGTCTTTGCGGAAGGCAGACGGGGTGGGGGGGGGGGGGGGGGGGAGATGGGAAGATGTGGCGAGTGGAGGGGTCACGTTGGAGGTGGTGAAAATGGCGGAGGACTATGTGTTGTATTTGCCGGCTGGTGGGGTGAAAGGTGAGGACCAGGGGGACTCTGCCCTTGTTGCGAGTGGGGGAATGGGGAGAGAGGGCAGTGTTGCGGGGTATGGAGGAGACCCTGGTGCGAGCCTCATCTATAGTGGGGGAGGGGAATCCCCGTTCTCTGAAGAATGAGGACATTTGTGATGACCTGGTGTGGAACACCTCATCCTGGGAGCAGATGTGGCGTAGACGGAGGAATTGGGAATAGGGGATGGAGTCCTTACAGGAAGCAGGGTGGGAGGAAAAGTAGTCCAGGTAGCTGTGGGAGTCAGTTGGTGTGTAGTGGATGTCGGTCAGGAGTGTATCACCTGCAATAGAGATGGTGAGGTCAAGGAATGGTAGGGAAATGTCGGAAATGGTCCAAGTGTATTTGAGTGCCGGATGGAAGTTGGTGGTGAAATGGATGAAGTCAGTCAGTTGTGTGTGGGTGCAGGAGGTAGCACCAAAGCAGTCATCGATGTAACGGAGGTAGAGGTCGGGGATGGGGCCCTGGTACACCGAGAACAAGGATTGTTCGACGTACCCGACAAAGAGGCAAGGGTAGCTGGGGCCCATGCGCGTGCCCATAGCTACTCCTTGTGTTTGGAGGAAATGGGAGGAGTCTAAAGAGAAGTTATTGAGGGTAAGGACCAACTCTGCTAGGCGGAGGAGGGTGTCCACTGACTCTACTTTGTGTCCTACTGTTTACAGGGCCCTCCATAATGTTTGGGACAAAGACCCATCATTTATTTATTTGCCTCTGTACTCCACAATTTGAGATTTGTAATAGAAAAAAATCACAAGTAGTTAAAGTGCACATTGTCAGATTTTAATAAAGGCCATTTTTATACATTTTGGTTTCACCATGTCTTTGTCCCAAACATTATGGAGGGCCCTGTATTTTGCTTGGGCAGCTTACAGCCCAGTGGTATGAGTTTTGATTTCTCCCACTTCAGGTAGCCCCAGCATTCCCTCTCTCTCTATCCCTCCCCCACCCAAGCCGCACGAGCTTCTCATTTTCACCCTACAAACAGCTTACATAAAGCCCGTTTCCTTTATCATCGTTACTTTTTTCCATATCTTTCATTCATTGTTCTTTATCTCTCCAACTCACCGTATATATGTCTCGTTTCCCTTATCCCTAACCAGTCTGAAGAAGGGTGTTGACCCAAAACGTCACCCATTCCTTCTCTCCAGAGATGATGAGTTACTCCAGCTTTTTGTGTCTATCTATAGTTTCCACTATTCTGCTTTGCTCCCTTCTTGTACAACAGGGTAATATTGGCAATATTCCAATCATCTGGAACTCATCCTGATTCCCGGGATTCTTGAAATATCACTATAAATGCCTCCACAATCTCTAAAGCCCCCTCTTTCAGAACTCTGGGTCCACCTTTGCCCATTCAGCATGTCAAGCACCTTCTTCCTAGTAATAGCCACGCCACTAACTTCCACCTCCTGACCCTCTTGCATTTCAGGCATGTTGTTGTTGTCTTCCACTGGCACGGTGGAAGACAAAAACAATGACTGATGCAAAAAAGTTATTCAACTCTTCTGTCATTTCTATATTTTCCATTATCACTTCTCCTGCATCATTTTCCAGCGGTCCAACGTCTACTCTTGCCTCTTTCTTGCTCTTTATATAGCTGAAGAAACTCTTGCTATCCTAGAAACATAGAAAACAGGTGCAGGAGGAGGTCATTCGGCCCTTCAAGCCAGCACCGTCATTCATTGTGATCAATCAATAACCCGTGACTGCCTTCTCCCCAATTCCCTTGATTCCACTAGCCCCTTGAGCTCTATCTAACTCTCTCTTAAATCCATCCAGTGACTTGGCCTCCACTGCCCTCTGTGGCAGGGAATTCCAAAAATTCACATCTATCTGGGTGAAAAAGTTTTTTCTCACCTCAGTCTTAAATGGCTTCCCCTTTATTCTAAGACTGTGGCCCCTGGTTCTGGATTCGCCCAACATTGGGAACATTTTTCCTGCATTTAGCTTGTCCTTTTATAATTGTATATGTTTCTATAAGACCCCCCCTCATCCTTCTAAACTCCAGTGACAGTGTACAAGCCTAGTCTTTTCAATCTTTCCTCATATGACAGTCCCGCCATCCCAGGGATCAATCTTGTGAACCTAAGCTGCACTGCCTCAATCACAAGGATGTCCTTCCTCAAATTAGGAGACCAAAACTGTACACAATACTCCAGATGAGGTCTCACCAGAGCCCTATACAACTGCAGAAGAACCTCTTTACTCCTATACTGAAATCCTCTTGTTATGAAGGCCAACATTCCATTAGCTTTCTTAACTGCCTGCTGTACCTGCACGCCAACTTTCAGTGACCGGTATACAAGGACACTCAGGTCTCGCTGTACCTCCCCCTTCCCAAACCTAACCCCATTGAGATAATAATCTGCCCCCTTGTTTTTGCCACCAAAGTGGATCACCTCACATTTATCTATTTAATACTACATCAGCCACGCATCTGCCCACTCACTCAACCTGTCCAGGTCAGCCTGCAACCTCCAAACATCCTCTTCACAGTTCACACTGCCACCCAGCTTTGTGTCATCCGCAAACTTGCTAGTGTTGCTCCTAATTCCCTCTTCCAAATCATTTATATATATGGTAAACAGTTGCGGCCCCAACACCGAGCCTTGCGGCACTTCACTCGCCACTGCCTGCCATTCTGAAAATGATCCGTTCACTCCTACTCTTTGCTTCCTGTCTGCCAACCAATTTTCTATCCACGTCAACACCCTACCCCCAATACCATGTGCTCTAATTTTAGTCACCAGTCCGCCGTGCGGGACCTTATCAAAGGCTTTCTGAAAGTCTAGATACGCTACATCCACTGGCTCCCCTTCATCCATTTTACTTGTCACATCCTCAAAAAATTCCAGAAGATTAGTCAAGCATGATTTTCCATTCATTAATCCATGCTGACTTGGACTAATCCTTTTACCGCTATCCAAATGCCCCATTATTACCTCTTTAATAATTGACCAGCATCTTTCCCACCACCAGGTCAGGTTAACTGGTCTGTAATCCCCCGTTTTCTCTCTCGCTCCTTTCTTGAAAAGTGGGATAGCATTAGCTATCCTCCAATCCACAGTAACTGATCGTGAATCTATTGAACATTGGAAAATGATCACCAATGTGTCCACTATTTCTAGAGCCACCTCCCTGAGGACCCTGAGATGCAGTCCATCAGTCCCCAGGGATTTATCATCCTTCAGTCCCATTAGCCTACCCAATACTATTTCTCACCTAATGAACATTTCTTTCAGTTCCTCTACCCCCTTAGATCCTCTGTCCTCCAGTACTTCTGGGAGATTGTTTGTGTCTTCCTTAGTGAAGACAGATCTGAAGTACCTGTTCAACTCTTCTGCCATTTCCTTGTTCCCCATAATAATTTCACCCATGTCTGCCTTCAAGGGACCCACATTTGACTTTGCCACTCTTTTTCCCTTAACATATCCTAAAGAAGCTTTTACTGTCCTTCTTTATATTCCTGGCCAGCTTCCCTTCGTACTTCATTTTTTCAGCCCGTATTGCCCGTTTTGTTTCCCTCTGTTTCTATTTTTCTACGCTTCTGTAGTCCCCTTTGCTCAGCTGTAATACCAACACATTTGATTTCACCTTCCCCCAAATTTCAGGTGGTCTTATATTGTGGTCGCCACCCCTTAGTGGTTCCTTTACCTTGAGTTCGCCAGTTCATTACACAATACTAAATCCAGAATTGCCTTTTCCCTGATAGGCTCCACAAAAAGCAGCTTGAAGAGACCATCACGGAAGCACGCTGCAAATTCCCTTTCTTGGGGTCCTGTACAAACCCGATTTTCCCAGTGTACCTGCATGTTGAAATCTCCCATGACCTTTCTTACATGCCAATTGTATCTCCTGATGTAACTTGTACCCAATATCCTGGCAACTCTTTGGGGGTCTATAAATAACTCCTTGTCTTTTTACCCATACAATTTCTCAGCTCTATCCACAATGACTCTACATCGTCTGATCATATGTCACACCTCGCTAAGGACCAAATTTAATTCCTTACCAACAGAGCTACCCCACCCCCTCTGCCCAACTCCGTCTTTCCGATAGGACGTACAGTGCCCTCCATAATGTTTGGGACAAAGACCCATTATTTATTTATTTGCCTCTGTACTCCACAATTTGAGATTTGTAATAGAAAAAAACCCACATGTGGTTAAAGTGCACATTGTCAGGTTTTAATAAAGGCCATTTTTATACGTAGAAATTACAGCTGTGTTTATACATAGTCCCCCCATTTCAGGGCACCATAATGTTTGGGACACATGGCTTCACAGGTGTTTGTAATTGCTCAGGTGTGTTTAATTGCCTCCTTAATGCAGGTATCAGAGAGCTCTCAGCACCTAATCTTTCCTCCAGTCTTTCCATCGTATTTGGAAACTTTTATTGCTGTTTATCAACATGAGGACCAAGGTTGTGCCATTGAAAGTAAAAGAAGCCATTATGAGACTGAGAAACAAGCCCGGTCAAACTGAGCAATGGGGGAGAAGGGCCTTGGTCAGGGAGGTGAGTTCCAGAGTTCCTCTGTTAGAGACGTCAGCCAAACCTTAGACTTACCAAAATCAACTGTTTGGAGCATCATTAAGAAGAAAGAGAGCATTGGTGAGCTTACTAATCGCAAAGGGACTGGCAGGCCAAGGAAGTTAGAAGAATTTTATCTATTATAAAGAAATATCCCCTTAGCACCTGTACGACAGATCAGAAACCTTTCAGGAGTCAGGTGTGAATTTGTCAATGACCACTGTCCGCAAAAAAACTTCATGAACAGAAATACAAAGGTTACACAAGTTGCAAACCACTGGTTATCCGCAAAAAAATAGGATGGCCAGGTTATAGTTTGCCAAGAAGTACTTAAAACAGCAACCACAGTTCTGGGAAAAGGTCTTGTGGACAGACAGATGAGGCGAAGATTAACCTATATCAGTGTGATGGCAAGAGCAAAGTATGAAGGAGAGAAGTAACTGCCCAAGATCCAAAGCATATCACCTCATCTGTGAAACACGATGGTGGGGGTGTTATGGCCTGGGCATGTATGTCTGCTGAAGGTACTGGCTCACTTATCTTCATTGATGATACAACTGCTGATGGTGGTAGCATAATGAATTCTGAAATGTATAGACACATCCTATCTGCTCAAGTTCAAACAAATACCTCAAAACACATTGGCCGGTGGTTCATTCTACAGCAAGACAATGATCTCAAACATACTGCTAAAGCAACAAAGGAGTTTTTCAAAGCTAAAAAATGGTCAATTCTTGAGTGGCCAAGTCAATCACCCGATCTGAACCCAACTGAGCATGCCTTTTACAGTGCATTCAGAACGTATTCAGACCCCTTCACATTTTACGTTAAAGCCTTATTTTAAAATTGATTCAATTCTTTTTTTTTCTCATCAATTTACATACAATACCTGAGAATGAAGAAGCAAAAACAAGTGTTTCGAAATTTTTGCAAAGTAATTAAAAAGAAATAACTGAAATATCACATTTACATAAGTATTTAGACCCTTTGCTATGACACTCAAAATTGATCTTAGGTTCATCCTGTTTCCTATTAGCCTGCTCCTGCACCTAATTTCCATGTTTCTATGTTTCTATGAACATCTCTGGAGGGACCTGAAAATAGCTGTGCATCAATGCTCCCCATCCAACCTGACAGAGTTTGAGAGGATCTGCAGAGAAGAATGGGAGAAATTACCCAAATACAGGTGCGCCAAGCTTGTAGTGTCGTACAGACTTGAGGCTGTAATCGCTGCCAAAGGTGCCTCAACAAAGCACTGAGTAAAGGGTCTGAATACTTATGTAAAAGTGATATTTCAGTTATTTATTTTTAATTACTTCGCAAAAATTTCTAAATACCTGATTTTGCTTTTTTATTATGGGGTATTGTATATAGATTGATGATTAAAAAATAATAATTTAATCCATTTTAGAATAAGGCTGTAACATAACAAAATGTGGAAAAGTGAAGGGGTTTGAATACTTTCTGAATACACTGTATATGCTGTATATGAAGAGAAAACTGAAGGGGACTAGCCCCCAAAACAAGCATAAGCTAAAGATGGCTGCAATGCAGGCCTGGCAGATCATCACCAGAGAAGACACCCAGCAACTGGTGATGTCCATGAATCGTAGACTTCAAGGATTTGCAACAAAATACTAAACATGACTACTTTCATTTACATGATATTGCTGTGTCCCAAACATTATGGTGCCCTGAAATGGGGGGGTCTATGTATAAACACAGCTGTAATTTCTACATGGTGAAACCAAAATGTATAAAAATGACCTTTATTAAAATCTGACAATGTGCACTTTAGCCGTGTGATTTTTTACTGTGTTACAAGCTTATCCACTTTGTTTCTTATACTTTGGGCATTCAAATACAACATCTTTAATTCTCCTCTCACACTCTCACCAGTCTGGAGTTTGGTCAGAATCTGGAGCACCCTGAGAAAACCCACGCGGTCACAAGGAGAACATGCATACTCCGTACAGATATAGTCAGGATCGAACCCAGTTTGTGGCGCTGTGAGGCAGCAACTCTATCCGCTGCACTACTGCCACAGCGAGCATCGTGTTCCAGGTCCCACCACTCTGTGTAAAAAAGGTGCCCCACATATCTCCATTAGACATTCCCCCTCTCCACTTATAGCTATGCCTCCTCGTGTGACATTCCCATCCTGGGAAAAAAGATTCAGACTATTGACCCTATCTAGATGCAGATGATCATGCCCAACTCTATGACTCTATAACAGCTGGGTGCCACAGTTACCCGTCCAAGCCTGCCAACATCCTGCCAACATCTTAATGCATATGTCTATGGGCTGCTTACTTCACTGAGTTGCAAGCCTTTACCCAAATCCAGCCACGATTACAGCAAAAACAGATAGGCAGTGAGGATACAGTGTCCACCTGCAGGAATACATTTAACTACTACACCAGACAATAGTTTATTCTTCCTCCAACTATCAATGGCCCTCAAGTTACAAATATTTCACTCTTTTTGCCATGCGCCAAGCAAATGGACAAAATGGCAGAGTTTAATATCAATAAATGGGCAGACTTTGTCCAAACCCAGCACCCGTGGTGGTGTCTGGCCTTTGAGCCATTTGCTGTCATGTGCTTGCCAGCATTTCAAACAGTCGAACAGGAAACAATCAAAGTAATCAGCAGTGTTCTGTCTCTTTGTGGAAAATCAAACGTCTATGCAGTTGAAAGCTGAAATAAACCATTATATCTACAAAGGACAGAACGCTGCAAGAAATTCATTCGATATAGTATCAACAAAAGTTACACTAGAAAACAAAGAAACAACATAAAACCTGACTGCAGCCAATGCTGTGATTTCAGAGTCAGCGCTTGGTAATTTTACTACAAAGCATTCCGACTTCACTGCTAGTGAAAACCGTCTCACAACACAGGCAGTTCAGGAAATCAGATCTCACAGCTTATAACACAGCACGATTCCCTAACTTCCATGCTTCCTTCCCTTATTGCTCCCAGGAACATGAGAAACCATGTCATAGGAGTGGGTCATACTGCCAATCAATTAAATCATAGTGTACAATTTGTAAAAGGGCTCTTTGACCAAGTGCACCAATGATGAAACAGCCATCAACAATGATCAGTTTCAGAGAGGTGTGTGGCACAGATACCGGCCCCTCGGCTCTACACTCCATGCTGGCTTCCATGATGCCTCTCTATGCAAATCCCATTTGCCTGCATTAGGCCCATAATCTCTCCTTTCCTATCCAAGTACCTGTCCAAATGTAGAAAACAGGAAGTGCAGATGGTGGTTTTACCAAGAGAACTGTTGCGAGAAGCTCTGGATTGACTGTTGGTATCTGAAATCCGCGTTGGGTTTGAACTGGGAGGTCTGGAAACGGAGTTGAAAACCATGAGGCACAATATGGCCACACAGGCAATGGTCATTGGCGAGACTTGGTGACCGTTTCACTCAACACATACTCGGTCCGCCAAGGGCCTACTGGATCCTCCGGTTGCTATCCATTTAAACTAACCCTCCCA
Organism: Okamejei kenojei; assembly: GCA_035221665.1. Classification (NCBI taxonomy): domain Eukaryota; kingdom Metazoa; phylum Chordata; class Chondrichthyes; order Rajiformes; family Rajidae; genus Okamejei; species Okamejei kenojei. Next base: position 528,574 of record CM069131.1, read on the forward strand.
ATCCCACACTGATCTTTCTGTCCTGGGCCTCCTCCATTGCCTGAGTGATGCCACATGCAAACTGGAGGAACAGCTCCTCATGTTTTGCTTGGGCAGCTTCCAATCAAACAATATGAATGTTGAATTCTCCAATCTACAGACAGCCCCCCCCCCCCCACCCCCACCAAAACCTGGTTAACCAGTTCCACAGTTCGCACGGAGATATCCCTAACCAACAATCAGCCTATTAGGGAACCTGATTCAGATTTAAGATGTGATCTCCTTACATAAAACAACGTTGATTCCTCCTATTCAGTCCCTCCCTTTCCAAGTGACAGGCTCAAAATGCTGGAGTAACTCAGCATCTCTGGAGAAAGAATGAGTGACGTTTCGGGTTGAGACCATTCTTCAGACTGACTTCAGGGGGGAGGGAGGGAGCTAGATAAGGAAGTATGAAGGTGTGAAAACAGGGCAAAGAGAATGGCGATCAAAGAAAATGGAGAATAGATCATTGTTAGCTGGGAGTAGGTGACAACAAAGCAAACAGAGATAAAATGTAGTCGGAGACAGTAAGACTGGTGGGAGAACTGGGAATGGGGAGAGATGGAGAGAGAGAGAAAGCTAGGGTTACTTGAGGTTAGAGAAGTCGATGTTCATACTGCTGGGGTGTAAGCTACCAAAGCGAAATATGAGGTGCTGTTCCTCCAATTTGCACTGGGCCTCACTTTGACAATGGAGGAGGCCCAGGACAGAAAGGTCAGTGTGGAAATGGGAGGGAGAGTTAAAGTGTCCAGCAACCGGGAGGTCAGGTAGGTTCAGGTGGGCTGAGCGGAGGTGTTCAGTGAAACGATTGCCAAGCCTGTGCTTGATCTTGCCGATATACAGGAGTCCAAACCTGGAACAGCGGAAACAGTAGATGAGGTTGGAGGAGGTGCAACCTTCCAGTCGAGGGGGGGAGGTATAGGGACAGGTACTACATCTCCTGCGGTTGCAGGGGAAAGTACTTGGGGGAGGGGCGGTTTCGGTGGGAAGAGACGAGTTGTCCAGGGAGTTGCGGAGGGAACGGTCTCTGCGGAAAGGGGTGGCAATGGGTAGATGTGGCTCGTGGTGGGATTCCGTTGGAGGTGATGAAAATGTCAGAGGATTATGTGTTGTATGCGATGGCTGATGGGGTGTAAGGTGAGGGCAAGGGGGACTCTATCCTTGGTACGAATGGGGGGAAGGAGAGCAAGAGCGGAGCTGCGGGATATCGAGGAGACCCTAGTGAGGGCCTCAGCTATGATAGAAGAGGAGAAACCCCGTTCGCTAAGGAATGAGGACATCTCCGATGTCCGATGTCCTCATATGGAACTTGGGCGGAGATGCGGCGTAGACGGAGGAATTGGGAATATGGGGTTAGAGTTTTTACAGGAAGCAGGGTGGAAAGAATTGTAGTCTAGATAGCTGTGTGAGTCAGTAGGTTTATAAAAGATGTCAGTCGATAGTCTGTCTCCTGTGATGGTGATGGTGAGGTCACCAAACGGTAGAGAGATGTCGTAGATGGTCTAAGTGAATTTGAGCGCAAGATGGAAATTCGTAGTGAATTTAATAAAGTCCATGAGTTCTGCATGGGTGCAGGAGGTAGCACCGATGCAGTCGTCAATGTAGCGGGAGTAGAGTTCGGGGATAGGGCCAGTATACGCCTGGAACAGTGATTGTTCGACATACCCCACAAAGAGGCAGGCATCGCTGGGGCCCATGCGAGTGCCCATAGCTACCCCTTGGATTTGGAGGATGGGAGGAGGTGAAGGAGAAGTTGTTAAGAGTAAGGAGCAGGTCTGCTAGGCGGAGGAGAGTGTTAGTAGACGGAAATTGGCTGGTTCTGCTGTCGAGGAAGAAACTGAGGTCTTTAAGACTTTTCTGGTGGGGATGGAGGTGTAGAATGACTGAACATCCGTGGTAAAGATGAGGGAATGGCGGCCTGGAAAACAGATGTCATTGAAGCGACGAAGGGTATGTGATGCGTCTTGGACATAGTTAGGGAGGGATTGGACCAGGGGGGATAGGATAAAGTTGAGGTACGTGGACTTTAATTTAGTGGGACAGGAGCAGCCAGAAACAATGGGTCTGCCAGGGCAGTTGTGTTTGTGGATTTGTGGGAGAAGGTAAAACCGAGGCGTGCGGGGCTGGGAAACGATAAGGTTGGAGGCTGTGGAGGGCAGTGAGCCGGAAGTGATGAAATCTGAAATGGTGTGTGATATTAAGGGCTGGTGCTCATCTGTGGGGTCTTGCTGTGTTGTCAGCAAGTTAGATTATAATGTCAGAGTAGCTGCAGAGTGAGCAGAGGACTGTACGTTCAGAGGTGGTGAGGTCGGAGTAGATAAGGGGAGTGGAAAAGTTGAGACGGTTGATGTCATGCCAACAGTTGGAAATAAAAAGGTCTAAAGAGGGTAGAGGGCCGTTCTGGGGAGTCCAAGAGGAGGGGGACCGGTGGAGACGGGGGAAGGGGTCATCACTGGGTGGTTAGGACTCCTTCCCATAGAAAAAGGCACGGAGGCGACGGAAGAAAAGCTCGAGGTTGTGGCGGGCCCGGAACTCAATGAGGTGGGAGCGGAGGGGAATGAAGGTGAGGCCTCTGTTGTGGACAGACCATTCCGTATCGGAAAGGGGGAGGTCAGGGGGGATGGTGAAGACACGGCAAGGTTGGGTGGGGGGGGGGGGGTTGGTGTCAGAGGGGGGCCGGGGAGTAGACGGAGGCTGAGGCGAGGGCTGGTGAGGGGGTCGTGGGTGTTCAGAGAGCGGGATGCGGAGGGGCCACCTGGTTAAAAGAGGGGAAAGGGAAGAACCATCACTACTGAGGTTCTCTGTAGGTGAGGGGGGAGCAGTAGGCCCCAGCAGAGGCAGACCGCGTGATGTGGAAGTCTGCAGCATGGACGCTGTGGGCCTGGTGCTAAGCCTGGGACTAGGGTAAGGCGACAACTGCGGCCCACTGATGGGTGGTGGAGAGGCGAAGGTCGGCAGTCACTGGTGGAGGCCCACAGAGAGCTGGAGTACATGTATGGGTCAGCGGACAAAGCGTTGATAGCTCCTGATACCCACTTTGCAAGTGACAATACGTCCTGTTCCTCAGAATCTTCGACAACAACCTGTCTACCATTGAAGTAAGCATCACCAGGCTCTAGTTTCCTGTTTTATCCCGGCTTCTCTGTTTGAATAAGTGGACATTAGATATCCTCCAGTCTTCTGGTACCTCACTCGTTGCTAACAACAATGTAAAAATCTCTGTTAGAACCAAAGTGATCTCCTCCCTTTATTCCCATAGAATCCTGGGATAGATCGCGTCTGGCCCTGGGGATTTATCGGCCTTACCGTGTAGCAATATCTGCACCACCTCCTCCATCCTGACACAGCGCTGTTCCAGAATATCAGCGTACACCTCCCTCATTCTCCATCCTCACTACTGAACACATCCCACTCACATCCCCTCGTCCCACACATACATTTCCCTTTTGGTCGAGGAAACCTACTCTGTCCCCAGCTACCGTCTTGTTTCTAATATATCTGACATATCTTCCTTACATATCAAAGCCTCAATACCCTGTGTTAACCAAGGTTCCCTTCCTTTACCAGCTTCAAATCCTAACTCCGAGCTTTTACTATCTTGCCACTTATCTGTTGATACTTTATCACCCATGGCTAAAGATGACGTCAACATCTTTGCCGGGGCCACTAGAAATTCTTCCTAGGTTCCCATAATATCCTCGGATCCTTGTCCCGCTCTGGGGATGCTCCAAGACCTCCAGCACCTCCTCTGTAAGGTGGACATGTTATATATGTATGAATTATTCAGTTCCCTTAATTCCGTAGCTTCCATGACCTTCTCCATGGCAAATACAGTTGAGAAACATTCACATAACACCTCACCCATTTGCTGTGGACCAACACAAAGTCAACGGCATTGAACCTTAACGGGAGCTATTCGTCCTCTAGTTACCCTTTTGTTCTTAACACACTTGTAGAATCTCTTGGATCAAAAAGATATTTGGACAGGTACATAAATAGGAAAGGTTTGGAGGGATATGGACCAGTGGGACCTGTGTAGATGAGACGCTCTCATTTACCTATCTCGTCCTCTTTTTGCCCCCTTGATCTCCCTCATAAATGTACTCCTCCATTATTCTCAAGGGATTCACTTGATGGCAGCTGCCTGTACGTGACATACATCCCCTTTGCTTTGCTGACCTGGACCACAATAACCCTTATCAACCAGGGTTCCCTAAAACTGCCAGCTTTGCCCTTCACTCCAACAGGATTATGTTATCTCTGAACTCCTCATGTTTGAAAGCCTCCAGCTTGACAAATGTCCCTTTACCTGCAAACAGCCTCTCCCAACCACCCTTTGCAAGTTTCTCTCCAATGCCTTCAAACCTTCCCTTGCCCTAATTTACCTGGTGGACCAGTCTTTTCATTTTTCCATAACTGATAGAACATGGCCACTGCCCCCATTGTACTCCCCTACTGCAACCTCGGCCCCTTGTCCTGCCTCGATGTTCACTGGAGGTCCAGCATTGCTCTCTCCCTCATAGAACCACATGCATATTGTTGGATAAACGTTCCTGGACATACCCTGTGCACTACAGCAGTTCCAGTCAATACGAGGGAAATTGAAATAAGCTCATATTATCATCCCTATTATACTTATAACTATCTGTGATGTCATCCGACTATATTCTATCTCTGTCCCACCCACTCCCCTGAAATCAGTCTGAAGAAGGGTCTCCACCCGAAACGTCACCAATTCTTTCTCTCCAGAGATGCTGCCTGTCCCGCTGAGTTACTCCAGCATTTTGTGTACACTTGTTCACTTAAGTGCCGTTGAAATCTGGGGGGTCTACAATCCCATGAAAGTGATCATCTCGTTCCTATTTCTAAGTTCCACCTGTACAAACTAACTGAACGATCTTCAAGAACTTCCTCTCTAAGTAGTGTCACGATGTTCTCCCTAATCAAAAACACAACTACCCCTTCTCTCTTGCCTCCACCTCTATTGTGTCTGCAACATCTATACCCGGGAACATTCAGCAACCAGTTCTGTCCCTCACTTGGCCATGTTTCTGTTACGGCTATAACGCCCTGGTCCCATGTACCCACCCATGCACTGAGTTCATCTGCCTTACCTGTCAGGCCTCTTGCATTATAATAAGCGTAGTTTAGTCTATCAGACTCCTCGCTCCCTGACCTGCCTCTGCCTCTGCCTTTCCTGCATATTGAACTTGGCTGCTTTCTTGTTTATCTCTGCCTCAGCTTGCCCGTCTGCCAAACCACGCTTTGGGTCACAACCCTTGACAGACTAGTTTACAAGACTAGTGTTGACAAGGATCATGCCCAGCTGGGCAGTCTAATGTAAAGAATCTCTCCTAGATTCTATTTTGGGAAAAAATAAGATGGCATTGAGCATTCAATGTAGAAGCAGTGATTCTTGTCAATTAAACAAAAGCAAAAATGTCAGCTTTGCAAAATCATAAGATTATAGGTATATGTGATAGGAGCAGAATCAGGCCGTTCGGCCCAATAAGTCTACTCCGCCATTCAATCTGATCCATCTCTCCCTCCTAACCTAATTCTCTTGCCTTCTCCCCACAACCCCTGACACTCTTCCTGCATTCTCCCCACTATCTCTGACATTGTACTCAATTTATACCATAACCAATAGAGTAATACAGTGTGGAAACAGGCCCTTCGGCCCAACTCGCCCACACCGGCCAACAATGTCCCATCTACTCTAGTCCCACTTGCCCGCTCTTGGTTCATAGCCCTCCAAATCTGTCCTATCCATGTACCTGTCCAACTGTTTCTTAAGCGATGGGATAGTCCCAGCCTCAACTACCTCTGGCAGCTTGTTCCATACACCCACCACCCTATGTGTGAATAAGTGACCCCCTCGGATTCCTATTAAATCTTTTCCCCTTCACCTAGAACAGTGGTTCTCAACCTTGTTTGCCCCATGCACCCCTTTCTCCATATGTCAGAATGTCATTCCCCCCCTCCTTTCCAAGATTGTCTGCCTCAAAAAGTGCATTCCAAATAATATGCATATAACACTGAAAATCATTTATTTCTAACAGTTTGAGTTTGCTAATCTGTGATCCCAATCCCACCCTGAAAACCTGAAATCTCCCCCGGGGGGAATTCCCCCCTGGTTGAGAACCCCTGACCTAGAACCTATGGCCTCTGGTCCTTGATTCCCCTACTCTGCGTAAAAGACTCTGTGGATCTACCCGATCTATTTCTCTTGTGATTTTGTATACCTCTATAAGATCACCCCTCATCCTCGTGCGCTCCATGGAATAGAGACCCAGCCTGCTCAACCTCTCCCTGTAGCTCATACCCTCTGGTCCTGGCAACATCCTGGTGAATCTTTTCTGAGCCTTTCAAGCCTCTTACGTAGTAGTCTGTATCCAAAGGACATAATCATCCAAAAACAAAGACAACGGAAACACAAAAGTATCACATTCTCAACACAGCCTGGTTACTGGATTCTGAAGAAGGGCCCCAACCCGAAAAATCACCCATCCCTTTTCTCCAGCGACGCTGCCTGACCCGCTGAGTTACTCCAGCAATCTGCATCTACATTCTCCACACTGTCATGTTACTAAGGGCAGAAAACCGGAGCAGACACCAGCTGCCTGACCTGCTGAGTTACTCCAGCACTTTGTGCCCTCTTGTGTATTAACCAGCATCTGCAGTTCCTTGTGTTAACTCCACATGTTCACCACAACTGGGGTGAACAAAGGGAGCTCGACAGTTCCACCTGGTGGCTTCACTCAGAAATGAAAGCAAACTCAAATGCCTGAAGCATCTTGTTCTACTAATCGGGTGATACCAAGTTAAAGCCAATTGGCAAAAAGTTTAACAATGAATCAGGAATTGTACTGAGAAAGGTTCATTATTTTGCTTGTAATTCCTGAAGTAAGCATTATTAGATAATTTGTTAAACCTTGAACAGATATTCAGATACATACAGGTATGTAGGCACTCTGTGACTGTTGTGGCATCAATCAAATATCCATTGCAAAGTCGACACGTGATGTGAGCATTAATGTCCCAAAGCTTTATCTTCCTAGTCAGCATCTTTGAACCCTGGAAAAAAACAAAAGTTTTTCAAATGAAAGTGGTATTACATTGATTAGGAACAGTCACTCCTGATTTTGTATTTTCACAAAAAAAGGAAACCTCCTTGATACATCCATCCTATCACAAATCCTCAGGATCTTCTGTGCTTTGGCCATCTCCCACTCTTCTATACACCTGCAGATTCAGCACCAGCCTATCCAATCCGTACTCACAAGACAAAACTCTCTGAATTGCTTCCACGCCTTAACATCTTTCCTTAAATTCATAAGATCATAAGTGTTAGGGAGTAGAATTAGAACCTTCTACCTTCAAGTCTACTCTGCCATTCAATCATGGCTGACCTATCTCTCTCTCCTAACCCCATTCAACTGCCTTCTCCCCAAAATCCCTGACACCTGTATTAATCAATAATCTATCCATCTCTGCCTTAAATATATCCACTGACTTTGCCTCCACAGTCCTCGATGCAAATAATTCTACAGATCCACCACTCTCTGACTAAATACATTTCTCCTCATCTCCTTCCTAAAATAATGTCCTTTAATTCTGAGGCTATGACCTCTAGTCCTACACTCTCCCACTAGTGGAAACCCTCTGCACATCCACTCTATCCAAGCCTTTCACTATTGAACTCCAGCGAATACAGGCCCAGTGCCTGGGGTGGGAGATTGCAACCTTCACGTGGCCCGCCCGGTTTCGACTAATGCAATCAACTCGACGTACACAAACGGAAGATCAAATAGAACAAGTTGCCCAACAACTTTAGGCTGTGCACGCCACACGGAAGAAGAAGAAGAAGGCCCAGTGCCGACAAACGCACATCATATGTTAACGTACTCATTCCCGGGATCATTCTTGTGGAGAATTAAGAGAGAACTCTCCAGACACGGGCTCAACAATGTCGCAGAACCAAAGCAAGGAGACTCTAGCTGCAAGAATGTGTCATGACATCGAATGGCTTGGGAACTGAAATCAGAGTTTGGCTTATGAGGTCTCACCTGCGCTGTTCTGACGCGGAGCACTGCAGTATAGTCATGTGATGAGGCCGGGATAGATCTCAATGATTGAGCAGTGGCGTGGAACACCTGGGCAAGGGAAGACAAGCAGATTGTGTCACATCAGGGGTACAATATAACCAGTGCAGCTCAGTGAGCACTGACCAAAGATCCTGCTAAGGAAAGGTTAGAGTTAAATTAATACAAAATAATACATTACAGTACAAGGTTATATACTCTGACTGAGCATCATAATATGATCCAATGAAGCCAGACTGGAAAAGGACGATGCATGTATGATGGTCTATTGTAGACATGTCTATGTGACACTTTTTAGATGGGTTAGTGCTAATTACAGTAAATGTGAAGGCAAAATTATATTTATGAGAATAATAATAAAAAACAGACACACTCAGCAGATCAGTGGAAAGAGAAACAGGGAACATCTCAAGTCAAAGGCCCTTCATCAGGAACTGGGAAAGGAAGAAAGTAAATTAGTTTTAAGTTCCAGAGTAGATGGCAGAGGGTTGAACAGGAAAATGGGAATACTTCCGATAGGGTGAGGCCAGGTAATTGGCTCCAGGTGGTATCGCATCTGAACAAGAATTGATGATTACTGAGATTTACATCAGTAAAGTGGCCTTCAGATTTGTAGAAATTAATAGGATCACACATTTATTGTGTAGACTTGGCGAGACTGAGGAAGCAATATCCAGGACATAAGAAAGTGGGTAAAGTTTGTGCTATGGACAACCAAAGTGCCTTTCTGGCAAAGGATGATGGGGAAATTAGCCATAAAGGTAACTTGAAGGTCAGGTTAGAAAGTTCCAGTGCAGGAAATAGAGTAAGTGCTTACTTAGGCTGCCGTAGAGTTAATTAGAACAAAGATGCAGTTAGAATCTCAGAGCTACAGGCCGGGGATTGGGGGTGGGCCCGGGCCTCGCGGGGGGGGGGGGGGGGGGGGGGGGGGGGAGGGGGGGGGGGGGGGGGGGGGGGGGGGGGGGGGAGAGGGGGGGAGAGGGGGGGAGAGGGGGGGAAGAGAGTGCCAAGGGCACGGCCGGAACTTGAGCCCAGAGGAGCGAATACCGCTCTTCCCTCCCCCCTGCCCGGTACCAGCCCCCCCCCCCCGCCCAACGGTGTCACCTCCTCCACCACCCAGGGCTGGCTGTCCCCTCCTCCCCACCTTGGGAACTGCCTCATCTTCACCCCCCCCCAATCCTCACCCAAGGGCTCCTCTCACCTTCACCCCCCAACCCTCACCCTTTGCCCATCCTCACCCACAGGCTACTCCCACCTTCACCCCCTCTCCCTGGGCACCTCTCTTGCTTCACTCTACCCAGGCCAATTCTCTCATCACCTCTTCCCCCACCCATAGACCCCCCCCCCCCCCCCCCATGGCATTACCTGTCTTGTTTTGTCACATATCTCTAGTGAACATGGTCAGGATTCTGAAATGTCATGACCCTGAGATTTTAACTTTATTGCTCTCTCCACAGATGCTGCTTGACTTACTATGTATTTCCAACATTTTATTTATTCCATATTTCTGGTATCTGTGGCATGTTAGGGAATCCTTTTGTAGTAACCAGAATGAAACAACACATTATTGTATCAGAGCCAATCATATAAATCTTCAAACTTCCCCTTACATCAGGGTTGAAGTATAGAGTTCAGATGTGAATTGAGATGATATCTCAGTTTTGGCACTTGTTCCTGCTGCTTTTGGTTGCTCAGTGTGAAGGACTAGGATTAGGTGCTGAGAGTGTTTGTGGGTGACATGCAAGGATGAGTTCAGTATGATCAGTACATTGATCCCAAGTCTACCTGCCTGCCAGTATGAATGCTTGAACATTATTTGTAGGGGGACAGGTTTCAATTTCTCTTTGGTGTAACCTGTCGTAAGGTTTTTTAAAGATTGTATGAGATCTTGTATCTTAATTTAAAAACTAATTTCTTTAAAGTTGGAAATGTCAATTTTCATGGAATGCTAGGTTATAAACCCTTGCAAATTGGTCACAGTTTGAAATTCTATTTAACAATTGTGGAAGAGCCAGTTAAATGGTTTTAATGCAAGTTTTTAATCTACCATGGAAGCTAGGATTTTGAGGGATAATATAGTAAATATTTTGATTTCTCATTCTTTAGTAAATTTTGCCTGTTACACAAAGAATAAAAACACCAGAGGGTGTGCCTGATTGTTCAGTTCGATCATGGCTGATATTTTTCGTCTGTGCTGCTTCCATGAACTAATATGCCCTCTAATTTTGCTCTCCATTTCAAGGAGCTGGCTTGAGTAAGCTCAATGACATGCTTCTTGGAGGAGGGTTGAAGGGGGAAATTCTGAAAATTCACTTTCCTCTGGGAAGTAGAAAAATGTTTTTCGATCTCAGTGCCAAAATATTATTTTAAAGTGACCCCTGACTATGTACCCCAATAAGGTACTATGTTACAGAGAAAGGTTGAACAAGTTAGGTCTTTATTCTTTGGAGCGCAGAAGATTAAGGTGGGACTTGATTGAGGTCTTTAAAATGATGAAAGGGATAGACAGAGTTGACGTGGATACGTTTTTCCCATTGAGGGTAGGGAAGATTCAAACAAGAGGGCATGACATGAGAATTAAGGGACAGAAGTTTAGGGGTAACGTGAGGGGGAACTTCTTTACTCAGAGGGTGGTGGCTGTGTGGAATGAGCTTCCAGCAGAAGTGGTGGAGGCAGGATCGATTTTAACATTTAAAAGTAAAGTGGATAGGTATATGGACGTGAAGGGAATGGAGGGGTATGGTCTGAGTGCAGGTAGATGGGACTGGGGAAAACAAATGGTCGGCACGGACTGGAAGGGCCGAGAGGGCCTGTTTCCGTGCTGTAATTGTTATATGGTTAAGGGCAAAAGTCAGTGTATCTATTCGAAGCCTGCTATCAATTTTTGTTGCCCCGAGAACAACTCTCAGTTTTGTGCAAAGTATAGAGCTATATCTTAGCTTCTCCACGGTTTCCTCAACAAGTATATACAGTAAACCCTTGTTTTAACAGACCCCTTTGTAAATCATTTTGGATATAGTGGACGGACGTATTGACCCGTTGCCGGCTCCCTGGTTGTTTGGAGTCCTAGCATCAACCCCATCCTCAACTCGCAAGATACACCAGCGTGCCCTTCTTTGCCCACCGCACGGTCTGCTGCCATGGCTATTGTTGCAGCTCACGTTGTAGCCCCTGGGGACAGCGTTTTCTTTGGGCCACTATCAATGACAGATGCGCTCGGTCACCGTGGAGCTCCCTCCTTTATTGACTACCGCCACCAACCGTCGCTCTGTCCACTTGGCCTCTTACCCCCCCTCCCCCCCCCCCCCCCCCCCCCCTGAGCTGCTGCCTGCCTGAAGCCGCTGACGTACTCCACCTTGTAAGTGGCAGCTGGTAAGAGTGGAGAAAGCCTCACTGTGACTGAAAGTGTTATGTCATTGGCAGTGGCCTGAAGAAAGCGCTGGCCCTGGGATTATGGAGCCACAACAACAGTCATATGAAAGGGTGAAGGGCATGTTTTGAATAAGAGTTGGATAGAGCTCTTAGGGGTAGCGGAATCAAGGGATATGGGGAGAAGGCAGGAACGGGGTACTGATTTGTGGATGATCAGCCATGATCACATTGAATGCTGGCTCGAAGGGCCTACTCCTGCACCTGTTGTCTATATATCTATGCACCATTCACAGGATGAGCAAGACATGAGAAGAGCGGGGAAATATTTTCCACCAGGTGGCGCCGACGAAGGCTGCCTCGCCAATGGTCTGTCGTGTCTTTTTCCATCTTTGTTGTTTTAGTTTATTGTAAAATAACCATATAACCATATAACAATTACAGCACGGAAACAGGCCCTCTCGGCCGTTCCAGTCTGTGCCGACCATTTGTTTTCCCCTAGTCCCATCTACCTGCACTCAGACCATACCCCTCCATTCCCTTCACGTCCATATACCTATCCACTTTACTCTTAAATGTTAAAATCGATCCTGCCTCCACCACTTCTGCTGGAAGCTCATTCCACACAGCCACCACCATCTGAGTAAAGAAGATCCCCCTCACATTACCCTGAAACCTCTGTCCCTTAATTCTCATGTCATGCCCTCTTGTTTGAATCTTCCCTACCCTCAATGGGAAAAACGTATCCACGTCAACTCTGTCTATCCCTTTCATGTCAAAATGTATGTTTTAGTGTACTTTTGGTTTTGTATTGTGTTGGGGGTGGTGGGGAAAACCTTTTTTATCCCTTTCCTCGACAGAGAAGCAACTTTTTCCATGTTGCATATAATTGAGGAATTGACGGCCTCTTCCTGGGGACAGACCTTGGGAGCTCCAACTGCGGGAGCCTGCGGACTTAACAACGTGGAGCTTGCAGTCCCGGGTTAGGGACAGACTTCGGGAGCTCCAGGCCGCGGGACCTTCAACCACCCCGATTGCGGGAGCTTTGATCGCCCTGCCGTGGGAGCCTCGATCACCCCAACTGTGGATGGTATGACTCCCCCGACCGCAGGGGAAAGAAGATAAGACTTTATTGCCTTCCATCACAGTGGGGATTGTTGGAGGAGCTGCTGTGGTGGATGTTTATGTCAAGTTATGTCATTGTGTGTCTTGTTGCTTTTTTGGTATGACTATGGCAAATCAAATACCGCGTATGTTGCATAACATACTTGGCTAATAAATTACGATTATGATTATGAATAGGCCATAAATCTTTCTGCGTACACAGATAGTAACAGGAGGAGTCCTCATCTACAGAGGATGGGGCATAAATCAATAACTGATGATCACTAACTGATCGTGTTGATATTTTGTGAAACTGTAGAATCTGTGCTGATGCAATGTTTATAATAACTACGAAGTACTGGAACATATTGGGACAGTGGAGTTTCTCTAATTCTCATTCTGTGCTACACAGTTTCTATGGTTACAAGGCTTGAATAAACCAACTTGCTCACGAAACTCAGTGGGAGGCGCAATTGAGGGTGCAAGTCCAACACACAAATTGTCCAACACTGAGCACTGTGTTCAATTCTGGTAGAGAGTGGTGTAACGATTCACCAGACCAGGCTCTGAGTGTCATGAGAGATGAAGCATACTATGTCACTAGCTTTACAGTTTAGAAGAATGAGAGTTAGTGCACAACAGAGCACATATGAGGAGCACACATCCCCCAGAACAAGGGTCATCGTCTCCGAATAAGAGCTCGGTCGCTTACTTCAGAAATTAGAGGTATTTAACACTCAATGGGGTGGTAAGCCTTTGGAATTGTCTATGCTCAGTAGACAATCAAGGCCATTCATTCCATTCAAAACAGAGATGCCTAGATTTCTGTATGTTGGAGGAATCAAGAGATAAAGGGATTGACAATAGGCAATAGGTGCAGGAGTAGGCCATACGGCCCCTCAAGCCAGCACCGCCATTCAATGTCATCATGGCTGATCATCCACAATCAGTACTTCTCCCCATATCCCCTGACTCCACTATCTTTAAGAGCCCTATCTAGCTCTCTCTCAAAAGTATCCAGAGAACCGGCCTCTGAGGCAGAGATTTCCACAGACTCGCAACTCTCTGTGTGAAAAAGTGTTTCCTCATCTCTGTTCTAAATGGCTTACCCTTTATTCTTAAACTGTGGCCCCTGGTTCTGGACTCCCCCAACATCGGAAACATGTTTCCTGCCTCTAGCGTGTCCAAAGCCTTAATAATCTTATATGTTTCAATAAGATCCCCTCTCATCCTTCTAAATTCTTCTAAGCCCAGTCGCTCCATTCTCTCAGCATATGACAGTCCCGCCATCCTGGGAATTAACCTCGTGAACCTACGCCGCACTCCCTCAATAGCAAGAATGTCCTTCCTCAAATTAGGGGACCAAAACTGCACACAATACTCCAGGTGTGGTCTCACTAGGGCCCTGTACAACTGCAGAAGGACCTATTTGCTCCTAAACTCAACTCCTCTTGTTATGAAGGCCAACATGCCATTAGCTTTCTTCACTGCCTGCTGCAGGATTGTGCGAGAAAGTAGAGCTGAAGAGGATCATGCACGGTCTTCCCGAATGTCACAGCAAGCTTGCGGCAATGGCTTCCTCCTAGTCCAATTCCTGCTGTTTATGTTCTTGGCAATCAATTGGATTTGGTGTGTTTGGATAACATATAAGTGAAAGGTCTTACACTACAGCCAAATGGTCTATTCACAGGTAAACCAGAACTCTTCCTACGTAAAAGACCCTGGTCCTGAACTGGTGAATCATTACACAGCACTCCGTTTAACTGCCATGCCCTCTACTTGGGGAGGCTAGAGTTGAACGCAGTGCTCCAATGTGGGAATGGGAACGGGGGTTAAAATAGTTAGTAACGCAGAAGATCCCGTAGGTATTGGCGGTCCAAGTGCAAGTGTTCTACGAAAAGATTGCCTAATCTAAACTAGGTCTTCCCAAAGTATGGTCTTCCTGATCAGATATAGCCGAGGACACTGTGGGAAGTTGTAGTAGAAATTGCAGGTGCCCTGGCTGGGATTTACGAGTCGGATGAGCATTTTATGTCTATCCGAGATCAGTTTAACTTGGCACCGTGCTCGCCACAAACCTAGTGGGCAAAAGGGCCTGTCCCTGTGCTGTACTGCTCTATGTTTCAAATGCAGCTGATAATCTAGAAGGTCTGAAGAAGGGTCTTGACGCAAAACATCACATATTCCTTTCGCCAGAGATACTGCCTGACCAGCTGTGTTACTCCAGCTTTTTGTGCCTAAATTTAGAGTCTCCCTTGGATTAAATTTAAGACATTTGTCAGACTTTTCACTTATATGTTATCCAAATTTCGAGTCTTATTTTATCTAAAATTAGGACTCTAATTTGGAAGTAGGTTAACCAGTTTCACAGTTCGTAACAATGTATCCCTCTTGGAATCAAAACTTCCCTAGTCAACAATTGGCTTATCAGAGAACCACCCTGCCTGAGGTCATTCTCTCTGTCCCTATCCATAACTTCCATAAACGTAATCCAACGTGGTCACTGGTCTCAAAAGGCTCTTCCGCGAACACTTCATTCACTTGCCCTTCCCAATTTCCGAAGACTAGATAAAGTGTTGCCCTCTCACATGTGGGGCCTCTACATATTGCTGGAGAAAATTCTCCTTAACACCTTTGAGAAAGTGCTCCCCATCAAAACCTTTCACACTATGATTTTCCCAGTCAATATTGAGAACATTTAAATCCCCGACTATAACCTTATTTGACTTGCTGCAATCTCCTGGCATATGTTTTTTTTAAACTCTCTTTTACTCCTCTTTTACCCTCACCCCTGAAGCTCCTGTATCCCGGAACACTGAGCTGCCAGTCCGGCCCCTCTCTTAACCAGGTTTCAGTCATGTCTACAACGTCCCAGTCGCACGTACCTATCCATGCCATACCCGTCAGGCCCCTGCCATTAAAAGACGTGCAGTTTAAACCAACCCTCCTTCCTCACTCTCCGTCTTTCTCCTGCCTATTCTGATCTCTAACCTTTCTCTCACCACTCTCCACACCCTCGGTGTCCTTAAATAATGGTACAGCATTAGCCACCTCCAGTCTTCAGGAACTTCACCTGTGGCTGGATGATGCAAATATCTCTGTCAGGACTTCTGCAATTTGCTCGCCAACTTTTCACGAGGTCCAAGGATGCTGAGGTTGTATTCACCTTAATGCATTGTAAAACCAGTAATACCTCCTCTTTGGTCTATGACATCAAACTCCTATGCCTCAACAGTTTCCATGATCTTCGCCTCAGTGAAACAACAACTTGCATTGTTATCATTACCTTTAATGTTACTTTACTGATTCCCTCTCTTCTCCAACACAACTGTGACATTTTCTACTTTTCTATCAATTGGAACCTTGCCAAGCCAGGAAATTAAAACCAGCGTGCTAGATACCTCACCCTTAGAATGAAGTCCATCAGGACCTGCGACTTGACAACCTGCTGCATTTAAGTTTCAGGTCTATTTATATATTGTCATGGTATAGTGAAAAGCATTGTTTTGCAATGTTATCCAATCAAATGGATTGTGAACACAAATACAATCCAGCCAAACTCAAGTACAACAGACAGAGAGAGCAAAGGGGAATTTAGATGGTGCAGAATATTGTTCTTACAATTGTAGCGCATCAGTTGTGCAGACCAAGTACCATGTCTTTAATGGGGCAGGAGTGTGAACCCGAGTCCTGGCTGCAATTTGTCTTTGTTCCTTCCATCCTGATTCCCAGTTTGCAGCTATTTATGCATATTACTTTATACATTCTATGCTGAAGATTGATGTAAAATAGCTATTGAAATTTGCCCTCTTGTTTTTCACTATTAATTCCTATCTTTGTGCGCTTTTTCAAAGTACATCAGGGATAGGGCAGGATTCCACAAGTAAAGACAGTGCCATCGTGGCACATACTCCCTGATAACCAGCTTGTACTTGGGACCACTCAGTTCGAGTCTTCACTACAACCACGTAGATTTAAGGAGCGAGGTGAGAGCGACCATCCCTCACACAAGACAGCCTTGAAGGAGCTGAAGTAGGGAGTGTGATCTTGCACAGAGGAAGGTGGCTGCAGTTGCTGGAGAGCAAGCATACCCAGCCAGGACATCACTACAGGTGTTCCTCAGAGCAGTTCCCGTGGCCCAACTATTCTCAGCAGCTTCATCAAAGACACAGCTTTTCCTATCATAAGGACAGAGGTGGAGATGCTTGTTGATGTTCCATTCCACTTGCAACAACTCAGCATATGAAGCAATCTACTCCATGCCTGGTGCAGGACTGACAACATTCAGGCACCGGTTGAAAAGTAGCAAGTTACATGTGTGGCACAAAGGTGCCAGGCAATGGTCAACTTTAACAAGGGAGCTGCAATAACCTAGCCTTAACATTCAGCAGAATCCTCGACATTGTTCTGGATGGGTGCAGCTCCATCAACACTGGTGTAGGAAGGAACTGGTGCTGGTTTACACCGAAGATAGACAAAAAACAGGTCAGGCAGCATCTCTGGAGAAAAGGAATAGGTAATCCAAGAATGTCATTGTCCTATCTGGGACACTTGACAATAAACTCTCTTGACTTGACTTGAATAGATGATGTTCTGGGTCTTGATCCGAACCATCACATATTCCTTTTCTCTGGAGATGCCGCCTGACCCGCTGAGTCACTTCAGCTTTTTGTGTCTATCCACCAACACTGAAGTGGCTGACATCATCCTGAACAAAATATCTTGCTCGAATAATACCCTATAAACATTCACTCTCCGTGAGCAGAGAGTAGCAGCTGCCGTGTGTACCATTTACCCTGCAGTATCTTCCTCAGGCTGCTCCAACAACACTGCCCAACCAATATCCTTGCAACCAGCAGAGCAGGGTCCTGGGCACGAGAATGTCATCACGCACAAGCTGACATGCCAAGCTGACTGGTGTATATATCACTGCCCCTTCATTGTCACTAGGTCCTGATCTTCCCCAACAGCAATAAACTCAACGTTACCTTCTCAAGGACAATACCAGCGACTCTCAGATTCTGAAAAATCAATTCATGAAAAATGCAACAGGGAGGACACAATTCAACAGAAATGGAGAATAGCTTGATACTGCTGTAAAGAATGGTAAACCAGATGGATTCCTGGTTGAGGTTGAGATGAGGCAGAACTGGGACTAGACACAATCGAGGTAATCACTGAAACATACAACATTCTTAATGCTCTTGGTAGGATAGATGCAGAGGTGACCATTCCCCGGCTAGAGTGTTTGAAACAAGAAAGAAATTAAATAGAAGCACACACAACATTTAATGGCAGCAGACAGCACCTTTGAGGGATATAAATAATGGAGGAAAGAACTCATGGGCTATTAGAGAGGCCAAAAGGAGCCACAAAAAGGGCGGCACAGTGGCACAGCGGTAGAGTTGCTGCCTCAGAGCCAGATACCTGGGTTTGATCCCGACGGTGGGTGCTGTCTCTATGGAGTTTGTACATTCATTCTCCCTGTGACCACATGGGTTTTCTCCGGTTGCTCCAGTTTGTCTCGACATTCCAGACGTACAGGCTTGTAGGTTACTTTATTTAAGAAGGGAAATAGAGTAAATCCAGGAAACTATAGGCAGGTGAGCCTCATGTCACTGCCATTGGAGAGGATTTTTCAGGATTATTCACTCCTATTTGGAAGAGAATGGTCTAATTAGGTGGAGTCACAATGGCTTTGTAAACTGCAGGTCATATTTTACTAATTTGATTGAGTTATTTGAGGAAGTGACAAAGTTGATCGATGAGGGGAGGGAAGTGGAGGCTTTTCTAGATGGAGTTTAGTAAGGCATTTGATAAAGTTCCCTATGCTAGGGTGATCCAGAAGATTACAATGTACAGGATTTGGAGACCTTGTCGTATGGATTCAGTACTGGCTTATTGAGAGAAGACAGAGGGTTGTGGTGGAAGGACAATATTCAGTTTGCAGGGATCAGTGCTTGGAACTCTTATTTGTGGTATCATTTGTCCATAAACAGAGACAGAGATGGGTTGATTAGTAAGTTTGCAGATAATACAAAGATTGCAGGGTTCGCGGACTGCAAGGAAGACTGTCAAAGTATACAGTGGGATACACATCAACAGGAATGAGCGGAGAAATGGCAGATGGAGTTTAATTCCAGCAAGTGTGAGGTGTTGCACTTTGGGAGGTCAAATGTAAGGGAAAAATATTCAACTAATGGCATGATTCAACAGCATTGATGTACTGAGAGATCTTAGTCCAAGTTCATAAACCCCTGAAAGTGGCAACACAAGTAGATGTAGCACGCAGTTCATGTTGCCCCCATTACACTGGCTATCGGTGGTCGTAAGTGCCATCTTCTTCGCTGTTGTGTGCTGGGGTAGCAGGGAGAAAGCCACGGACGGCAACAGAATTAACAACCTCATCAGGAAGGCTGGCTCTGTCCTGGGGGTGGAGTTAGAATCACTGGAGGTGGTCGTGGAGGAGAGGATGCTCCTCAAACTGCGGAGTATCCTGGACAATACAGCTCACCCCCTCCATGACACACTGGTCAGCCTGAGGAGCTCCTTCAGCAACAAGACTGGTTCCACAACGTTACAGGAGATCCTTTATCCCTGTGGTTATCAAACAGTACAACTCCTCCCCCTTCTGTCGTGGGGCAGATTGACTCGCCGATCTTTGCACCCGCACCCCCCCCCCCCCCAATCCTGGACTTTCCACTCGTCACTTTCATTTCATGTTTCACATATCTTGTGTTTTTTGGCTGTTGGCAGACCAATTTCCCCCCTGGGATAAATAAAGTTCTGTTGTATCATATGTGGAGACATTGGAAATAATACAGAGCAGGTTTACCAGAATGATGACAGGATTAAACATAGAACATAGAAAATAGGTGCAGGAGGAAGCTCCTCGAGCCAGCACCACCATTCAATATGATCATGGCTGATCATCCAAAATCAGTACCCTGTTCCTGCTTTCTTCCCATATCCCTTGATTCCATTAGCCCCAAGAGCTATATCTAACTCTCTCTTGAATACATTCAGCGAATTGGCCGCCACTGCCCTCTGTGGCAGAGAATTTCACAATTTACACAACTCACTGGGTGAAAATATTTATCCTCCTCTCAGTCATAAATGGTCTACCCCTTATTCTTAAACTGTAACCCCTGGTTCTGGACTCCCCCAACATCCAGACCATTATTCCTGCATCTAGCCAGTCCAATCCCTTAAGCATATTATGTGTTCCTATAAGATCCCCTCTCACCCTTCTAAATTCCAGTGAATATAAACCCAGTTGATCCATTCTTTCAAGTAAATTAGCTACAGGAAGAGGTTGGGTAGACTTTAATTTTTTTCTTTGGAACGTTGGAAGTTATGGGAAGACCTGATTATAAGAGGCATAGATAGGGTACACAGTCATAGCGTTTCCAGGATGGAAAAGTCTAATACTAGCAGGCATAGCTTTAAGGTAAAAGAGGCTCTGTTGGTAAGGAATTAAATCCAATCCTTCGCAAGAAGCATCATAGGATCAGAAGATTTAGCATCCTTGTGGGTAGAGTTAAGATACTGCAAGGCTAAAAAGATGCTGATGGGAGTTATAAGGTCATATTGAATAGGAGTAGAATTAGGCCATTCGGCCCATCAATTCTACTCCACCATTCAATCATGGCTGATCTATCTCTCCCTCCTAACTACATTCTCCTGCCTTCTCCCCATAACCTCTGACACCTGTACTAATCAAGTATCTATCTACCTATGCCTTAAAAATATCCACTGACTTGGCCTCCAAAGCCTTCTGTGGCAAAGAATTCCACAGATTCACCACCGTCTGACTAAATAAATTTCTCCTCATTTGCTTCCTAACAGAATGTCTAATTCTATGGGCTATGAACTCTAGTTCTAGATGTCCTTTAGTCTATGGCCTCTAGTTCTCGATTTTCCCACTAATGGAAACATCCTCTCCACATTCACTCTATCCAAGCCTTTCACTATTCTGTATGTTTTAATGAAGTCCCCCCCTCATTCTTCTAAACTTCAAGGAGTACAGGCCCAGCGCCGACAAACACTCATCATAGATGAACCTACTCAATCCTGGAATCACTCTTGTAAACCTCAACACTATCTTGTAAACCTTGTCGTTATATACAGGCCTCCGAATAGTAGCCAGGATGTAGGGCACACATTACATCAGGAGATAGAAAAAGCATGTAAGAAAGGCAATGTTAGAATTGTCATGAGGGATTTCAATATGTTGCTAGACTGGGAAAATGAGATTGGTATTGAATCCCAAGAGAAGGAATTTTTTTGAGTGCCTATGAAATGGTGTTTTTAGTGCAGCTCGTGGTCGAGCCCACTAGGGAAAATGCAATTCTGGATTTGGTGTTGTGTGGCAAACCAGATTTGATAAAGGGAACTCAAGGTAAATGAAGACCGAGGAGGCAATGATCATAACATTGTAGAATTCAACCTGCAGTTTGAAAGGGAGAAGCTGAAATCAGATGTGTCGGTATTACTGTTGAGTAGAGGTAACGACAGAGGCATGAGGGAGCAGCTGGCTAAAGTCGATTGGAAAGGGACTCTAGCAGGAATGAGGGTGGAACAGCAATGGTGTTTCTACGAGTAACTCGGAAGATGCAGGATCTGTTCATTCCAAAGAGGAAGAAAAATTCTCATGAGAGAACGGGGTGACCGTGGCTGACAAGGGAAGTCAGTAACAGCATAAAAGCAAAAGAGAAGGCAAACAATATAGCAAAGATTAATAGGAAACTAGAGATTTAGGAAGCTTTTAAAAAACAACTAACTAAACCAACTAAAAAAAGGCAACTAAAATAAGATTGAGGGAAGAAAAGATTAAATATGAAGGTAAGCTAGCCAATAATATAAAAGAGGATACCAAAGGTTTTTTCAGCAATTTAAAGAACAAAAGAGAGGTAAGAGTGAAGAGTGGACAATGAAGTGGCGGAGGAACTGAATACATTTTTACAACAGTCTTCACAGTGGAAGACACCAGCAACGTGCCTGAAATTCAAGAAAGTCAGGGAGGGGTGGAAGTTACTGCAGTTGTTATTACTCAGGAAAAGTGCTTGAGAAGCTGAAAGATCTGAAGGTGGAAGGTCACCAGAACCAGATGAACGCCAGGTTGTGTTTCACCCAATTAATTGTGATCCTGGGCCAGATGAACTACACACCAGGGTGTGCAAGAAGTAGCTGTAGAGATTGTGCAGGTATTAGTGGTGATCTTTCAAAAATCAGTCAGGAATGGTTCCAGAGGACTGGGAAAATTACAAATGAACCCAACTGTTTAAGAAACGAGTGGGGCAAAAGAAAGGAAATAATAGGCTGGCCAGCTTGGTAGGTGTCCATTATTAAGGATGAGGTTTTGGGGAACCTGGAAGCAGATGATAAAAAATCGGCCAATGTCGGCATGGTTTTGTTATGGGGAGATCTTGGCTGATGAATCGGTTGGAATTCTTTGAGGAAGTAACAAGCAGGAGGGTCAGTGGATGTTATTTACATGGATTTTCAGAAGGCATTTGATAAGGTGCTGCACGTGAGGCTGCTAAACAAGATTAGAGCCCATGGTATTAGTTGCAATGCACTAGCATGGGTAGGTCGGCTGACTGGCAAAAGGCAAAGAGTGGGAATAAAGGAGGCCTTCATTGGTTGGCAACCGGTAACGTGGCATTCCGCAGAGGTCAGTGTTGGGTCTGCTACTTTCACGTTATATGCTAGTGATTTGAATGATGGAACTGAAGGCTTTGTGGCCAAGTATGCAGATGATATTAGGGTAGGTGGAGGGGTAAGAAGCATCGACGAAGCAGGGAGGCTGCAGGGGACTGCAACAGGATGAGAGAGTGGGTAAAGACGTGGCAAATGGAACACAGCGTAGTAAAGTGTAGTCATGCACTTTGATGGAAGGAATTAAGGCGTAGATTATTTTGTAATTGGGGAGAGGATTCAGACATTGAGGTGCAAAGGGTTTTTAGAGTGCTGGTGCAAGGTTCACAAAAGGTTCATTTGTAGGTTAAGTCAGTAGTAAGGAAGGCAAATGCAATATTAGCATTTATTTTGACAGGACTAGAGTCGTAAAAATAGGGATGTAATGCTGAGGCTTTATAAGGCACTGGTCGGATCACATTTGGAATATTATGAGCAGTTGAAGGCACCATATCTGAGGAAGGATGTGCTGGCATTGGGGAAGATACAGAGGATGTTTATGAGATTGATCCCAGGGAGGATTGGGTTGACGTATGAGGAACATTTTATAGCTCTGGGCCTCCCCTCACTGGTAATAAGCGAGTTCGGTAATCCGAAAAACACAAGGAATCATGGGATTTGTCAAAGGTCATTCACCATAAAGAAAAAGTGAACGAGCACTGGCTGAAGAAACTGTGTATAAATTCTTATCTTTATTCATAATTTAGGTGTAAAACTCTCATCCCCCCCAAAGGAACAGATCGCGGGAGAGCGGGGTGTAACAGTGAGAGAGAGGTGTAAATGAGAGACAGAGGAGAGGGTGTACACAGACCCGCTCCTCATCTGCAGCCAGGATCAAACACGGGTCCCGGCGCTGCAAGCGCTGCCAAACCGCTACCCGACCACTCCCTGAGTGTCCTATCCACGCCCGGGGGGGTGGCCGGAGACATCCGGGGTGACCCCCGACCGACGACAGCAGCAGCTCCAGGCCCACAGCCAGCCAACCCCAGCTCAGCTACTCCTGTCCCACCGGGCCAACTGACAGCCCAAGACCGACGATACCAGCGGCTCCAGGCCCACAGCCAGCGCGGAGAAGAAGCGCCAATTCCAGCACAAGTGCCAACTCCAGCCCCCGCCAGCACCGAGGGGCAACTGACAGCCACTGGACAAGGAGAGAGGCGCAGCCGATGATCCCTGGCCCGCCGGGGAACAGCCCCCCTGGGAGCCAAAGGCAACGTCTCTTCTGCTCGCCGGCTGCAAGCCCGGCCAGGAACGAAGGAACAATAAATTACAAAGGAACAATAAATACAACTAACTGATTCATAGTTTGAAAGCTGTATTTTCTTACCTAGAAGAATGAAAGCTGGGAAAAAAGGATGGAATGAAGGTCTATAAGTACACAGCTCCATTGCTTCCAGCTATGTTTTGCAGAATGACCTTTGACCTGGGCATGCGCATTCGGAAAACAAAACTTGCTTATTAGAAGGATGAAGGTAAACTCATTGAAAGCAAACAAATAATGAAAGGGCCAGATCAAGTAGATGTGGAGAGGATGTTTCTAGTAGTAGGAGATTCTAGGGCCAGAGGGCAAAGTCTCAGCATAAAGGAACATGTCTTTAGAATAGGGATGAAGATGGATTTATTTAGCCAGTGGGTAGTGAATCTGTGGAATTCATTATCACAAACGGATGTGGAAGTCAAGTTTATGGGTATTTTTAAGGCAGAGATAAATAGATTAGTAATGTTACAGGGAGAAAGCAAGAGAGAGGTAGTGTGAAAAAAAATAGATCAGTCATGATTGAATAGCGGAGCAGACTAGATGGACCGATTGGTCTAATTCTGTTCCTATGTCTAATGAATTTATAATAGGAATACCTTCAGAATAGGAATACTTTATTGTCACATGTGACTAGGCACAGTGAGATTCTTTGCTTGCATACACAATGTATACAAATACGCCATCTACAGTGCTGACAATGTACAAAGCACGCCGGGTCCCCCTTTTGTTCCCTCCCCCCCCCAACAGTCCCCCCACGCCGGGTCCCCAATGTCCTTTGTTCCCCCCCCCCAACAGTTCCCCCACGCCGAGTCCCCAATGTCATTTGTGCTCCCCCCCCCCCCCCCCAACAGTTCCCCCACACCGGGTCCCCAATGTCCTTCCCCCCCCCCCCAACAGTTCCCCCACACCGAGTCCCCAATGTCCTTTCCCCCCCCCCCCAACAGTTCCCCCACACCGAGTCCCCAATGTCCTTTCCCCCCCCCCCCCCAACAGTTCCCCCACACCGAGTCCCCAATGTCCTTTGTGCCCCCCCACTGTTGTCCATTGTTCTACCCCCCCCCCCCCCCACGGCGAGTCCCCCAATGTCCTTTGTGCCCCCCCCCATGTTGCCCATTGTTCTTCACCCCCCCCCCCCCCCCACTCACAGTGGTTCCCCCATGCCGGGTCCCCCACATTTATAATGTCAAAGTGGTAACGTTTGAATGAGATGTGTGGAACGAGTTTTTTATTTAGAGGGTGGTGAGTACCTAGAAGTTGCTGCAGGGGGCGGTGGTAGAGGCAGATACGATTGTGACATTTAAGAGACTTTTGGATAGGCACATGGATTATTATTGGTCCCCTAATTTGAGGAAGGACATTCTTGCTATTGAGGGAGTGCAGTGTAGGTTTACAAGGTTAATTCCTGGGATGGCGGGACTGTCATATGCTGAGAGAATGGAGCAGCTGGGCTTGTACACTCTGGAGTTTAGAAGGATGAGAGGGGATCTGATTGAAACATATCAGATTGTTAAGGGTTTGGACATGTTCCCGATGTTGGGGGAGTCCAGAACAGTAGCCACAGTTTAAGAATAAGGAGTAAGCCATTTAGAACTGAGATGAGGAAACGCTTTTTGTCACAGAGAGTGGTGAGTGTGGAATTCTCTGCCTCAGAGGGTGGTGGAGGCAGCTTTTCTGAATGCTTTCAAGAGAGAGCTAGATAGGGCTCTTAAAGATAGCAGAGTCAGGGGATATGGGGAGAAGGCAGGAACGGGGTACTGATTGTGGATGATCAGCCATGATCACATTGAATGGCGGTAAGGGCAAATGGCCAACTCCTGCACCTATTGTCTATTGTCTAATATTATTATTATTAACATTATACTTATGGGCGCCTTTCAAAGACTCTCAAGGATGCCTAACAAAATTTAATAAGCAGATTACAAAACATATAAGCAGAATATGTAGGGAATGGAGGGATGTGGGTTATGCGCAGGAAGAGAGGCATCATGCTTGGTCAAAAATTGTGGACCAAAGGGCCTGTTCTGGTGCATAATGTCCATAGATGCCAACCCTAAATTTAGTTCACAGTAACATTCAACCCATTTGTCCGTAACAAATGGGGTTAAATGCATTTCTCTCCGTAACATACTCACTTGGAGTTGTTGCCGGCGGCTATGCGCCTGCGCACTGGTGCAGATCAGCGGGCTGCCGGCGGGCGGGTGCGGCACATGCGCACTTGGCAAGGTTGCCGGCGGGTCTGCGCATGCGCACTGGTGCAGATCAGCGGGCTGCCGGCGGGCGGGTGCGGCACATGCGCACTTGGTAAGGTTGCCGGCGGGTCTGCGCCTGCGCACTGGGTGGGGGTGGGGGTGGGGGGGAGGCCCGGTGATGGGGCTGCCGCGAGCGGCCGGCTGGCGGCAAGAAAGTGCCGCTGATCGCGCGGGCCGGCGCCGCCCGGGCTCTGGGCCGGGCGTGGCTGCGAGCTGCCGGGCTGGCAAACCGGGGGCACATGGCGCCGGCGTTCACCACGGGAGGAACACCGGCGCGGCGGTGTTCCGTAACAGCATGTTTGGCTGCCGGAACACCGTAAAAAGGTTATTTCGCCGGGACAAAATACGGCGAATCCGGGACACTTGGCATCTCTGAATGTCCTGTGTTCTAAACAGGGGGCCAGTTTCAAAATAAGGCGGAAAAAATAAAATTTCTTAAACAAAAGGGTGGTGAATCTGTGGAATTCTCTGCCTGAAAGGATGTTGAGGCTCAGTCCCCACCGAGAATATTCAAGACAGTGAATGATAGGTCTTTAAATGTTAAGATAATCAATGAATATGGGTCTGTGCTGGAATACTCTGGCACGACTGCATCAAACAGCGGAGCAAGCACCAGGGTACATAGCCTTCTGGTATCCGTCTAAGTAGAAAACAGGGAAGTATCATTTCTAATCTGGGGAAAACAGAAGGGGGTGTTCCTGCAGGCGGGAACGGGAGTTGGTGGGCATTCCCACGGTCAGGAGGGCAAGAACAGGTGGGGAGAGTTCCTGTGGGCGGTGGGCATTCCCGGTGGGTACGAATGGGATGAGAGAGTTCCCACGGTTGATCCCGTGGGTAGAAATGGGAGTAGCGTTCCTAGTGAGTATGAACGGGAGGAAAGTGTTCCCACGATCGTTCCAGCGGGAAGGATGGGAGGGCAGCATTCCTCGTGTTGAAACAATAGACAAAAGGACACAGGCTGAAGGACAAGAGATTGATGCAAAATGCTGGAGTAACTCAGCGGGTCAGGCATCATCTCGGGAGAGAAGAAATTGGTGACGTTTCAGGTCGAGACCATTCTTCAGGCTCGATTCCTTCTCTCCAAAGATGCTGTCTGTCCCGCTGAGTTACTCCAGCATTTTATGTCTAGATTCAGTGTAAACCAGCATATGCAGTTCCATCCTGCACGAAGGACAAGAGATTATCAGCATGTTCCAATGTTTATATATCACTGTGGGAAAATAACCCTTGGAGAAAACTGATGAAGGATGAGGACAAACTAGTGAGAATTGGGGTCATTGACAGTAACAACGTAGAAACAGACCTTTTGGCCCACTGAGTACATGCCGTCCATAACCACCCATTTACATTTAGTCATAGAGTCATACAGCATGGAAACAGACCTTCCAGCCCAACTTCTCCATACCAACAAAGATACATCATCTAAGCACATCTCCCACTAAATCTTTCCTATCCATGTAACTGTCCAAATGTCTTTAAATGTTGCTATAGCACATATCTCAACTATCACTTCTGGGGCAACTTGTTCCGTACACCCACCATCCACTGTGTGAAAAAGTTGCTCCTCCAGTTCCCATTAAATCTTTCCCTTTCACCTATGTTCTCTGATCTGGGAAACATACTCTGTGCATTCACTCTGTCTATTTCCTTCATGAGTTTATACACCTCTTTACAATCACCCACCAGCCTCCTGCTGATCATAAAGTCCTAGCTTGCCCAATCTCTCCTTATAGGTCAGGCCTTCAAGTCCTGGCAACTTCTCTGCACTCTTTCCAGCTTAACATCCTTCTTACAGCAGGGTGACCAAAACTGAACACAATACTCCAAATGCCACCGCACAATATCTTGTCAAACTGTAACATAACATCTCTGCACTCTTGGATCCGTCTGCAGTGCCCTGCCATTCACTGTGAAGGTCCAGCCCTGGTTAGACTTCACCTCACAGTTATTTGCATTAAACCCAATTAACCATTCCTCAGCCCATTTGTCCAACTGATCAAGCTCCTGCTGGTATGTTTTGTTAACTATCTTCACTATCTACAATATACCACCCACTTTAGTGTCATCTACAAACTTATTAATCATACTTTGCACATTCACATCCAATTCGCTGATATAAACTACAAACAGCAATGGGCCCAGCACCGAACCCTGAGGCACACCACTAGTCGCATTCCTCCAGTCCAATAAGCAACCTCCCACCATCACCCGAAACGTTGCCTATCTCCTTCGCTCCTTAGATGCTGCTGCACTTGCTGAGTTTCTCCAGCCTTTTGCGTACCCTCGATTCTCCAGCATCTGCAGTTCCTTCTTTAACTCTCTATCCAATCGGCTAGCTCTCACCGAATCCCTCTCCCTGTATGTGATCTAACCTTCCAAAGCAGCCTACCATGCAGATCCTTGTCAAAACGCTTTGCTGGTCCCTATAAATAATGTTATAAATACATAGATACAAAGAAAATAGGTGCAGGAGTAGGCTTTTCGGCCCTTCAAGCCAGCACCGCCATTCAATGTGATCATGATTGATCATCCACAATCAGTACCCAGTTCCTGCCTTCTCCCCATATCCCTTGACTCTGCTAGCCCTAAGAGCTCTATCTAACTCTCTTTTGAAATGCATCTTCTGAGGCAGAGAATTCCACAAATTCACAACTCTCTGCGTGAAAAAGTTTTTCCTCATCTCAGTTTTAAATGGCCTACCCCTTATTCTTAAACTGTGGCCCCTGGTTCTCGACTCCCCCAACATCGGGAATATGTTTCCTGCCTCTAGCGTGTCCAATCCCTTAATAATTTTATATGTTTCTATAAGATCCCCTCTCATGCATCCATCTAATTCCAGTGAATACAAGCCCAGTCGCTCCATTCTTTCTTCACATGACAGTCCCGCCATCCTGGGAATTAACCTGGTGAACCTACGCTGCGCTCCTATACTCAACTCCTCTCGTTACGAAGGCCAACATGCCATTCGCTTTCTTCACTGCCTGTTGTACCTGTATGTTTACTTTCAGAGACTGTGCTAGGACACCGAGGTCTCGTTGTACTTCCTCTTTTCCTAACCTGACACCATTCAAATAATCTGCCTTCCCATTCCTGCCTCCAATGTGGATAACCTCACATTTATCCATATTATACTGCATCTGCCATGCATCTGCCCACTCACCCAACCTGTCCAACTCACTGCATCCTCATAGCATCCTCTTCACAGTTCACACTGTCACCCAGCTTTGTGTCATCTGCAAATTTGCAAATGTTACTTTTAATACCTTCATCTAAATCATTAATGTATATTGTAAATAGCTGCGGTCCCAGCACCGAGCCTTGCGGTACCCCACTAGTCACTGCCTATCATTCTGCAAGGGACCCGTTAATCACTACTCTTTGTTTCCCATCTGCCAGTCAATTTTCTGTCCATGTCAACACCCTACCCCCAATACCATGGGCTTTAATTTTGCCCACTAATCTTCTGTGGTCCCTTATCAAAGGCTTTCTCAAAGTCCAGGTACACTACATCCACTGTTCATTGATGGCTATGCCCTCATCAACCTTTTTGCTATTTCTTCAAAAACGTCAATCAGATTCGTAAGACATGATCTCCCATGTACAAAACCATGCTGACTATTCCTAATCTGCCTCTGTCTACCCAGGATGGGGAGGAATCTGCCTACCACAGGAAGTGACGCAGCTGGCGTCCTGGTGCCTTCGTAACAACCTGGAGCTCAATGCTCTTAAGACAGTGAAATAGAGTGTAGATTTTAGATGAGCTCCCCCTCCCCTCTCCTACCCCCACCCACCATCAACAACACCACAGTCACATCAGTGGAGCCTTTTAAGTTCCTTGGCGCCATCATCTCCAAGGACCTGAAATGGGGGGACACCATCGACTCCACAGTCATAAAGGCCCAACAGAGAATGTACTTCCTGCGGCAGCTGAGGAAACACAACCTCTCCAGTAACTTGTATACCTTTTCCTCGCAGGCCTTTTTAAATAAGGATTTTCTAAATGATTTGATAGTTTCTTCCCGAACTACCTCAAGTCCAACCAACATCCTCTAAATATTCTCCACGCTCTTTCTAGCTTCATGACATCCTTCCAATAGCAGGGTGGCCAAAATTGAACACAATACCCCAAATGCCGGCTCACTAATTAATATGGTTTTTTTTTGGTTTTGTTTTTAGCACGGAAACAGGCCCTCTCGGCCCTTCCAGTCCGTGCCGACCATTTGTTTTCCCCTAGTCCCATCTACCTGCACTCAGACCATACTCCTCCATTCCCTTCACGTCCATATACCTATCCACTTTACTTTTAAATGTTAAAATCGATCCTGCCTCCACCACTTCTGCTGGAAGCTCTTCCCTACCCTCAATGGGAAAAACTTATCCACGTCAACTCTGTCTATCCCTTTCATCATTTTAAAGACCTCAATCAAGTCCCCCCTTAACCTTCTGCGCTCCAAAGAATAAAGACCTAACTTAACCATATAACATATAACCATATAACAATTACAGCACGGAAACAGGCCCTCTCGGCCCTTCCAGTCCGTGCCGACCATTTGTTTTCCCCTAGTCCCATCTACCTGCACTCAGACCATACCCTTCCATTCCCTTCACGTCCACATACCTATCCACTTTACACTTTACACTAAACTTGTTCAACCTTTCTCTGTAACATACTTGCTGGAACCCTGGCAACATTCTAGTAAATCTCCTCTGTACTCTCTCTATTTTGTTGACATCATTCCTATAATTAGGCGACCAAAATTGTACACCATACTCCAGAATTGGTCTTACCAATGCCTTGTACAATTTTAACATTACTTCCCTACTCCTATATTCAATGCTCTGATTTATAAAGGCCAGCACACCAAAGACTTTCTTTACCACCCTATCTACATGCGATTCCATCTTCAGGGAACTATGCACAGTTATTCCTAGATCCCTCTGTTCCACAGCATTCCTCAATACCCTACCATTTACCATGTACGTCCTATTTTGATTTGTCCTGCCAAGATGTAGCACTTCACACTTAACAGCATTAAACTCCATCTGCCATCTTTCAGCCCACTTTTCCAAATGGCCCAAATCACTCTGTAGACTTTGAAAATCTACTTCATTATCCACACACCACGTATCTTAGTATCATCTGCATACTTACTTATCCAATTTTCCACCCCATCATCCAGATCATTGATGTACATGACAAATAACAGTGGACCCAACAAATATCCCTGAGGCACCCCACTGGTCACCGGCTTCCAACCTGACAAACAGCCATCCACCATTACTCTCTGACATCTCCCATTGAGCCACTGTTGAATCCATCTTGCTACTCCGCCATTAACGCCCAAAGATTGAACCTTCTTAACCAACCTTCCATGGGGAACCTTGTCAAAGGCCTTACTGAAATCCATATTGACAACATCCACTGCTTTATCCTCATCAATTTCCCTAGTTACCGCTTCAAAAAATTCAAGGTTTGTCAAACATGACCTTCCAGGCACAAATCCATGTTGACTGTTCCTGATCAGACCCTGTTTATCCAGATGCTTATAGATATTATCTCCAAGTATCCTTTCCATTAATTTGCCCACCACTGACGTCAAACTAATAGGTCTATAATTGCTAGGTTTATTCTTTGAACCCTTTTTAAACAATGGAACAACATGCGCAGTACACCAATCCTCCGGCACTATTCCCGTTTCTAATGACATTTGAAATATTTCTATCATAGCTCCTGCTATTTCTACACTAACTTCCCTCAATGTCCTAGGGAATATCCTGTCAGGACCTGGAGACTTATCCACTTTTATATTTTTCAAAAGTGTCAGTACTTCCTCCTCTTTGAATCTCATAGTTTCCATAGCTACTCTACTTTTTCCCCTTAACTCACAGAGTTCAATATCCTTCTCCTTGGTGAATACCGAAGAAAAGAAATTGTTCAATATCTCCCCATCTCTTTTGGCTTTGCAGATAGCTGTCCATTCTGGTTCTCTAATGGTCCAATTTTATCCCTCGTTATCCTTTTGCTATTAATATAGCTGTAGAAACCCTTTGGATTTACTTTCACCTTTCTTGCCAAAGCAACCTCATATCTTCTTTTAGCCTTCCTAATTTCTTTCTTAAGATTCTTTTTACATTCTTTATACTCCTCTAGCACCTCATTTACTCCATGCCTCCTATGATTATTGTAGATATCTCTCTTTTTTCGAAACAAGTGTCCAATTTCCCTTGAAAACCATGGCTCTTTCCAATTTTTACTATTTCCTTTCAACCTAACAGGGATATAAAGATTCTGTACTCTTACAATTTCCCCTTTAAATGTCCTCCGTTTCTCTTCTACATCCTTCCCATGAAACAAAGTGTCCCAATTCACTCCTTTAAAATCCTTACGCATTCCCTCAAAGTTAGCCTTTCTCCAATCAAAAATCTCCACCCTAGGTCCAGTTCTGACTCTCTCCATAATTATATTGAAACAAATGGTATTGTGATCAATGGTCCCGAAGTGCTCACCAACGCATACCTCCGTCTCCTGACCTGCCTCATTTCCTAACAGGAGGTCCAGCACTGCCCCTTCACTGGTCGATACCTCTATGTACTGCTGCAAAAAAACTATCCTGCACACATTTTACAAACTCCAAACCATCCAGCCCATTTACAGATTGTGTTTCCCAGTCTATTTTTGGAAAATTGAAATCTCCCACAATCACTACCTTGTGCTTACTACTAATATCTGCTATCTCCTTACATATTTGCTCTTCCAATTCTCGCTCCCCATTTGGCGGTCTATAATACACCCCTAAAAGTGTTGCTACACCGTTCCCACTTCTCAGTTCCACCCAAATAGCCTCCCTAGACGAGCCCTCTAATCTATCCTGCCAAAGCACTGCTGTAATATCTTCTCTGACAAGCAATGCAACACCTCCCCCTCTGGTCCCTCCAATTCTATCACTCCTGAAGCAATGAAATCCTGGAATATTTAGTTTCCAATCACAGCCCTCCTGCAACCATGTTTCACTGATTGCCACAACATCATATTTCCAGTTGTACAATATCTTGTACAACTTTAACAGAAAGTCACAACTTCTAGACTCTTTACTCTGTCTGATTAAGACTATTGTACCAAAAGCATTCTTTACCAAGCTCCCTACCTTTTGACACCACATTCAGGGGAATATCCTAGATTAATCCCATTTTTTATTCTCCCCGCATGCTCAGATTCTACAATTTCCTATGCATTTACAACTGTCACAAATCTCTGGGATGCTGGGGAAAACTAGAATGCTCAGTGGAAATCCACATCCTCAAAGATAGAAAGCAAACTCCACACAGACAGCATCACAGGTCAGGATTGAACTCAGATTTCTGGTGCTAACAGGCACTACTGTGCTCCCCATATATTGCAGCATTTAGGAAATGTGAAATTACGAAAATCTACAATTAACAAAGCCCTTCAATGTAACATAGGCCCCAGGTATAAAATCCAAACTGTTGACACATGAAGTCACAAAGTGCTGGAGTAACACTGCGGTTCAGGCAGCATCCCTAGAAAACATGGATAAGTGACGTTTTGGATCGTGACCTTCCTTCAGACAGATTATGTGATTGTGTGTGGGGTGGGGGGGGGGGGAGGTAAAGAAAGCTCGAAGAGAGGAGTTGATTGGTGGATACAAGTGAGGGAGGGATGGATAGATAGATTGTCAGACAAAAGCTAGAGATAAAAAGACAGAAAGTGTAAGACAAAAGGATTGAAGAGTTGCAAATTATGAAACTAGAAGGTAATGTAGATGAAACGGAATGGGGATGGTGTGAGTACACCTGGGGCAGAGGGGGGAGAGGGTGCTTTAGTTTGCTACCAAAATTGGAGAATTCAACGTTCGTACCGCTGGGTTGTAGGCTGCCCAAGCAGAATATGAGGAGCTGTTCCTTCAGTTTGCGTGTAAACTCATTCTAGCTATTGCACAGTGAGGCCACATGCAAGCTGGAGGAACGGCACTTCACATTTGTGTCTTTATGTGTCAACAGTTTAGATTTTATACCTGTGGCCGACGCTACATTTATAGGTTTGGCTAATTGTAGATTTTCGTAATTTCACATTTCGTGAATGTTGCTTGGGCAGCCTTCAACCCAGCGGTACGAACGTTGAATCCTCCAAAGGTATGCCAACTGTTGACAGATGTTGTTTTATGCAAGAAGAGACAGCATGCTGCATTTGAAAGCTTGCAACTTGTGCCCATTTCACAAACATATTCATTTGCTTCTCTCATTAAACAATCGAAAAACATAAAGTAAAATATCGCAAGATACATCATGTAACAAAGTAAAATATCCTTTGCAACAAAACAAGTGACCGTAAATTCACTAAAATCATTGTTAGAACAAAAGCTAATTTGTTTTTAAACATTTTAGGAGCGAAACAATCTACAACAAACATATTCCATTTTGAAATCAGAGTTCAGAATTTACGCATTCCCATGTTATTGCCTAATTTTCCCTATTTTCACTTTCAGAAGTGCACCAAAGGAGCTTGTCCCAATCACTTCAGGAAGTGGAGTGTAAGCCTAAATTTGTCTTCTTCTTCTTTCGGGTGGCGTGCACAGCCTAAAGTTGTAGGACAACTTGTTCTATTTGATCTTCTGTGTGTGCACGTCAAGTTGATTGCATTAGTTGAAACAGGGTGGACCACGTGAAGGTTGCAATCTTCCACCTCCCTAAATTTGTCATTCATATATTACACTTGTGCCTGCCGTATCAACTGACAGAGGATTGAAGACCATACAAGAACACAAAAGAGCCTGCAGCATCTAGTTCACTAAAACACAATACTCATTGCCTCATATAGACACAAGAGACTGCAGATGTTGAAATTGTGACTAAGTTCCTCCAGCAGTTTGTATTTTGCTTTCATTGCCACAGGTCAGAGTGATACATAAGCAGATAATGAACAACAGGAAACTCAATCTTGGGAGATATGTGAATGATAAAAGGAAAGAGCAACAACACTGAACCATAGAGGATATTTCAGGCACGTGTAATATTTGTTACACCACTTCTATTGAAATATCTGCACCCTATTCTTTGGAAAAATACAGATTGAAGCGCTGCTTTTTCAGCACCTTTTATATTCAACCATCTAGAAACTGGATCTTATAGGATGACAA
Organism: Okamejei kenojei; assembly: GCA_035221665.1. NCBI lineage: Eukaryota > Metazoa > Chordata > Chondrichthyes > Rajiformes > Rajidae > Okamejei > Okamejei kenojei. The sequence continues at coordinate 563,534 of CM069131.1, forward strand.
GACTTCTCATCACGTTTTACACATCACAAGCAGAATGAGAGAAAGTTGGCAGAGTATGGTTATGACCTGGAACTGCCTGCAAGAGGGCAGGAACATAGTCAATCCTAGCTTTTTAAATAAACTGGATCGGCCCTTGCAAGGTTGGGGGAAGGAGTGGGGGAAATGGGATTAGTTGCACTGTCTGGCCACCACCTTTATAGTTATGATTTCACACAGCAACACAGCAATATGACCGTTACCACTCCAGCTCCACTCAATGTCGATTAAAAAATAATTCTACCAACATAACCCAAGTAACCCACGATTTGGTCTTGGCATCATGTTCATTACAGACATTGTGGGCCAAAGGGCCTGTTCCTCTTCTGTACTGTTCCATGTTCAAGGTTTAAAAACTACTACCCAATCGCAGTACCCAAATCAGGAAATCATATCAAAAGTACAGTCATGCATATGGAGCAGATTGCGGAGCTATCCCACGGGATAGGAGTCAGGAGTAATTTGAGAAACATGGTTACCAGTAGATTTTATAACAGATCAAAAGTCTTTCAGCCCAACAATTTAACACCATTTACTGCACAAATCACAGTTTACAGCATTGGAGATGGAAGGGGATGCAGTGGGCGATAGTTTAGCATGAAAATTGAGAGATGGTGTGAATGGGTTTTGCTGGTTAGCAAGTGGCAACTTGTGGGGTGCAACAGTGCTAGGACCTTGACTAATTATAATCAATATCAAAGGCTTGGATGAAGTTTCAGACAACATTGCAGCCAAATTTCCTGACAATGCAAAACAGGTGACAGAGAGTCTGCAGAGGGAAACAGATTGAGCAAGTAGTCAAAAACTGAAAGATAATGTGGTGAAATATGAGATTACCAAATTTGACAAAAAGAAAAGCAGAATATATTTAAATGGAGAGAGGCTACAGAATGCCGCAGTACAACAGAAGATTGGCATGAATAAACAAAAATTAGGAAGACAAATTGATTTTTTTTTGTTACAAAGAGGATGGAGGATACTTGTTAGGGAGTCTTCCTACAATTGTACAAGATATTGGCGAGATTCATTACCCTTTAGATGACCACGATTGGTTATGCATTCACAATCCAAATCCTAACCATGTGCCACATATGGAAACTATTGGGAGAGGATTTTTGGAAAGGCAAGGGCTGATCACGGGAATCACACAGAGAGTGGTGAATCTGTGGAATTCTCTGCCACAGAAGGTAGTTGAGGCCAGTTCGTTGGCCATATTTAAGAGGGAGTTGGATGTGGCCCTTGTGGCTGAAGGGATCAGGGGGTATGGAGAGAGGGCAGGTACAGGATACTGAGTTGGATGATCAGCCATGATCATATTGAATGGCAGTGCAGGCTATAAGGGCCGAATGGCCTGCTCCTGCACCTAATTTCTATGTTTCTATGAATCAGGAGTCAGCATAGTATATGCTTGGGAAATCTACCTTACAACCTGAGGTAATTATTTATAAAATTGATGAAGATAATTGAAGGTGGCAGACATTTTGTTCATGGACTTTAGAAAAGCTTTTGACAAAGTTTCACACAGTGGAAAGTTGAGCAGAGTGATGGCATATAGAATTTAATCCAGATAGGTTTGAAGTAATACATTTTGGGTCATCCATTACTGGCCTGACATATACAGGTAATGGCTGGGACCTCAGAAGTATTGATGTACAGATGGACCCGGAGGTGCAGTTTATAGCTCCCTGAAATTGGCAGGAAGGTGTTTAACTTGCTTGTCTTGATCAACAGATATAAAACAGAACAGCACAATAACAGACCCTTCTGAGATGGGTCATCACGTTGCAGCTGTTCAACATGTTGGTTGGACTATAATTGCAACACTGTATGTGATTCTGGTCATCACCCCTCAGTCAGGATGTGGTAGCATGAGAAAGAGTGTAGAAGAGATTCACCAGGATGTTGCCTGGAACGGAGGGTTCTTTAGTCAAACGGTCAGATTAAATAGACTGCATTGTTCTCGGAGGAGTGAAGGAGATCGAAGGGTATCCTAGAGTGTAATAAAATTACAAGGGGCCTCCAAGTGTAGGTAGGGGTCGAAACCTAGAGGACATGGGTTTAATGTGATAGGGAAAATATTAAAAAGAGATCTGAAGGGCACTTTTTTCCACACAGAGGATGACAGGTATAGGGAACAAACTAACACAGGTGGTGATATAGGAAAGTACAAACACAGCATTTAAATAGGTACAGGTCAGAAAGGTATAGGGAGATTTCTCTTTATTTACTTGATTCTTAGTGACTTATATGTGGTCCTCAGAGTGGAGATTGCTGAATAAAGTCTGTTTATGCAATTTTGTTTGTGCACTCTAATCAAGTTTACTTTGAAAGCTAGTTTACATCTAAAATGTTATCTTCTTAGCTTTGCAGATTTCAGTTGAAGTGGTAAATAAATAACTATTGGAAAGGGAAGACCATTAGTTTTATAAGTGTTAGGTAAACTGTAGGGGCTGAAGGCAGATAAATCCCCAGGGCCTGATGGTCTGCATCCCAGAGTAGTCAAGGAGGTGGCCCTAGAAATCGTGGATGCATTGGTGATCATTTTCCAATGTTCTCTCGACTGGATCAGTTCCTGTGGACTGGACGGTAGCCAATGTAACTGTAGCAGTGACAGGAAGGGAAAACCATGCTTGACTGACTACTCTTGGAATTTTTTGAGGATGTAACAAGTAGAATGGATAAGGGAGAGCCAGTGGATGTAGTGCATCTGGACTTTCAAAAAGCCTTTGACACGGTCCCACACAAGACATTAGTGTGCAAAATTAGAGCACGTGGTATTGGGGGTAGGGTATTGACATGGATAGAGAACTGGTTGGCTGACAGGAAGCAAAGAGTAAGAATTAACGGGTCCTTTTCAGAATGGCAGGCAGTGACCAGTGGGTTGCCGCAAGGCTCAGTGCTGGGATCCCGGTTGTTTACAATAGATATTAACGATATAGATGAGGAAATTAAATGTAACATCTTTAAGTTTGCAGATGACACAAACTTTAATGGCAAGCGTGAGCTGCGAGGAGGATGCTATGAAGCTGCAGGGTGACTTAGATAGATGAGGAAACGTGGGCAGCATAGCAGATGCAGTAAAATGTGGATACATTTGAGGTTATTCACTTTGATGGCAAGAACAGGAAGGCAGATTATTATCTGAATGGTGACAGATTAGGAAAAGGAGGAGACCTGGGTGTGCTTGTACATCAGTAAGCATGCAGGTACAGCAGGCAGTGAAGAAAGCTAATAACCATATAACCATATAACAATTACAGCACGGAAACAGGCCCTCTCGGCCCTTCCAGTCCGTGCCGACCATTTGTTTTCCCCTAGTCCCATCTACCTGCACTCAGACCATACCCCTCCATTCCCTTCACGTCCATATACCTATCCACTATAAAGGAATTATTTGTTTTCAAGGTACTGATCCAGATATTGCATGGAATTAAACCACATTCAATGATGCACACATACACACACACACACGTTAGTACAGGAATTAGCCTAGCAGTGACTCGATTCATAAGAGAATGTTTAAGAAAGAACTGTAGATGCTGTAAAAATCAACGGTAGGCAAAAAATGCTGGAGAAACTCAGCGGGTGAGGCAGCATCTATGGAGAGAAGGAATGGATGACGTTTTGGGTTGAGACCCTTCTTCAGACTGATCTCAAAGCTAATGGCATGCTGCCTTCGTTGCGAGAGGATTTGAGTTTAGGAGCAAGGAGGTCCCACTGCAGTTGTACAGGCCTCTAGTGGGAGCACACCTGGAGTATTGTGTGCAATTTTGGTCTCCTAATTTGAGAAGGACATTATTGCTATTGAGGGAATGCAGCGTAGGTTCACCAGGTTAATTCCCGGGATGGCAGGACTGACATATGATGAAAGGATGGGTCGACTGGGCTTGTATTTGCTGGACTTTAGAAGAATGAGATTTATGAAAATATATAAAATTCTTAGAGAATTGGACAGGGTAGATGCAGGAAAAATGTTCCCGATGATGGGGGCGTCCAGAACTAGGGGTCACAGTTTAAGAATAAGAGGTAGGCCATTTAGGACTGAGATGAGGAAAATCTTTTTCATCCAGAGAGTTGTGAATCTGTGGAATTCTCTGCCACAGAAGGCAGTGGAGACCAATTCACTGGATGCTTTCAAGAGAGAGTTAGATTTAGCTCTTAGGGCTAAGGGAATCAAGGGATACGGGGTACTGATTTTGAATGATCAGCCATGATCATATTGAATGACGGTGCTGGCTCGAAGGACCAAATGGTGTACTTCTGCACCTATTTTTTATATTTCTATGTTTATTAAAATCAATTACCAATAATTAAAATCAGGTGACTTACCTAGTGTTACTTTAGTGTATAAAACGATAGGTACCCTAAAGCAGGGGGAATTTTGGTGTAACACGGGCATAGATGACACGGGTAACTGCTGGTCTAGGAAAACAAACATGTTGGGAGGCCCCCGGGTTCCTCGCGATTACCGTTTATCCTTCCTTTTGTTTTCCTTTCTCTCTTTTGGACATTATTGAGGGTTGTTTGTTCCTCATTGGACTGATATGCCTGTGACTCAACTACTTGGGAGGAAGTAAAAAGTAAGAAAAAAGGTTGAGAAAGGCAGGAACTTCTATAGCCATAGATGTGGCTGGGATGGTATGCTGCCTCTGGTCCCATGGTCAAGATTGTCACTCGATGACTGCAGAGATGTATGGAGAGAAAGTGAGGATCCGAAAGTGGGGGGACATGTGGGTACCAAGCAAACAGTAATTGACTGCATTCACAACTAATTCGCAAGCTTTTGGAAATGAGAAGTATCAAGGGACTTCTGACAGGAACATGCAGTTGCGATTAAAGATCCCCACAATCCCGATGAAAGGCGGAGCCGGCTCCCTGGCTACAATTGTATTTGTTGCCCCTCAAGCCTTGCAGAGAGGAGCCCAGCAGCAGCTGAGTGAAGAGCCCGATGCCTGGGACCCGGCCGGCTGCGGCAAGTCAGGACAGTGCAATGGGCCAGGGGGAAGTGGGGGTGAAGCCCGGCCCGACGGATATCCTGGGCCGCGGTGGCCTCTCCGGGGCCCGGGGCGCTTGGCCGAGGGGCCGGCTGTAGGCTGGGTCCCCCGCCCGACCGCACTTACCTGTATCAGGCTGGGGCCGGGGTCTCCCCGGCCGCACTCACCTGTGACGGGCTGAGGGTGTGGAGGGGCCGGGATGTGGGCTGTGTGGGCCCGGGCCCCTCATTCACCTGTGTGAGGGGTGTGTGGGCTGGGCAGGGCAGGGTGTGTGGTGGGGGCAAGCCCCTCATTCACTCACCTGTGTGTGTGTGTGTGTGTGTGTGTGTGTGTGTGTGTGTGTGTGTGTGTGTGTGGTGTGTGTGTGTGTGTGTGTGTGTGTGTGTGTGTGTGTGTGTGTGTGTGTGTGTGTGTGTGGTGTGTGTGTGTGTGTGTGTGTGTGTGTGTGTGTGTGTGTGTGTGTGTGTGTGTGTGTGTGTGTGTGTGTGTGTGTGTGTGTGTGTGTGTGTGTGTGTGGGTGTGTGTGTGTGTGTGTGTGTGTGTGTGTGTGTGTGTGTGTGTGTGTGTGTGTGGGTGTGTGTGTGTGTGTGTGTGTGTGTGTGTGTGTGTGTGTGTGTGTGTGTGTGTGTGTGTGTGTGTGTGTGTGTGTGTGTGTGTGTGTGTGTGTGTGTGTGTGTGTGTGTGTGTGTGTGTGTGTGTGTGTGTGTGTGTGTGTGTGTGTGTGTGTGTGTGTGTGTGGTGTGTGTGTGTGTGGTGTGGGTGTGTGTGTGTGTGTGTGTGTGTGTGGTGTGTGTGTGTGTGTGTGTGTGTGTGTGTGTGTGTGTGTGTGTGTGTGTGTGTGTGTGTGTGTGTGTGTGTGTGTGTGTGTGTGTGTGTGTGTGTGTGTGTGTGTGTGTGTGTGTGTGTGGTGTGTGTGTGTGTGTGTGTGTGTGTGTGTGTGTGTGTGGTGTGTGTGTGTGTGGTGTGTGTGTGTGTGTGTGTGTGTGTGGTGTGTGTGTGTGTGTGTGTGTGTGTGTGGGTGTGTGTGTGTGTGTGTGTGTGTGTGTGTGTGTGTGTGTGTGTGTGTGTGTGTGTGTGTGTGTGTGTGTGTGTGTGTGGTGTGTGTGTGTGTGTGTGTGTGTGTGTGTGTGTGTGTGTGTGTGTGTGTGTGTGTGGGTGTGTGTGTGTGGTGTGTGGTGTGTGTGTGTGTGTGTGTGTGTGGGGGGGGGGTCCGGGCCCCGCGTTCACTCACTCACCTGTGTGGGGCTGGCGGTGTGGGGGGGCCGGGGGCGAGCGTGGTGCCGGGGGCGAGCCCGAACCCGGGGCCGTTCACTCACTCACCTGTGGGGGGCTGGCGGTGCGGGGGCCGGGGCCGGGCCGGGGCCGTTCACTCACTCACCTGTGCGAGGCTGAGGCTGAGGCTGAGGCTGAGGCGCGGCGGACTCATTGATGGACGGCCGCTCGCTGCTGCCCCTGACGTCACTGAGCAGCGACGCGACGCACTCGGGCCCCCGCCGCTGACGTCAGCGCGCCACCTCTGCGCACGCGCGACTCCGGCACGTGCCCCTTGCGGGGGCGGGGAGGGATGATGAAGGGGAATGATGGTGGGGCAATGGAGAATGATGGTGGAGCAATGGAGAATGATGGTGGGGCAATGGGGAATGATGGTGGAGCAATGGAGAATGATGGTGGGGCAATGGAGAATGATGGTGGGGCAATGGGCAATGATGGTGGAGCAATGGAGAATGATGGTGGGGCAATGGAGAATGATGGTGGTGCAATGGAGAATGATGGTGGAGCAATGGGGAATGATGGTGGAGCAATGGAGAATGATGATGATGATGGGGCAATGGGGAATGACGGTGGGGCAATGGGGAATGATGATGATGATGGGGCAATGGGCAATGATGGTGGAGCAATGGAGAATGATGGTGGGGCAATGGAGAATGATGATGATGATGGGGCAATGGGGAATGATGGTGGGGCAATGGGGAATGATGGTGGGGCAATGGAGAATGATGATGATGATGGGGCAATGGGCAATGATGGTGGAGCAATGGAGAATGATGGTGGAGCAATGGAGAATGATGATGATGATGGGGCAATGGGGAATGATGGTGGGGCAATGGAGAATGATGGTGGGGCAATGGAGAATGATGATGATGATGGGGCAATGGGGGAATGATGATGGGGCAATGGGGAATGACGGTGGGGCAATGGGGAATGATGGTGGGGCAATGGAGAATGATGATGATGATGGGGCAATGGGGAATGATGGTGGGGCAATGGGGAATGATGGTGGGGCAATGGGGAATGATGGTGGGGCAATGGAGAATGATGGTGGAGCAATGGAGAATGATGGTGGGGCAATGGAGAATGATGATGATGATGGGGCAATGGGGAATGATGGTGGGGCAATGGGTAATGATGGTGGGGCAATGGAGAATGATGATGATGATGGGGGAATGGGGAATGATGGTGGGGCAATGGGGAATGACGGTGGTGCAATGGGGAATGATGGTGGGGCAATGGAGAATGATGGTGGAGCAATGGAGAATGATGGTGGGGCAATGGAGAATGATGATGATGATGGGGCAATGGGGAATGATGGTGGGGCAATGGGGAATGATGGTGGGGCAATGGGGAATGATGATGGGGCAATGGGGAATGATGATGGAGCAATGGGGAATGATGGTGGGGCAATGGGGAATGATGATGGAGCAATGGGGAATGATGATGGGGCAATGGGTGTGAGATACGCTTTGTGCTCACAATCACTGCTCAAAGACTAAATCTTGGAAGCAAGAGATCCTTTATTTTTCACGAATCTGCAGAACCGGGTGCCTCTCCAAGTCGAGACACACCGCAGTCAGAGAAGTCATCCCCCTTTATACACATAATTTTACATTCAACCTTCCCTCCGGACCCTTCTCCAATCAGGGTCTGAGGTGCACAATCTGTAGGTACATCCCCCCAGTACCTCCCATATCATACATCGCATGTCCAGACATGTTCATGGTAATGAGCAGTTTCTTGACCAGGGGTGTGTTGTAATATTCATTTATTCTATTAAGCATGCTCAGTTGCTCATGACCTACCCTAGTTTCACTCACCTCCTAGTGAACCCTCTCAGTTTTCCTATATCAGTACTAAAGCTAAGCTATAGTGACAAGGGTCCCATCTATCACTCCATTCCACTGATAGGGATCTCTCTACATCACTCCCTTCTACCGCTATACAATGCTATTACTTCTTACTCAAGGACTCAAGGATGGGTCTGGTAACATTTAGACACAGCTGTGTCAGAACCCTCTCTCCGGCCCCTATCAGTTCAAATCCTCTTTAAAGCTCCTTACTATAATGGGGTTTAATCACTTTATCCCTCACAATCCTCCCTTTTTCTTTTGCTACGCATATACTGATTAAACCCCCATTTCAAGTTCCCTCAACTCGAATTGACATAACATTGTCCTAATCTTCTTTTCCTGTAGATCATGGACCTCCCCTGGCCGCATTATCATTATTCTCTGTATTTCCCCTTTCTCTCCCATAGGCATGACTACAGCCTGCATCTGACATACTTCTTGTAATAGGTTCCCTAAAACAAGGGATGCAACAGGGGATAAAGATCAGTCCAGCCCCTGCACATAGAAACACGAGTCCCACCGTTCTCCACCATGTTCCTCCGAGGATGGAATCCCACCATTGGGTTCCCATAATCGAATTCCACTTTTGTATTGGAACATGTGCCAACTTACGGATCCCTTCTGATATGTCCATCACTGCCTGTCCATTATCATCGATGCTTAAACAGCAATTAGAGAGGTTGAATTTCCCGCATACCCCTCCTTCTTCTGCCAGGAGGTAATCTAGGGCCAACCGGTTAACCATATAACATATAACAATTACAGCACGGAAACAGGCCCTCTCGGCCCTTCCAGTCCGTGCCGACCATTATACCGGTTCTGGTATATCGCTGCTCTCATCTGTGTCTGCTGCTTTGCCAGCATCTCCAGTGCCCCCGCAGTTTGGTTGGTAATTACCTCCAGTACTGCCTGCAGTCTTATGATCCGGTTTAACATGTATACCGGGGTTCGGTAGCCCCAGGATCCATCCTGTGCCCAAGTGGCTGGTCCATAGTATGAGATGATTCTTGCTGGTGGCCATTCATCATCTTCCCATTCTCCAATATCTATTTTCCTCTTCTTCCGATATAGGTCGTCAAATACAGGTGTTCCTAGCAACCGCCCTTCTTCGGTGTTTAACAGGAAAAATCCAGGTTGTACCAGTCCATTAAAGCAAGTCCCGCTCCAATTTATCGGTAACACCGAGTATGCCTTGTATCCGCATATCCATAACAGTCCTTCAGGGGCCGGTCAACTAGAGGCAACCTTGTTCCATATGTCTCGCAACACTGGGATTCCCTGATGAGGGTTGTTCCCGGTGCAGTTCCATAGTCCAGTCGATTCCATTCCATCAGTCTTCATCCAGATTTTCCCGTATTTCTTAGTTGGATACCATTTAGGCTCCTCTGGCCACCACACTCGGGACTGATTTTGCCACTGGGTGACGATGCGCTGGCAGGGGCTGCTGCCTACTAGGACGGCATCCTTTGCCCAGGGCCTAGCGATACACTCAGTCCCTACCGGAGCGTCTGTCAGGACCCATGCCTGGGGATCTCGGTCTTATCCAACTGTCAGGTTCCACTCCAACAGGTCCCATACTTCAATAATGGATCCTCTCCACGGCCAACGTGAGCTCATCAGTGGTCCGCCACAGACCCAGCAGTTAGTCACATTCAGGATTCCAGCTATCCGGAGGGCCAAGCCCACGAACAGGTTTTTTTTTTCTCCTTCAGGGATCTCAATCTGCTTCTTTATTTCTTTAAGAGCAGCATATGTACATGGAGTCTGGCACATGTTTGGAGCAGTAGGGAAACAGAAAGGCTTTGAGAAAAGCAACGGAGACCCCATGCAAAGTTAGCAGTGTCCCCCTATGAAATGTTGTTTGGGTTACCTTATTTGGGAAAGATAGAAGGAATACCCACCATAGAGGGCAGTGATGTATTCTTAAGGAACTATTTACTGGCAGTATCTCGTTCCCTTACAGAATTCAAATCTAAAGGACTATTGGCTCAAAGCCCACCACTCGACTTTCCAATACATGCTGTAAAGGCCGGCGACTGGGTACTGGTCAAGAATTGGAAGGAGGAGAAACTCCAGCCCAGGTGGACCAGCCCACACCTAGTATTACTGACAACCGAGACAGCAGTACGAACAAAAGAAAAAGGGTGGACCCACGCAATCCGGGTTAAAGGACCCGTTGATCCACCCGCCCCTGATGAGGAGGAACAGTGGATGGTGAAGCCAGGAAACAAACCCCGAAGATTAACTTTAAAAAAAAAAAAAGAATTGAATGTATTACTGACAGTATGAAAGGAGCAGTCGTGGTATTGTTTGCTTTGCATGTAATTGTGGTAAAAAGTATTGATAATTGTGATAAATGTTATCATCCTATCAGATATGGACGGCGGACAACCAGATCATTTACCTATCATTCCCATGTGAACGATGCATGCTATAACGTGAGGACTAGAACAATTTGTGAAGAGGGGGGAAAGAAGTATTTGATGATAGGAAATAGGGTGTATATAGGGAGGTTTGGGTACGTTACCTGCCCAAAGGGAGAGAGATGGGTTTGTGTAACCAAGGCAGGACAGTTAGGTTTCCCTTTCCAGGTCGTAAAATGGGCAATAGATAAGATGAAAGAGGAAGTAATAAAAGAGTTTACAGAAGTAAACTCGTTGGTTCAGGTGTGATAGAATTGGAGGGACCAGAGGGGGAGGTGTTGCATTGCTTGTCAGAGAAGATATTACAGCAGTGCTTTGGCAGGATAGATTAGAGGGCTCGTCTAGGGAGGCTATTTGGGTGGAACTGAGAAGTGGGAACGGTGTAACAACACTTTTAGGGGTGTATTATAGACCGCCAAATGGGGAGCGTGAATTGGAAGAGCAAATATGTAAGGAGATAGCAGATATTAGTAGTAAGCACAAGGTAGTGATTGTGGGAGATTTCAATTTTCCAAAAATAGACTGGGAAACACAATCTGTAAATGGGCTGGATGGTTTGGAGTTTGTAAAATGTGTGCAGGATAGTTTTTTTGCAGCAGTACATAGAGGTATCGACCAGAGAAGGGGCAGTGCTGGACCTCCTGTTAGGAAATGAGGCAGGTCAGGTGACGGAGGTATGCGTTGGTGAGCACTTCGGGACCAGTGGTCACAATACCATTAGTTTCAATATAATTATGGAGAGAGTCAGAACTGGACCTAGGGTATAGATTTTTGATTGGAGAAAGGCTAACTTTGAGGGAATGCGTAAGGATTTTAAAGGAGTGAATTGGGACACTTTGTTTCATGGGAAGGATGTAGAAGAGAAATGGAGGACATTTAAAGGGGAAATTGTAAGAGTACAGAATCTTCATGTCCCTGTTAGGTTGAAAGGATATAGTAAAAATTGGAAAGAGCCATGGTTTTCAAGGGAAATTGGACACTTGTTTCGAAAAAAAAGAGAGATATCTACAATAATTATAGGAGGCATGGAGTAAATGAGGTGCTAGAGGAGTATAAAGAATGTAAAAAGAATCTTAAGAAAGAAATTAGGAAGGCTAAAAGAAGATATGAGGTTGCTTTGGCAAGAAAGGTGAAAGTAAATCCAAAGGGTTTCTACAGCTATATTAATAGCAAAAGGATAACAAGGGATAAAATTGGACCATTAGAGAACCAGAATGGACAGCTATCTGCAGAGCCAAAAGAGATGGGGGAGATATTGAACAATTTCTTTTCTTCGTTATTCACCAAGGAGAAGGATATTGAACTCTGTGAGGTAAGGGAATAAAGTAGAGTAGCTATGGAAACTATGAGATTCAAAGAGGAGGAAGTACTGACACTTTTGAAAAATATAAAAGTGGATAAGTCTCCAGGTCCTGACAGGATATTCCCTAGGACATTGAGGGAAGTTAGTGTAGAAATAGCAGGAGCTATGACAGAAATATTTCAAATGTCATTAGAAACGGGAATAGTGCCGGAGGATTGGCGTACTGCGCATGTTGTTCCATTGTTTAAAAAGGGTTCAAAGAATAAACCTAGCAATTATAGACCTATTAGTTTGACGTCAGTGGTGGGTAAATTAATGGAAAGGATACTTAGAGATAATATATATAAGCATCTGGATAAACAGGGTCTGATCAGGAACAGTCAACATGGATTTGTGCCTGGAAGGTCATGTTTGACAAACCTTCTTGAATTTTTTGAAGCGGTAACTAGGGAAATTGATGAGGGTAAAGCAGTGGATGTTGTCTATATGGATTTCAGTAAGGCCTTTGACAAGGTTCCCCATGGAAGGTTGGTTAAGAAGGTTCAATCTTTGGGTGTTAATGGCAGAGTAGCAAGATGGATTCAACAGTGGCTGAATGGGAGATGTCAGAGAGTAATGGTGGATGGCTGTTTGTCAGGTTGGAAGCCGGTGACCAGTGGGGTGCCTCAGGGATCTGTGTTGGGTCCACTGTTGTTTGTCATGTACATCAATGATCTGGATGATGGGGTGGAAAATTGGATCAGTAAGTATGCAGATGATACTAAGATAGGTGGTGTTGTGGATAATGAAGTAGATTTTCAAAGTCTACAGAGAGATTTGGGCCATTTGGAAAAGTGGGCTGAAAGATGGCAGATGGAGTTTAATGCTGTTAAGTGTGAAGTGCTACATCTTGGCAGGACAATTGAAAGTAAAGGTGGCAGGAGGCAGTGGGAGGAGGTGTGGTCGTGTGAGTCAGTGTGTTTGCAATGGTCGTTAGTCGATAGTCTGTCAGTCAATGTTTGTTATTTAACATTTTGGACAAAGGATTTAGAAGATACCCAATGCCCAATCAAATCAAAATAGGACGTACATGGTAAATGGTAGGGAATTGAGGAATGCTGTGGAACAGAGGGATCTAGGAATAACTGTGCATAGTTCCCTGAAGGTGGAATCACATGTAGATAGGGTGGTAAAGAAAGCCTTTGGTGTGCTGGCTTTTATAAATCAGAGCATTGAATATAGGAGTAGGGAAGTAATGTTAAAATTGTACAAGGCATTGGTAAGACCAATTCTGGAGTATGGTGTACAATTTTGGTCGCCTAATTATAGGAAGGATGTCAACAAAATAGAGAGAGTACAGAGGAGATTTACTAGAATGTTGCCAGGGTTCCAGCAACTATGTTACAGAGGAAGGTTGAACAAGTTAGGTCTTTATTCTTTGGAGCGCAGAAGGTTAAGGGGGGACTTGATTGAGGTCTTTAAAATGATTAAAGGGATAGACAGAGTTGATGTGGATAAGCTTTTCCCATTGAGGGTAGGGAAGATTCAAACAAGAGGGCATGACATGAGAATTAAGGGACAGAAGTTTAGGGGTAACATGAGGGGGAACTTCTTTACTCAGAGGGTGGTGGCTGTGTGGAATGAGCTTCCAGCAGAAGTGGTGGAGGCAGGATTGATTTTAATATTTAAAAGTAAAGTGGATAGGTATATGGACGTGAGGGGAATGGAGGGGTATGGTCTGAGTGCAGGTAGATGGGACTAGGGGAAAACAAATGGTCGGCACGGACTGGAAGGGCCGAGAGAGCCTGTTTCCTTGCTGTAATTGTTATATGGTTATATGGTTAATGGAGAATGATGGTGGGGCAATGGAGAATGATGGTGGGGCAATGGAAAATGATGATGGGGCAATGGAGAATGATGATGATGATGATGGGGCAATGGAGAATGCTGATGATGATTGGGCAATGGGGAATGATGGTGGGGCAATGGGAATGATGATGGGGCAATGGGGAATGATGATGGGGCAATGGGGAATGATGATGGGGCAATGGGGAATGATGATGGGGCAACGGAGAATGATGGTGGGGCAATGGGAATGATGGTGGGGCAATGGAGAATGATGGTGGGGCAATGGGGAATGATGGTGGGGCAATGGGGAATGATGATGGGGCAATGGAGAATGATGGTGGGGCAATGGAGAATGATGATGTTGCAATGGACAATGATGATGGGGCAATGGACAATGATGGTGGGGCAATGGAGAATGATGATGTTGCAATGGACAATGATGATGGGGCAATGGAGAATGATTATGTTGCAATAGACAATGATGATGGGGCAATGGACAATGATGGTGGGGCAATGGAGAATGATGATGTTGCAATGGACAATGATGATGGGGCAATGGAGAATGATGGTGGGGCAATGGAGAATGATGATGTTGCAATGGAGAATGGTTGTGGGGCAATGGAGAATGATGATGGGGCAATGGGGAATGATGGTGGGGCAATGGGTAAGATGTTAGGGCAATGGAGAATGATGATGATGATGATGGGGCAATGGAGAATGCTGATGATGATTGGGCAATGGGGAATGATGGTGGGGCAATGGGAATGATGATGGGGCAATGGGGAATGATGATGGGGCAATGGGGAATGATGGTGGGGCAATGGGGAATGATGGTGGGGCAATGGAGAATGATGGTGGGGCAATGGGGAATGATGGTGGGGCAATGGGGAATGATGATGGGGCAATGGGGAATGATGGTGGGGCAATGGGAATGATGATGGGGCAATGGAGAATGATGGTGGGGCAATGGGGAATGATGTTGGGGCAATGGAGAATGATGGTGGGGCAATGGGGAATGATGATGGGGGGCAATGGGGAATGATGGTGGGGCAATGGGAATGATGATGGGGCAATGGAGAATGATGATGGGGCAATGGGGAATGATGATGGGGCAATGGGAATGATGGTGGGGCAATGGAGAATGATGGTGGGGCAATGGAGAATGATGAGGGACAATGGAAATGATGGTGGGTCAATGGGGAATGATGGTGGGGCAATGGGGAATGATGGTGGCGCAATGGGGAATGATGGTGGGGCAATGGGAATGATGGTGGGGCAATGGGAATGATGGTGGGGAAATGGAGAATGATGGTGGGGCAATGGAGAATGATGGTGGGGCAATGGAGAATGATGGTGGAGCAATGGAGAATGATGATGCGGCAATGGAGAATGATGGTGGGGCAATGGAGAATGATGATGATGATGGGGCAATGGAGAATGATGGTGGGGCAATGGGGAATGATGGTGGAGCAATGGGGAATGATGGTGGGGCAATGGAGAATGATGGTGGGGCAATGGAGAATGATGGTGGGGCAATGGAGAATGATGGTGGGGCAATGGAGAATGATGGTGGGGCAATGGGGAATGATGGTGGGGCAATGGAGAATGATGATGTTGCAATGGACAATGATGATGGGGCAATGGACAATGATGGTGGGGCAATGGAGAATGATGATGTTGCAATGGACAATGATGATGGGGCAATGGAGAATGATTATGTTGCAATAGACAATGATGATGGGGCAATGGACAATGATGGTGGGGCAATGGAGAATGATGATGTTGCAATGGACAATGATGATGGGGCAATGGAGAATGATGGTGGGGCAATGGAGAATGATGATGTTGCAATGGAGAATGGTTGTGGGGCAATGGAGAATGATGATGGGGCAATGGGGAATGATGGTGGGGCAATGGGTAAGATGTTAGGGCAATGGAGAATGATGACGGGGCAATGGAGAATGATGGTGGTGCAATGGAGAATGATGGTGGGGCAATGGAGAATGATGGTGGGGCAATGGAGAATGATGGTGGGGCAATGGGGAATGATGATGGGGCAATGGAGAATGATGGTGGGGCAATGGGTAATGATGGTGGGGCAATGGAGAATGATGGTGGGGCAATGGGTAATGATGGTGGGGCAATGGAGAATGATGGTGGGGCAATGGGTAATGATGGTGGGGCAATGGAGAATGATGGTGGGGCAATGGAGAATGATGATGGGGCAATGGGGAATGATGGTGGGGCAATGGGTAATGATGGTGGGGCAATGGAGAATGATGGTGGGGAAATGGGTAATGATGGTGGGGCAATGGAGAATGATGGTGGGGCAATGGGGAATGATGATGGGGCAATGGGGAATGATGGTGGGGCAATGGGTAATGATGTTAGGGCAATGGAGAATGATGGTGGGGCAATGGAGATCGGTGGTGGGGCAATGGAGAATGATGATGGGGCAGTGGAGAATAGAAACATAGAAACATAGAAATTAGGTGCAGGAGCAGGCTATTCGGCCCTTCGAGCCTGCACCGCCATTCAATATGATCATGGCTGATTATCCAATTCAGTATCCTGTACCTGCCTTCTCTCCATACCCACTGATCCCTTCAGCCACAAGGGTCTCATCCAACTCCCTCTTAAATATGGCCAACGAACTGGCCTCAACTACCTTCTGTGGCAGAGAATTCCACAGATTCACCACTCTCTGTGTGAAAAACGATTTTCTCATCTCGGTCCTAAAAGACTTCTCCCTTATCCTTAAACTGTGACCCCTTGTCCTGGACTTCCCAGACATCGGGAACAATCTTCCTGCATCTACAGAGAAATGTTGAACAAGTTAGGTCTTTATTCTTTGGAGCGCAGAAGGTTAAGGGGGGACTTGATTGAGGTCTTTAAAATTATGAAAGGGATAGACAGAGTTGACGTGGATACGTTTTTCCCATTGAGGGTAGGGAAGATTCAAACAAGAGGGCATGACATGAGAATTAAGGGACAGAGGTTTCAGGGTAACGTGAGGGGGAACTTCTTTACTCAGAGGGTGGTGGCTGTGTGGAATCAGCTTCCAGCAGAAGTGGTGGAGGCAGGATCGATTTTACTTCGGAGTCACGTGAGTGACTACGTGAAGAAAGCCCGCCTGGCGCTGGAACGGCATTACGTCGACGCTGACGGCAGAAGGAAGAGCTGCAGAGGCTAGCTCGTCGACAGCGGTAGGTACGGAATCGGCAGGTAAGTGCAGTTGAAAAACATTTAGGGTCTGGAAAACTCCGTGCCTGGTGTATTGAACCAGGATTTTAAATGAATTTAAAAACAAAAGTAAAATAAAAGATTAAAATAGAACAGAAATACTCTGTTAAAACAACGGAGTTTGAAAAAGAACGTCCCGGTGGAATACCCAGCGATCGGGACGGGAGATTAATTACGGGGCCGGTTCCGATACTGGTGACCGTTAAAAATACGTTAGGGAGTTTAAGATGCTCCACAAACTTTTGGCAGGGGGGGGGGGAAATTTTAAATAAGTCAGAAAGGCCGTAATTTAAAAAGTTAATAAAGGCCTTCAGACGGAAAATAATGGAAATATTCCCTAACCTACCCTAAGGGGGTTTCACATATAAAAAGGGAAAAAATATGATGAAATATGGTGGGAATATCTACCTCAGATTTTTCTGAAGGTAGTCTCCTTGAGGGGGAAAAAACTCAGGAGAAACAAGGGCAGTGAAAAATAAAATGCAAAAACTGACCCTAAAAATGCACTGATAGTGGTGGCTGGTCATGAAGTACCCACCACAGCACCAAAATGTGTGTATATATATATATATATATATATATATATATATATATTATATATATATATATATATATATTTTATTATATATATATATTTATATTTATATATACACACACAGGTGTATGCACAACACCTGAATAAGAAGTGAGGCCATGGAAAATTACCATGGAAACCAAAAATTAGTTGGTCTCACTAAAAGCTGTTATGGTTAAAACAGCAGAACTAATGATGAGTGAGGCCATGAAAAATAAACATGGAAAAAACCTCACCAAAGCTGTAATGATTGAAACAGCAGAATATGATAAAACTTTTATGTTTTATAAAGATATCAACGGTGAATCCGTTTATGATATCCATGTCTCAAATTATATGAGATATAAAGAAATACAATTTTAAAGTATTTCAAACTGGTGCATGGCATTACTATTCAAAAAGAAAAAGAAAATAAAATAAAACGTTGTGCAAATAACTAATACTTTTAAAATAAAATAAATTACAATCAGTTTGTGCTCAATGGGAAGAAATATATATAATTTACCAAATCTGCACTATAGATTCGCAGATCAATACAAATCAGGTTATGTTAAACTCCTGATTATTATGGAATAAACCTGCCTTATGATAAATCAAAGATATTGATTACAAAAGAACAGACTACTGATCTTTAAACTTTGGGGGGAAAAAACTATGATCCAATGAAAGATTTGATAATGGATCAAAACAAAGGCAAAGATCTTTAAACTTGGGGGAAAAACTATGATCCAATGAAAGATTTGATAATGGATCAAAACAAAGGCAGTTGTGGTATAATCCAACATAGCCTTATCCAAACCCATATAATTGGGAAAAGAAGGCTTGAGGTACGTTGAAGAGGTGCAAACATCTGGTTACAAAATAAGTTCATGAAATCTCCAATTGTGGGGGATTACAGGTGTATTATGATCATTAATTTAATATAATTAAGGAAGGATTGGTTCACCTGTATAAGAAAACCTTAAAAATTGATTTTAGGTTTGCACTCAAAAGTAACTCCAATAAAGAAGGGGTACGTACATGTATATTATAAAATTACCTCAGTGTAAAGATTTGATGGTATAAACCATACAAAACATCATTTTATATACACTTTCACAGTGTAAGAACATTTATTAACATGGAAATACAGTTGCTATTAACAAAGTGTTAATCAATATTACAGGTGCTTGAAATTAATTAAAGTGGGTCAAGCTGTGCAAGTTAAAACATTGTCCAAAGGATTAAACCAGTTCAAGGCTGTTAAACAGACTACTGAAGGAACAAATGGTTATATGGTTATAATGAGGTCATGGTCATGGGTTATCTTGATTACATTTAAATTGGAAGGTTATAAGAGTCAGCTGCAAATTAGTGCTGCAATTACAAACCTGGTGGCAGGCAAGGACCTGACCCATTACATAAAGCGTATGCTTAGGCATTAATAAAATATTCATAAATTACTATTCTGAATTTAGAAGTAATTCAGCACCATAAGAGGGAGAAAATTGTTCCATGATACAAATATGTCTCATTGTTGTTGACATGCTTTGTCCCTCCATTAGGTTAGGTAAAGAATAAATAAAGTTCCAAAAGAAGGAATACAGAAGCTTATAAGAATATGTATGCCTTTGTGAGAGGCTTATGCAAATATCAAATGATACGTTATCATTATTAAAGTAATGTAAAAAAGGTTCACAAGCTGCTTCAACTATAAGATTAACAGCTGTTGCAAACTGAAGCAAGTGTTACAGATGACGTACAGCTTCTGTGAATGTTTGGGTAAAGATAAGAATATTATCTATTCTTATAAGAATAATTGATACGTCTCTTGTTGGGACTGCGGACAATAATACCAGGTGAGCATAAATGGATTGTCCTAAGAAATTTTCCAAACATTTGTATTAATTATTGAAGTATAAGGAGTTATGGATTAAATATCGATTGTTTTATTATGGAATATTATGGATACCATGTCGTATCAAGATGAACAATACCACGGCTGTGGCATATGTTAAAACACACAAGATAAGTCAAATAACAATCATGGGATTATCTGAGTAAACAGATGTGGCATATTTTAAAGTTTAGTCCAGCTGTTTATCTCTAAGGAAGAGACAATGGTATCGGAGACAACAAATTTGGGAGAAAAACATATTGTCATTAATATGGATTACTTACGATTAATCTGGTTGCTTACAGATTAAAACACCGATCTTTCGAATGTTTCTTGTGGGTAAACCAAGAACAGGGAAGGTGGATGCTTTTCTCCCAATTACATGAGGAAAAGATGTTCTTTTGTGTTCCTCATTTTGTTTGATAGGGCAGTGTCTGATGAAAATGTAGCAGGACACTGCCAGAGGCATTTTTGGTGGCCTAATACGGATCCTTCATGGTTTCATAAATATTGAGTGATGTTGAACTACTTGTGATGATTCATAGTTGCAGTAATTTATTGAAGTCTGAGGAAGGGTCTCGACCCAACGCGTTGCCTGTCTCCTTTCGCTCTTTGGATGCTGCTGCACCCGCTGGGATCTCCAGGTTTGTGTAACCCTGCAGTAATTTATTGTTGTACAAAAGCATCCATGACATGAAAATATGAATTTGACTATCTGCAGGTTGACCAGACCATTACAACAGCTGATGGTCAAAGAAGTCCATGAATGTTTAACTAATATAACAACATAACAATAAAATAATTATGTATAAAATAAGTGTTATACCTGCAATTTGCAGAAATAAGTCTAAAAAACAATATTTTGTTATAAGAAATTGGAAGTCTGTGTATACAGTAAAGTTATTTTATCATATTAGATATATGTGAGTTCCTTGTGGATTGCATTTTTCTGAGCATCTAATTGATAGAGCCAATAATAGGGCTCAGAGTGTTACCGTCCTATTAACGGACAATATATTAACCAAGAAGTTATCAGGTGCATTCATAATATCCCGATATGGAAAGGGATATATATGTAGATATTAATATAAATATATATATATATATATATATATATATATATATATATATATATATATATATATATATATATATATATATATAAATATAATCTGTCCAAAATTGTAAAAAATATGTCGGGAGATAAATAATCCTGAATTGCCTTAGGCAATGGACTCTAATTCTATCTATGATTCAAAAATGTTAAACATTGAAAATAATAATGCTGATGACTTTAGTATCAATATAAGAGTGCAAACATTGCAAATGTTACGTTATAATTGCATGTGGATACAGATCGCATTATCATATATGTGTATGAATTTACCAAACAAAGCACACCAAGAGGAGCTGAAACCAAGGTAAACCTATAAGCATATCCTGTCGGCCTTAAGTTGTGTGTGTGTGTGTGAACATTGATGAAATATGTTGAAGTAGGTAAGAGTCTCTGTGGTAATGAGACTGCTTATTACACACAAAAACCACATTAGGTTCAGTAAAAACTGATGGTTCTAGAGGAATGTATTCTAGATGGTTAGAAATTGGATACACTCAGTGGAACTAGACACTGAAAGGTGGAAAATCACTCTGTTAATGAGGTAGATACATTCACAGGAATGGCACGGGATGAGCCACTCGAGCAAAGATGCAAGGCCGCAGGAGGGTGTAAATTAATGTTAAAGTAAAAAGGAACCAGTCATGGTGTCAGGTTTGGACACGCAGTGTTGGGTTCTCTATAATTGTTGCTTTGTCATGCCATCAAAATATATATATATCAATTGGTATTTTGTGATAAACTTGCCTTTCAATGGAAAGGGCATTACTTTTATTCTTTATAATATGAAATAATTTATCACATAACTTGAGGCAATGTTTGGGGAAAAATGTGTTATTCGCTCGTTACTGTGTTAAATGAGCCGGACTGTCGTATGGAATAAATTCTACGACATGAAAAACACAGAAAGCTTCAAACTCTTCACGTAGTCACTCACGTGACTCCGAAGTAAAATAGTAAGATTAAACGAGAACTTACCAGTTCGAAGTTTGATCTTTATTTTATGAGGAATAACGATGAGGGATTACGTGCCCTCCACTCCACACCCTCATAAAATGAATGATCATCTGGTAGTTCTAAATCTATGATGAGCCTTACTATCTTACTCCGGCTATTGTGTTCTGTGTTTTTCATGCCGCTGCTTTGAAGTATGCCGTTCCACCGCCAGGCGGGCCTTCTTCACGTAATCCCTGATCGTTACGATCAAACTTCGAACTGGTAAGTTCTCGTTTAATCTTACTATTTTAACATTTAAGAGTAAAGTGGATAGGTATATGGACGTGAAGGGAATGGAGGGGTATGGTCTGAGTGCAGGTAGATGGGACTAGGGGAAAACAAATGGTCGGCACGGACTGGAACTCGTTTCCGTGCTGTAATTGTTATATGGTTATATGTTATATCTAGCCTGTCCAACCCCTTAAGAATTTTGTAAGTCTCTGTGAGATCACCCCTCAATCTTCTAAGTATTTTAGGACCGAGATGAGAAAAACATTTTTCATACAGAGAGTGGTGAGTCTCTGGAATTCTCTGCCACAGAAGGTAGTTGAGGCCAGTTCATTGGCTATATTTAAGGAGGAGTTAGATGTGGCTCCTGTGACTAAAGGGATCAGGGGGTATGGAGAGAAGACAGGTACAGGATACTGAGTTGGATGATCAGCCATGATCATATTGAATGGCAGTGCAGGCTAGAAAGGCCAAATGGCCTACTCCTGCACCTATTTTCTTTGTTTCTATGTTTCTCCCCTGACCATCAGGCAAGAGGTACAGAAGCGTGAAAACGCACACCAGATTCAGGGACAGTTTCTTCCCAGCAGTTATCAGGGAACTGAACCATCCTATCACCAACTAGAGAGCAGTGCTGAAGTACTATCTACCTCATTGGAGACTCTGGGACTTTATCTTGCACTAAACGTTATTTGCTTAAGGGCCTGTCCCACTGACGCAACTTTTCAGAGACTGTCTTCGACCTTCAAGCTCGAGGGCACTCACCTGAAAAACCTCGAGCTGGATCGACCGTCAGCGATGAAACCGCGAGCTGGATCGACCGTCTGCACACACACAAGCACATCGCAAAGGTGAGGGCCAGGGAAAGCGGGTGAGCGCTGTCTGAAATTCACACCCACGATGAAAAGATGGCTGGCACAGTTCGGTAAGTCCTTTAGAGAGCGCGGAGAGGGTGGGGGGGAGAGAAGGAGAGAGAAGGAGTGGAGACACATTTAAGAAGCCAGACAATGTTTAATAAAGTTTAGCGGGCATTGAACATTACCGGTCAGTTTATTTACCTTTTTTTCTCAACGAGCTTTACCTTCGACTACCTTTGATTAACTTCGATTGACTTTGACTACAAATAGCATTACGACTTACTAGGACCTACCTCGACTAAACCCACGAGTAAAAAAAATCGATTGTTTTCCATGGCGACCTTTTTTTACTCGCGGGCATTTCTCAGCATCTTGAAAAATACTCCGCGACCTAGCTGAGGCCTCGAGTACGCGGGGACTACTCTCGAGCATGAAGGAGAGTTACAAAGACCTCCTAGGACCTCGTGTCAACCATGCTGTGAATATGAGTCGAGGGCAAACTCGTCTGAACTCGCGAATTACATGATTGGACAGCCCCTTTATCATGTATCTGTACACTGAATGGCTCAATTGTAGTCATGTATTGTCTTTCCTCTGACTGGCTAGCACGCAACAAAAGCACCTTCTCAGAAAACATGACAATAAACTAAACTCAAAGGCTCTGCCAAGGCAGCATGAAAAGTAAATGAAGCCAATGGAAGGGAGATGGACACAAAATGAAGCCAATGGAAGGGAGATGGACACAAAATGTTGGATTGACACAACGGGTTAGGCAGCATCTCAGAGTAAGAAAAAATAAGTGACGTTTGAGTCAAGTCCCTTCTTCAGATGGGAAGGTTGGTTTGTGTGGTGGTCTGGGCTGCATCCACAATTCTGTGCAATTTCTTGCAGTCTTGGTTTGAGCTGTTCCCAAACCATGTGACCACTTTTTAAGCAAGGAGGGAGAGAGACCAGTTAGCCTTTCATCGGTAGTACATAGAACATAGAAAAATATGTGCAGGAGTAGGCCATTCAGCCCTTTGAGCCAGCACCGCCATTCAATATGATCATGGCTGTTTGTCTAAAATCAGTACCCCGTTCCTGCTTTTTCCACATATCCCTTGATTCCTTTACTCCTAAGAGCTAAATCTCTCTTGAAAACATCCAGTGAATTGGCCTCCACTGCCTTCTGTGACAGAGAATTCCATAGATTCAAAACTCTCTGGGTGAAGAGGTTTTTCCTCATCCCAGTCCTAAATGCCCTGCCTCTTATTCTTAAACTGTGACCCCTGGTTCTGGGCTCCCCCCAACATTGGGAACATTTTTCCTACAACTAGCCTATCCAATCCTTTCAGAATTTTATATGTTTCTAAAAGAGCACCTCTCACCCTTCTAAAGTCCAGCGAATACAAGCCCAGTCGACCAATTCTTTCATTATATGTTGTCCCACCATCCTGGGAATTAACCTAGTGAACCTACGCTGCATTCCCTCAATAGCAATAATGTCCTTCCTCAAATTAGGAGACCAAAATTGCACACGATATTCCAGGTGCGGTCTCACCAGGGTCCTGTACAACTGCAGTAGGTCCTCCTTGCTCCTAAACTCAAATCCTCTCGCAATGAAGGCCAACATGCCATTAGCTTTCTTCACTGCCTGCTGTACATGCATGCTTACTTTCAGTAACTGATGTACAAGCACACCAAGGTCTCGTTGCACCTCCCCTTTTCCTAATCTGGCACCATTCAGATAATAATCTGCCTTCCTGTTCTTGCCACCAAAGTGGATATCCTCATATTTATCCACATTATACTGCATCTGCCATGCATCTTCCCACTCACCCAACCTATCCAAGTCACCCTGCAGCCTCATAGCATCCTCATCGCAGCTCACACTGCCCCCCATCTTTTTGTCTCTGCAAACTTGGAGATTCCTTCATCTAAATCATTAATATATATTGTAAATAACTGGGCTCCCTGCATTGAGTCTTGTGGCACCCCACTAGTCACTGCATGCCATTCTGAAAAAGACCCGTTAATTCCTACTCTTTGCTTCCTGTCTGCCAACCAGTTCTCTATCCGTCAATACCCGACCCCCAATACCATGTGCTCTAGTTTTGCACACTTGTGTGGACCTTGTCAAAGGCTTTTTGAAAATCCAGATACACCATATCCACTGGCTTTCCCTTATCCATTCTACTTGTTACAACCTCAAAAAATTCCAGAAGATTAGTCAAGCATGATTTCCCCTTCATAAATCCATGCTGTCTTTGACCGATCCTGTCACTGCTTTCCAAATGCACTGCTATTACATCTTTAATAATGGACACAAGCATCCTCCTCCCTACCGATGTCTATAGTTCCCCGTTTTCTTTCTCCCTCCTTTCTTAAAAAGTGGAGTTACATTGACTTCCCTCCAGACCACAGGAACTGATCCAGAGTCGAGAGAACATTGGAAAATGATCACCAATTCATCCATGATTTCTAGGGCCACCTCCTTGAGTACTCTGGGATGCAGACCATCAGGCCCTGGGGATTTATCAGCCTTCAGTTTACCTAACACCATTTCCTGACTAATGTGGGTTCCCTTTAGTTCCCCCCTCCCCTCGTATTTCCGGGAGATTGTCTGTGTTTTCCTTAGTGAAGACAGAACGAAAGTACTCGTTTAACTGTTCCGCCATTTCCTTGTTTCCCATTATTAATTCACCTGTCTCTGATTGGAAGGGACCTACATTTGTCTTCACTAATCTTTTCCTTTTTACAGATCTAAAGAAGCTTTTACAGTCAGTTTTTATATTCCCCGCAAGCTTTCTTTCATGCTCTATTTTCTCCACTTAATTAACCCCTTTGTCCTCTGTTGAGTTCTAAATTTCTCCCAGTCCTCCGGTTTGCTGCTTCCTCTGGCCAATGTATATGCCTTTTCCTTGGATTTAATGCTATCCTTGCTTGCCCTCGTCGGCCACGGTCGAGCCGCGTTCCCCGTTTTATTTTTTTGCCAGACAGGGATGAACAATATTTGTTCATCCGTGCGGTCTTTAAATCTTTGCCGTTGCATCTCCACCATCAACCCTTTAAGTGTAATTTGCCAGTCTATCCTGGCCAATTCCCGTCTGATACCTTCAAAGTCTCCTTTCTTTACGTTCCAGGCCCTAGTCTCTGAATTAACCGTGTCACTCTCCATCCTAACGCAGAATTCCACCATATTATGGTCACTGTTGCCCAAGGGGCTTTGCACAACAAGATCGTTAACTAATCATTCCTTATTACCGCTGGTGCCTCTGGCTGCTACAAATGTGAGAAGTGCATCCAGGTACAACTCCTGAAGGACTGTGTTGGGGAACTGGAGAAGCAACTGGATGACCTCAGGTTCGTCCGAGAAACTGAGTTGTTCCTCGACAAGTCCTACAATAAGATTGTTACACCTAAGGTACTGGAAGAGAGAAGGTGGGTGATGGTGAAAAAGGGAGGGAAACATGGAATGCAAAGGTCCCCGGGTGTTGTACCTCTTGAGAACAGGTTCACCCACTTAGAAGCTGTCGGGACAGAAGACGTTAAAACACTGAGCGGCGGACTGGCTTGCGATGCAAAAAATGCTGTTGAGCCAAAACCAAAGAGGCCAACGCCAGGCAACGCCATTGTAGTTGGAGACTCCATTGTGAGAGTACGGACAGGGGTTTCTGCGGCAACAGACGGGATTCGAGGATGGTGTGCTGTCTTCCTGGTGCCAGGTTCCAGGATGCCATGGACAGAGTGCAGAAAATCCTCAAGGGCGAAGGTCAACAGCCGGAGGTGGTAGTACATGTCGGCACAAATGATGTCGGAAAGAAGGGGATGAATATTCTGCAGCGTGACTTTAGAGAGCTTGGAAAAGTGCTGAAAAGCAGGACCTCCAGGGTTGTTATCTCTGGTTTGCGTCCAGTGCCTCGTGCTGGCGAGAGCAGGAACAGGGAGATACAGGACCTGAATGTGTGGCTGAGGAACTGGTGCATGGGGCAGGGATTTAGATTCTTAGATCACTGGGATCTGTTTTGGAGTAAGGGGGAACTATACAAAAGGGACGGATTGCACCTTAACAGGTGGGGGACCAGCATTCTGGCAGGCAGGTTTGCCACTGCTACACAGGTGGTTTTAAACTAAATAAGGGGGGGGGGGGGGGGGGGGGGGGGGGTGTCAAATGGGATAGTCAAGGATGGAGTTAAAGGGAAAGAGAGAAAAGGGATAGTTAAGGACCCCAGAATTAACGGGAAAGAAAGCTCGCAAAGGGATAGGTGGGTATGACCAAGTAATAGGGATCGATGTGAATGGTGAGATGCGTAAGGAATTAAAAGTATTGTATATGAGTGCGTGAAGTATAAGAAGTAAAGTGAGGGATGGAATTCAGTCCCTTGTGAGGGAAGACATAGGGACTGACGAGGTAGAGTCACTGTGGATTGAGTTGAAGAATTGCAAAGGCACTGATTGGTGTTATCTACAGCTCCCCAAAGTTTGCCACCAAAGTGGATAACCTCACATTTATCCGCATTAAACTTCATCTGCCATGCATCTGCCCACTCCCCCAACCTGTCCAAGTCACCCTGCATTCTCATAGCATCCTCCTCACAGTTCACACTGCCACCCAGCTTTGTGTCATCTGCAAATTTGTTAATGTTACTTTGAATCCCTTCATGCAAATCATTGATGTATAATGTAAATAGCTGCGGTCCCAGCACCGAGCCTTGCGGTGCCCCCTAGTCACTGCCTGCCATTCTGAAAGGGACCCGTTAATCCCTACTCTTTGTTTCCTGTCTGCCAACCACTTCTCTATCCATGTCAGCACTCTACCCCCAATACAATGTGCCCTAATTTTGCCCACTAATCTCCTATGTGGGACCTTATCAAATGCTTTCTGAAAGTCCAGGTACACTACATCCACTGGCTCTCCCTTGTCCACTTTCCTAGTTACATCTTCAAAAAGTTCCAGAAGATTAGTCAAGCATGATTTCCCCTTCGTAAATCCATGCTGATTCAGACCGATCCTGTTATTGCTATCCAAATGTGCGGCTATCGCATCTTTTATAATTGACTCCAGCATCTTCCCCACCACCGATGTCAGGCTAACTGGTCTATAATTCCCCGTTTTCTCTCTCCCGCCTTTCTTAAAAAGTGGGATAACTCCCATATCCCCTAAAATCAAAATGTGGATTACAGAAATGTCGGAGACACTTCATCTGGAACGATTAAGACTTGTCCTAATGGACAGGTTAGATCAATTCAGAGGAATATGGTCTCCATTTATTGAATATTTAAAGGGTTAAGATGGTCCGGTTCGAGACCATGACTGACGCCTGAATGAAGGAATAGATGAAGAATACACAATAGATCATGAATATATCTCCAATGAAGAATATCTTGCTTAATATTCCACTCAATTAGTTTATCTCTTTTTTTTCTCTTTTTCTTTTTACTATCTATCTTTATTTCCTACTGTTATAAAATAAAACAATTATAGAAGTACAAATAAGATTGATTGTAAATTTTAAAAATATTAAGAATGTATGTGACGATAATAATTTCTTTTTGTCTCTCTTCGACTTTATTTTTTCTTAATATGTAATTACTTCTAATAAAAATATTTTACAAAAAAAAAGTGGGATAACATTAGCTACCCTCCAATCCACAGGAACTGATCCTGAGTCTATAGAACATTGGAAAATTATCACCAATGCATCTACGATTTCTAGAGCCTCTTCCTTAAGTACCCTGGGATGCAGACCATCAGGCCCTGGGGATTTATCAGCCTTCAGTCCCATCAGTCTATCCAACACCATTTCCTGCCTAATGTGGATTTCCTTCAGTTCCTCTGTCACCCCACATCCTCTGGTCACTACTATATCAGGAAGATTATTTGCGTCCTCCTTAGTGAAGACAGATCCAAAGTACCTGTTCAACTCATCTGCCATTTCCTTGTTCCCCATAATAAATTCACCTTTTTCGGTCTTCAGGGGTCCAACTTTGGTCTTAACTATTTTTTTCCTCTTCACATACATAAAGAATACTATCCTGCTTTATATTCTTGGCTGTACTTGACTGCCATATGAGGAAAGATTGAAAAGATTAGGCTTGTATTCACTGAGTTTAGAAGGATCAGGGGGGATCTTATAGAGACATAACAGACTAAGTGGGACCCGTTGGGGGGGGGGGGGGGGGCTTTCTGGAGCACTAGCATGGGTGTTGTGGGTCGAAGGGACTGGTTTCCAGAGGGCTAGTATGGACATTGTGGGCCGTATGATTTATTGGGCTTGCACCTCAGTCTGAGGCCAGGCAGCTCAGGCCTGGCAGCCTGGCAGCTGAGAAACTGCCAGAACTTCTGCCCAAAACAGGTGAGAGAGAAAGGGGAGAGGGTGGACTGAATGGATTCTTGCACTTGCAGTTCAGTGAGTCATGGAAGGTTGGATGGCAGTTCATCAAGTCATGGTTGGTGTGCTGGCACTTCAGTCACTTACAGGTGGTGGGCTGGCAGTTCACTTAGTCATGGCTGGTGGGCAGGCAGTTCAGTGACTTACGGCTGGTGGGCTGGCAGTTTACTTACTTATGGCTGGTGGGCTGGCAGTCCAGTTACTCACAGCTGGTGCAGTGGCAGTTCACTTAGTCACCCCTCCTCCCTTAACCTCCCCACTCTGCTCCTTCCCGTTCCCTTCCTCACATACATTCCCTTCCACACACACACACACACAGACATAGACACAGACACAGGCACCATATATATAACCATATAATCATATAACAATTACAGCACGGAAACAGGCCCTCTCGGCCCTTCCAGTCCATGCCGACCATTTGTTTTCCCCTAGTCCCATCTACCTGCTCCATTCCCTCCATACCCCTCCATTCCCTTCACGTCCATATACCTATCCACTTTACTTTTAAATGTTAAAATCGATCCTGCCTCCACCACTTCTGCTGGAAGCTCATTCCACACAGCCACCACCCTCTGAGTAAAGAAGTTCCCCCTCACGTTACCCCTAAACTTCTGTCCCTTAATTCTCATGTCAAATGGCATGAGACTTTCTTGAATCCTCACACGGCTGAGCTCGGCCTCTCCACTTTGGGGCTTCCGCAGTCAGTGGCACTTCCGCAATCAGCGCGACCTCTGCACTCACCGGAAATTACGCAATCAGTGCGACCAGTCCACTAAGTGGAAGTCACGAAATGAGCGGGACTTTTGAACCAAACACAGTCGGACCTAATATAGCATTTATTCCTTCCAAACACAGTCGGACCTAATAAAGCATTGCAGTTTCAAGCACACACAGGCAGCAGGCCAAAAAACTCATAGCATCGTCATTAAGGGCTAACAAATAATTTATTGCAAGTACATTGCAGACTCACACTCCAGTCGATTCACAGCTTAGAATGAGAGTCGTGGCCCCTCCCTCGCGATCTTGCAGAGTGACTGAGTCACTTCCAGGCATCTGGGGTTTTATAGTCCTGCCCCCACCCCCCCCGGAAGGGGAATTACCTTCATCACGGTGATTGAGAGGCGAGAGGATCTCGAGGTTTTTTAAACATTCATAACTTTTTTATTTTTCATCGATGGGAAAAATCCTCAGGGCCTGGAGGACTGTGAGTAAGATGGCCAAATATCATAGCGATATATGGTAGCGTATTTTCTAAAATCAATATACAGCGCAGACAGGGAGTGGTCAAGATGAGACTTTTAATTATATAGATACAATGATAAAAGGACTGGACAAGCTAGATGCAGGAAAAATGTTCCCAATGTTGGGCGAGTCCAGAACCAGGGGCCACAGTCTTAGAATAAAGGGGAGGCCATTTAAGACTGAGGTGAGAAAAAACTATTTCACCCAGAGAGTTGTGAATTTGTGGAATTCCCTGCTACAGAGGGCAGTTGAGACCAAATCACAGGATGGATTTAAGAGAGAGTTAGATAGTGCTCTAGGGGCTACTGGAATCAAGGGATATGGGGAGAAGGCAGGCACGGGTTATTGATTTGGGACGATCAGCCATGATCACAATGAATGGCGGTGCTGGCTCAAAGGGCCAAATGGCCTCTTTCTGCACCTATTTTCATGTTTCTACTCCATTTCATCATTATTTGATATCTGGCCCACAATGGTGGTGTCCTCTGTGAATTTGTAAATTTAATTAGATTTATATTTAGCTGTACAGGCTAACATATCCTTGCGGAGCGCCAGTGTTGAGGATTATCGTAGAGAATGATTTGCCCCCTATCCTCACTGTGTGGGGTCTGTTGGTCAGGAAGTTGAGAATCCAATTGCAGGGATGAGTGCATTTGGCGATGAGCTTGGATGGGATAATGGTGGTAAAAGCAGACCCAGTCTATAAATAGGAGTCTGACATAGGTGGCTCATACCTAGGCTTCCAGGGATGCGTGTAGGAGCAGGGAGATGGCATTAGCTGTGGTCCTGTGTGGCGGTAGGCAACCTACAGTGGGCTAAGGCTGCTTGGTAGACTGGACTTTATGCTTTCCTAGCCTCTAGGATAACTAGCCTCCAAAGCACTTCATGATGGTCGATGTCAAGACCACTGGATGGTTGTCATTAAAGCATGAGGTACTTAAGGAAGTAGCCGCAGAAATAGCAGATGCCTTAGTGATAATTTTTCAAAACTCTTTAGATTCTGGAGTAGTTCCTGAGGATTGGAGGGTAGCTAATGTAACCCCACTTTTTAAAAAGGGAGGGAGAGAGAAAACAGGGAATTACAGACCAGTTAGTCTAACATCAGTAGTGGGGAAACTGCTAGAGTCAATTATTAAAGATGAGATAGCAGCGCATTTGGAAAGTGGTGAAATCATTGGACAAAGTCAGCATGGATTTACGAAGGGTAAATCATGTCTGACGAATCTTATTGAATTTTTTGAGGATGTAACTAGTAGAGTGGATAGGGGAGAAGCAGTGGATGTGTTATATCTGGACTTTCAGAAGGCTTTCGACAAGGTCCCACACAAGAGATTGGTATACAAACTTAAAGCACACGGTATTGGTGGTTCAGTATTGATGTGGATAGAGAACTGGCTGGCAGACAGGAAGCAAAGAGTAGGAGTGAACGGGTCCTTTTCAGGATGGCAGACAGTGACTAGTGGGGTGCCGCAAGGCTCAGTGCTGGGACCCCAGCTATTTACAATATACATTAATGATTTGGACGAGGGAATTAAATGCAACATCTCGAAGTTTGCGGATGACACGAAGCTGGGGGACAGTGTTAGCTGTGAGGAGGATGCTAGGAGGCTGCAGGATGACTTGGATAGACTGGGTGAGTGGGCAAATGCATGGCAGATGCAGTATAATGTGGATAAATGTGGGGTTTTCCACTTTGGTGCAAAAAGGGGAAGGTAGACTATTATTTGAATGGTGACCGATTAGGAAAAGGGGAGATGCAGCGAGACCTGGGTGTCATGGTACACCAGTCATTGAAAGTAGGCATGCAGGTGCAGCAGGCTGTGAAGAAAGCGAATGGTATGTTGGCATTCATAGCAAAAAGATTTGAGTACAAGAGCAGGGAGGTTCTACTGCAGTTGTACAGGGTCTTGGTGAGGCCACACCTGGAGTATTGCATACAGTTTTGGTCTCCTAATCTGAGGAAAGATATTCTTGCCATAGAGGGAGTACAGAGAAGGTTTACCAGACTGATTTCCTGGGATGGCACCGACTTCCATATGAAGAAAGACTGGATAGACTTGGCTTGTACTCACTGGAATTTAGAAGATTGAGGGGTGATCTCATAGAGACTTACAAAATTCTTAAGGGGTTGGACAGGCTAGATGCAGGAAGATTGTTCCCGATGTTGGGGAAGTCCAGGACAAGGGTCACAGTTTAAGGATAAGGGGGGAGTCTTTTAGGACCGAGATGAGAAAATCGTTTTTCACACAGAGAGTGGTGAATCTGTGGAATTCTCTGCCACAGAAGGTAGTTGAGGCCAGTTCGTTGGCCATATTTAAGAGGGAGTTGGATGTGGCCCTTGTGGCTGAAGGGATCAGGGGGTATGGAGAGAAGGCAGGTACAGGATACTGAGTTGGATGATCAGCCATGATCATATTGAATGGCGGTGCAGGCTCGAAGGGCCGAATGGCCTGCTCCTGCACCTAATTTCTATGTTTCTATGTGTCTATGAGATCTTGCTTTTCTTCTGGGGCACTGGGATGATGGTGGTCTTCTTGAAGTATGTAGGTACTTTAGAACAGAGTAGGGAGAGATTAAAGATGTCCGTGAATAGTCCCACTAGCTGGTCTGTGTAGCTGCTAATGACATGGCCAGGAGCTCCATGGTCTGGGACAGTTGCTTTTAGTGGGGTTACACTCAGGAAGACCTCTGATAGTCACCCTGCAGAGAGGCACACTGGAGTTTGAAGGGCCCTGCTCAAAGCGATCAAAGAAAGCATTCAATCCATCAGGTAGGGTCATATTATCACCATTGATAGAAACATAGAAAATAGGTGCAGGAGTAGGCCATTCGAGCCTGCACCGCCATTCAATATGATCATGGCTGATCATCCAACTCAGTATCCTGTACCTGCCTTCTCTCCATACCCCCTGATCCCTCTAGCCACAAGGGCCACATCTAACTCCCTCTTAAATATAGCCAATGAACTGGCCTCAACTACTTTCTGTGGCAGAGAATTCCACAGTCTCACCACTCTGTGTGAAAAATAATTCTCATCTCGGTCCTAAAAGACTTCGCCCTTATCCTTAAACTGTGACCCCTTGTTCTGGACTTCCCCAACATCGGATACAATCTTCTTGCATCTAACCGGTCCAACCCCTTAAGAATTTTGTACATTTCTATAAGATCCCCCCTCAATCTTCTAAATTCCAGTGAGTATAAGCCGAGTCTATCCAGTCTTTCTTTATATGAAAGTCCAGACATCCCAGGAATCAGTCTGTTGAACCTTCTCTGTATGGCAAGACTGTCTTTCCTCAGATTAGGAGACCAAAACTGTACGCAATACTCCAGGTATGGTCTCACCAATGCCCTGTACCATAGCAGTAGAACCTCTCTCCTCCTATACTCAAATTGTTTTACTATGGTTGGCCCTATTGATGTTGCCTGACTGTGCGTTGCAGCCAGTTATCTTAATCAGACCGTGCCACATTCCGTGTGTGTCCACATGGTTATACTGGGACTCAAGTGTGTCGCAGTACGTCTCTTGGCATCCTTGATGGCTTTGCGGAGATCATGGCGAGCTTTCTTATACCGCTCGGGATCGTTTGATGTACCCAGTGGACCTGTCCTTCTCCCATGAATGAACCTCGAGGTTCATCCATGGTTTCTGGTTGGGATAGTCTTTGTCGCAGAAGTTGACTTGCCGTGACTGACCACCAACTTCTCTATTCACTTGCTGATGAACTTAGTCAATAATGCTCTCTTAGAAAGGAGGTGAGGAGGAACTTCTTTAGTCAGAGGATAGTTAATCTGTGGAACTCATTGCCACTGAGGGCTGTGGAGGCTAAGACAGTAGATATTTATAAGGCAGTGATAGACAAGTTCTTGATTAGAACGGGAGTCGAGGGTTATGGGGAGAAGGCAAGAAAATTGAGTTAGGAGGCAGAGATTGAATGGTGGAATTGACGATGGGCCAAATGGCCTAATTATACTCCTATAACTTGTGAACCCTCCTACCAGCCCTTGCTCCTTTACTTCTCTAGCTCTCTCTCGGTTACACCTTTTGCCAAGCCTTCGAGGGGGGGGGGGGTCCCCATTTTGTCGACCACTGAGCCTTTAGCCAATGTCCTGCTGACTGTGAGCCTTCCGTCAAGGTCCCAACGACCGGCGAATCTTCGGGCAAGGTCCCACTGACTGCCAAGCATTTGGGCGGACTCCGAACCTGTGGGTGAGTTCCTGTCCAGCTGATGGCAGGGTCCCACTGTCCGCGGGCCTTTGGCCCTTGCTGACGCATGAGCCTTTGGGTCAGTTCCAGGTCCTGCTGGAGACCGCGGAAGGTGAATCGGGCCCTCTGAGGTCAGTCTGTGTTGGGCGAATCGGGCCCTCTGAGGTCAGTCCCTGGTGGGCGAGCCGGGCCCTCTGTCAGTCTGTGGTGGACTCGTCCGGTCCTCTGTCGGTCCGTGGTGGGCGAGCCGAGCCCTCTGAGGTCGGTCTGTGGTGGGCGAGCCGGGCCGTCTGAGGTAGATCTGCGGTGGGCGAGTCCGGCCCTCTGTCGGTCTGTGGTGGGCGAGTCGGGGCCCTCTGAGGTTGGTCTGTAGTGGACGTGTCCGGCCCTCTGTCGGTCCGTGGTGGGCGAGCCGGGCCCTCTGATGTCGGTCTGTGGTGGGCGAGCCGGGCCCTCTGAGGTCGGTCTGCGGTGGGCGAGCCGGGCCCTCTGAGGTCGGTCTGTGGTGGGCGAGCCGGGCCCTCTGATGTCGGTCTGCGGTGGGCGAGCCGGGCCCTCTGAGGTCGGTCTGTGGTGGGCGAGCCGGGCCCTCTGAGGTCGGTCTGCGGTGGGCGAGCCGGGCCCTCTGAGGTCGGTCTGAGGTCGGCAGAAGCACAGCTAGGTGATCAGATTTCCCAAAATGTGGTCGAGGGACAGAGCGGTAGGCATTTTTTTATCGACAGAGAGAGTTACATTTAGCTCTTAGGTGTAAGGGAATCAAGGGATATGGGGAAAAAGCCGGAAAAAGCTGGTTTTCGATAATCAGTCATGATCATATTAAATGGCGGTGCTGGCTCAAATGGCCGAGTGGCCTATTTCTGCACCTATTTCTATGTTTCTATGAAGCGCAGCAGTGGTCGAGGGTGCTCTGGCCCCTGGTGGGAAAAGAGAGATGCTGGTAGTATTTTGCTGTACACCACCTGAGGTTGGTTTGTTTGAAGTCTACAATGATCAGGGCTTTGGGGTGTTAGTCTCAAGGCATGTGATAGCAGCGCACAGTTTATTCAGCGCAAGCTTGACCTCTGCATGGGGGAGGGGGAGGGGGGTGGGGGGCATGTAGACTGCTGTCAGGATAGCTGAGGTGAATTCCCTCAGCAGGTAGTAGGGACGGCACTTCACAGTCAGATATTCTGTCATTGGAACAGAGGGATCTAGGAATAACTGTGCATAGTGTGGAACAGAGGGATCTAGGAATAACTGTGCATAGTTCCCTGAAGGTGGAATCGCATGTAGATAGGGTGGTAACGAAAGCCTTTGGTGTGCTGGCCTTTATAAATCAGAGCATTGAATATAGGAGTAGGGAAGTAATGTTAAAATTGTACAAGGCATTGATAAGACCAATTCTGGAGTATGGTGTACAATTTTGGTCGCCTAATTATAGGAAGGATGTCAACAAAATAGAGAGAGTACAGAGGAGATTTACTAGAATGTTGCCAGGGTTCCAGCAACTATGTTACAGAGAAAGGTTGAACAAGTTAGGTCTTTATTCTTTGGAGCGCAGAAGGTTAAGGGGGGACTTGATTGAGATCTTTAAAATGATGAAAGGGATAGACAGAGTTAACGTGGATACGTTTTTCCCATTGAGGGTAGGGAAGATTCAAACAAAGAGGGCATGACATGAGAATTAAGGGACAGACGTTTCGGGGTAACGTGAGGGGGAACTTCTTTACTCAGAGGGTGGTGGCTGTGTGGAATGAGCTCCAGCAGAAGTGGTGGAGGCAGGATCGATTTTAACATTTAAGAGTAAAGTGGATAGGTATATGGACGTGAAGGGAATGGAGGGGTATGGTCTGAGTGCAGGTAGATGGGACTAGGGGAAAACAAATGGTCGGCACGGACTGGAAGGGCCGAGAGGGCCTGTTTCCGTGCTGTAATTGTTATATGGTTATATGGTTATATTCCAGGTGCGGGGAACATGAACTCGCCAGGATTGCTATGTCTGAGCACCACAAGATATGGATTAGAAAGCAGACACCGCTGCGTCTAACCTTGCACGAAGACACTGTAGGGTGTAGGATGCTGTACGATCCGGTGAAGGGAGAAGCTCTCAGGCTGAATGTCACAGTCAGGTATGTCGGGGGTGATCCATGTCTTTGTGAAATAGAGCGCACAGCATTCCCTCACTCGGAGGCAAGTCAGTCTGGCTTTGTTAATCCGGCTTGTTTTCAATAGAATGTATATTAGCCAGCAGTATGCTAGGGAGGGGAGTCTTAAAAACACCGTTGTTTTGACATCACTTGTAGCCCGGCACGCTTCCCATTTTACCTCACTAGGTGGCAGCAATTCGACTCGGTGACTGTTCCCCGGCCTGGAGTCCAAAGATCCTATTGCTATAGGATCTTTGCTGGAGTCAGCACTGGATCACCCTGGGGGTGAGAGGTCGCGCGGGCGGTCAGAAGGTGAGAGGTCGCGCGGGCGGTCAGGAAGCGAGCGGTCGTGCGCGGCGGTGGCGTCCAGAGCTCTGGGAGGAGGTAGTTGGTCGGGGTCCCTCCTTGCCAGTTCCTGATGGCTGAGGTCGTCGTTGGGAGTCTGGCTTTTACCGGGCCCCTGATCTGGTGTCGGTGGTGGTCGTCCGGGGTTCAAGCCTCTGGTCTGACTGGAAATAGTAAGATTAAACGAGAACTTACCAAGTTTGAAGTTTGATCTTTATTTTATGAGGAGTTGCGATGAGGGATTTCGTGAAGACCCCGCCAGGGCACACATGCGCGACATTCTTCAAAGCAGTGGTGTGGAATCACAGATGACAACAATGACTGAAGATAGTAAGATTAAAATAGACTTGAACATACCAGCTGACCTTATGATAGAGGGTAGGAGCGGAGGGCACGAAATCCCTCATCGCATCTAAGGATATGACAGCTAGTTCAGTATCATTCACTCTTTTTGAGTACATGACATTGAATAGACGTCTCAGATTATAGGATGAATAGCGTTTTGGAATAAAACCTGTTTGGTCATGATGTATTAATTTATTAATCACTAAACTTAGCCTCCGAGATAAAATTTTAGTTAGTGTTTTTTGATCAGTATTTAAAAGAGCTATTGCTCTGTATGATCCAGGGTCCTCCAAATCTTTATCAGCTTTAGGGATAAGTGTAATTGTAGACTCATTTAATGATTCTGGTAACTTTCCTTGTTCATAAGCATATTTATATATTGTATGTAAGCGTGGAGAGATCAGATCATGAAACTTCTTATAAAATTCAACACCTAAGCCATCAGGGCCTGCGGCTTTTCCGTTATTTAATGATCCAATTGATTCTTCAATATCTTTTACTGATATATCAGCATTTAACAAGTCTCTACCTTCCTGATCTAAACTATTAACCTGACATTCTTGTAGGAATGTTTTCATTCCATCTGATTGTCCTGCTAGTTTAGATAAGTAAAGATTTTGATAATATTGTAAAAATGTATCATTGATATCTTTTGGTAAAGTCAATATTTCTCCTTGATCAGATCTAATTTTATGTATCATTTTCTCCTCATCTAATTTTCTAAGCTGTCGTGCCAGTAATTTTTGTGGTTTATCCCCAAATTCAAAATGTACTTGTTTAGTCTGTTGAAAAAGTTTAATAATCTGATTTGAGTATATTTTTATTTAGCTTGTATTTTAATGATGCTATTTCATTACTTAATGCCTTAGAAGGGGATATTGCATTTTCAATATCTAATAGTTTTATTTCATTTTCCAACTTTTGTTGAGTCTTTCGATTTTCTTTATTAAAATATGCTTGAAATAGGCTATAGTTTTAGCAAATATTTGGAGGTTCAACATCCACTTGAAGTCGTTATTAAATACTTGTGACCTGGTGTCCGCCACTGTATTGAACTTGACCGGAAGGTACGGAGCAGATATCCAAATATTTCTTTCAATCCTCCAGTGCCACATTAATTTTGTCAATGCATCACCAGATATTGACCAGATATCACCCATAAGGTTTAAATACGTCACCTCAGTGGTATTATTGAAGACGGACATGCGTATGCAGCAGATTAGTGCATTAAGCCCGTAGCCCGTGACATGCTTGCAGTATTTCGAAACAGTTTACCTAGTGATTGAAGAAAAGTAGACTCGTGCAAATCCCATCTACCACCCCAACGGACAATGTTGTTGGTAGCTCCCCAGCCCTTGGTGCTTGCGTTGGTTTGTAACACAACTAATGGGTTTGATGTAATGATGGGATTTAATAACCACAAACATTGCTAACCCACCATTGTAGCTCAATTTATGCCTAGATTGGTGGCTGCATAGGTCTGTAAAATGTCCAGCATTCGCTTTTAATGCCGCGATTTTGCTCTTTGCAAGCTTAGATAGTGTAACGGCCCAATTATGTAGCTACCAGTTTACCAATTATATTAGCAATATGTCTAATAGTCGGTTTCCTGGCGCAATCAAGGCTGTTACATGCCTCTATTATGTCTATAGTTTTGTTCCCTGGGATAGTGACAATCAGCTCCCATGCATCCCAGAATGTATATAACCGCTCTCCTACTTGTGGGGTTATACATGCAGTCCTTCCAAGAGAACCAGACCCCATTACCTCCATGGTTCCTGGTGTTCTGTTGGATTGTATTGAGGTGCTGCCGGCGTGTAGGTCCTTACTGGTCTTTCACCCGAGGTCTTGCATATGGTGTTTGCCTGCGCACTGTTGCCCTGCTGGAGGGAGGTGGGTTCATCAACTCATCTGCCTTCGCCTCCTAATCCAGGCCCTAGGCCTGTTTGGGCAGGTCCTCCCCAAACAGCTGTCGTGGTGGTGGAGTGGTGGAGGTGCGACACAACCCTGCGAATTTTGGGTTGAGGGTGGGCCGGATGGAGCTCTTACGAAAGCAGTTTATTTCGAATTGGGTGTTGCAGAGGAGGGCAAGAGCATCCTGCTGCTCATCGGTGACATTATCGCCATCTAGAGTCCTCGCGAATGCCGTGATGCCGGACGTCAGGATCTTGAGGATTTTCTGCAGGCGTACCTCCTGTGCTCTGATGGTGGAACTCATGTTCCCCCAGATTTGTGTGTTGACCATGGGGACGTTCAGGTTGACACAGTTGTCCGGAGCTTTGTACTTCTCCATGGCCTCTGCAAGTACTTGATCTTGAAGCTGGTGAGTGGCCAAGAAGTTGATGCTCCCCGCGGTTTTCCAGAACGCGCTGGCGTGGCAAATTTTGCAACCACGTCCAGCAGGTCTGCTGCTTGCTCTGGAGCAGTGGGCTCTTCCATCACTGGCTCTTCATTGAAGTCAGCCATTTGCTGACTTCTAGCACTGCCGGCTGATGACGGTGAGATGCTAGGTAGCCTCATGGTCTGGCCCCTAGATCGGTGAGACCCACGCTCCTGTCGGTCCATGTCTTGCTGGAGAAGTTGCTCCACCATGAGCTCCATCCTGGCCATGCGACCGCCGCCGCTAAACGCGGACGACAAGTCGACTTCCCCAGGTTCTTCGTATACTCTGGGGCTTCCACCAGCGGACCGCTGCTGCCCGACTCTGCAGCAGCTCTGCCGCCGGCCTGCACTCCGGCAGGCTTCCCCGGCTGCTTGTCGATGCCTGCCGCGGCTGCGGGGCTCGACTTCGGCGTGGCTTTTCCCTGGCTCTGCCCTCGTGGTACCTGTAAAACACGGGATCTTGCCGCTGCCAGTGTGCAAGGCACGTTAACTCATACCTGCTTGCTACCACCCCTTGCTGTGGGTGATAGTAGCACGAAGTCAGGGTCTGACATGCCCTGCTCTTGTGCGGACGTCCTTTCTGGAGAAGAGTCGGGCACTGCTACTGTAGTGCCCAACATCCGCACCTTTTTCCCCGGCCGTGGTACGGGTGCTGCCGGTGTTGCGAGCAGCTCCGGGATGTTGGCTGCTGACCCCCATCTGAAGTCCCATGGCCCTGGGAGGCATGTTTCGATGCCTTCATTCTGGTCTCCCATCCATTGCTTCTGTAAGTAAAGTCTAGTACAGAAGCTCAGAAACTCAAGTTTAGTATCTTACCTGAGGGTCTTTAAGAAGCATCCGGTGGAGAAGGCACTCTTCCCCCCCCACCCCCCCTTCCCCCCCAGCTCCAATGGTGACAAGACTCATACGGGACCATAACTGCTGCTAATGGCAAGCCTCCCGTCGATGTAGTTAGTCGGGCCCCGGCTCTGTCTACTTCCTCCTTATGGTAGGATAGCCGACAGTCCGTGGTATTCCTACGGCCTGCGACGTTGAGCCGGAGCTCCTGCCCTGCCTTCACTACCCGCGAAAGGCAGTCTTCGAGCCCGGGCCCTCCTGGAACACGGGCTTACCCGACTTCCAGGCAGCGTCTTTAGAACAAATTGGAAGGATAAGACTACTGAATTAATAAACGTTATGGTAAACTCAGGGGGTTTCTAATTTATTCCCCCTACAGGAGAAACTTGACAATTGTACAATCAAATACCTTTATTTGCCTCTCCTTGGCTCCCAGGCAGGCAAGAGGTTGGAACAGGTGTAAAGTTCCCTTGGGCAGTTCCAAGCCAGCTGGCACTCTCCCACTTTGCTCTGCCCCATTACCTGGTTAAGTAGACAGCCCGCAGAATCCCTGCAGGCTGTGGAGTGAGTCGGGCTGCTGCTCTGCCGTTGCTTGCTTTGTACGGCGAGCCTGCAAGCCCCAACTCCTGTATGCATCCCGCCAGCCCGCGGTGTCCTGCGGGCTGCGGTGTAGAGTCGGGCCTCTGCCGTTCTCCGCCGGCGAGTGTGTGTGAGCCCGGACCCTCCTGGTCAACGGCTCTTCCCGACTCCAGTGTAGGTGCCGCTGCTGACTGCCCGCGGCAGTCAGTTTCAAGGCGGCCTAGAGACTCTGACAGAGTCACCTGTAAAGAAAAAGGACCGCAGGTTAGTTTCCTTACCTGCAGGTCCCTGCAGTAGAGGAGCAACGCTCCTCCTTGCCTGTCGGTCGCATGCGGTCGACGATATGTCGCGCATGTGTGCCTGGCGGGGTCTTCACGAAGTTACTCACGTGACTACAAAGTAAAATAGGAGGCCGGTGGCGGTGTTGGACATTCCCGGAGGTGAGTGCCTGCACTTGGCAGGTGTGTTGGCAGCTTCCCAGTGTCGGGCCTCTGGCTTGGCATCATTGCTGGTCGGTCCGGGATGTGGTCGGACCTCTGGCCTGGCATCACTGATCGTCGGGCCTCTGGCCTGGTATCATTGCTGGTCAGATCACTGGCCTAGCATCATTGCTGGTCGGACCTCTGGCCTGGCATCATTGCTGGTCAGGCCTCTGGCCTGGCATCATTGCTGGTCGGTTCACTGGCCTGGCATCATTGCTGGTCGGTTCGCTGGCCTGGCATCATTGCTGGTCGGTTCACTGGCCTGGCATCATTGCTGGTCAGGCCTCTGGCCTGGCATCATTGCTGGTCGGATCACTGGCCTGGCATCATTGCTGGTCGGGCCTCTGGCCTGGCATCATTGCTGGTCGGGCCTCTGGCCTGGCATCATTGCTGGTCGGTCCGAAAGGTGGTCGGGCCTCCGGCCTGGTATGTGACTGAACGTGTCCAAGATATCTTGAAATGGGAGGGAGAGGAGCCAGAGGTCGTGGTACATATAGGTACCAATGACATAGGTAGAAAAAGAGAGGAGGTCCTGAAAGGAGAATTTAGGGAGTTAGGAAGAGTGTTAAGGAGAAGGACCGCAAAGGTAACAATCTCAGGATTACTGCCTGTGCCACGCGACAGTGAGAGTAGGAATGGAGCAAGGTGGAGGATAAATGCGTGGCTAAAGGACTGGTGCAGAGCGCAGAGATTCAAGTTTCTGGATCATTGGGACCTCTTTTGGGGAAGGTGTGACCTATACAAAAAGGACGGGTTGCACTTGAACCCAAGGGGAACCAATATCCAGGCGGGGAGATTTGCAAAGGCTACTGGGGAGACTTTAAACTAGATCGGTTGGGGGGAGGGACTCAAATAGAGAAGGCAAGTAGTCCATTTGTGAGGCAGGAGGCAGAGAAGAGAAGCAGTCAGACGCAACACGTAGGGAGGAAGGAAGAAAAAAAAAACAAACGGAGAATAAGGAGTGGAGGGTTTCTTAAATGTGTGATCAGAGAGAGCAGAGCTATGAGTGTGAGGGGTGTAAAATGAGGATAGGAGCAATAGGTAGCGAGGTGAAAAGTGGCAGGAAAACAAATCCAGGGCAAAAATCTAAAAGGGCCACTTTTCAACATAATTGTAAAAGGGCCAAGAGTGTTGTAAAAAACAAGCCTGAAGGCTTTGTGTCTCAATGCGAGGAGCATTCGTAATAAGGTGGATGAGTTGAATGTGCAGATAGCTATTAATAA
This sequence comes from Okamejei kenojei, assembly GCA_035221665.1. Lineage (NCBI taxonomy): Eukaryota > Metazoa > Chordata > Chondrichthyes > Rajiformes > Rajidae > Okamejei > Okamejei kenojei. Next base: position 606,269 of record CM069131.1, read on the forward strand.
TTATGATATAGTTGGGATCACAGAGACATGGCTCCAGGGTGACCAAGACTGGGAGCTGAACATCCAGGGATATTCAATATTCAGGAAGGATAGACAGAGAGGAAAAGGAGGTGGGGTAGCGTTGCTGGTTAGAGAGGAGATTAATGCAATAGAAAGGAATGACATTAGCTTGGAGGATGTGGAATCGATATGGGTGGAGCTGCGAAACACTAAGGGGCAGAAAACGCTAGTGGGTGTTGTGTACAGGCCACCTAACAGTAGTAGTGGAGTTGGGGATGGCATCAAACAGGAAATTAGAAATGCATGCAACGAAGGTAAAACCGTTATAATGGGTGACTTCAATCTACATATAGATTGGGTGAATCAAATTGGCAGGGGTGCTGAGGAAGAGGATTTCTTGGAATGTATGCGGGATAGTTTTCTAAACCAACATGTGGAGGAACCAACGAGAGAGCAGGCTATTCTAGACTGGATATTGAGTAATGAGGAAGGGTTAGTTAGCAGCCTTGTTGTCCGTGGCCCCTTGGGCAAGAGTGATCATAATATGGTTGAGTTTGTCATTAGGATGGAGAGTGACATTGTTAATTCAGAAACACGGGTCCTGAACTTAAAGAAAGGTAACTTTGAGGGTATGAGACGTGAATTGGCCAAGATGGACTGGCAATTGATTCTTGAAGGGTTGACGGTGGATATGCAATGGAAGGCATTTAAAGACTGCATGGATGAACTACAACAATTGTTCATCCCAGTATGGCAAAAGAATAAATCAGGGAAGGTGGCGCATCCGTGGATAACGAGGGAAATCAGGGATAGTATCAAAGAAAAAGATGAAGCATACAAATTAGCCAGAAAAAGCAGCCTACCAGGGGACTGGGAGAAATTCAGAGACCAACAGAGGAGGACAAAGGGCTTAATTAGGAAAGGGAAAATGGAGTATGAAAGAAAACTGGCAGGAAACATAAAAACTGACTGCAAAGGTTTTTATCGATATGTGAAGCGCAAAAGATTAGTTAAAACAAATGTAGGTCCCTTGCAGTCAGAAACGGGTGAATTGATCATGGGGAACAAGGCCATGGCAGACCAATTGAATAACTACTTTGGTTCTGTCTTCACTAAGGAAGACATAAATAATTTGCCGGAAATAGCAGGGGATCGCGGGTCAAATGAGATGGAGGAAATGAGTGAAATCCAGGTTCCGGAAAGTGGTGTTGGGTAAATTGAATGGGTTAAAGGCCGATAAATCCCCAGGGCCAGATAGGCTGCATCCCAGGGTACTTAAGGAAGTAGCCCCAGAAATAGCAGATGCCTTAGTGATAATTTTTCAAAACTCTTTAGATTCTGGAGTAGTTCCTGAGGATTGGAGGGTAGCTAATGTAACCCCACTTTTTAAAAAGGGAGGGAGAGAGAAAACGGGGAATTACAGACCAGTTAGTCTAACATCAGTAGTGGGGAAACTGCTAGAGTCAATTAGTAAAGATGGGATAGCAGCGCATTTGGAAAGTGGTGAAATCATTGGACAAAGTCAGCATGGATTTACGAAGGGTAAATCATGTCTGACAAATCTTATTGAATTTTTTGAGGATGTAACTAGTAGAGTGGATAAGGGAGAAGCAGTGGATGTGTTGTATCTGGACTTTCAGAAGGCTTTCAACAAGGTCCCACACAAGAGATTGGTATACAAACTTAAAGCACACGGTATTGGTGGTTCAGTATTGATGTGGATAGAGAACTGGCTGGCAGACAGGAAGCAAAGAGTAGGAGTGAACGGGTCCTTTTCAGGATGGCAGACAGTGACTAGTGGGGTGCCGCAAGGCTCAGTGCTGGGACCCCAGCTATTTACAATATACATTAATGATTTGGACGAGGGAATTAAATGCAACATCTCGAAGTTTGCGGATGACACGAAGCTGGGGGACAGTGTTAGCTGTGAGGAGGATGCTAGGAGGCTGCAGGATGACTTGGATAGACTGGGTGAGTGGGCAAATGCATGGCAGATGCAGTATAATGTGGATAAATGTGGGGTTATCCACTTTGGTGCAAAAAGGGGAAGGTAGACTATTATTTGAATGGTGACCGATTAGGAAAAGGGGAGATGCAGCGAGACCTGGATGTCATGGTACACCAGTCATTGAAAGTAGGCATGCAGGTGCAGCAGGCTGTTAAGAAAGCGAATGGTATGTTGGCATTCATAGCAAAAGGATTTGAGTACAAGAGCAGGGAGGTTCTACTGCACTTGTACAGGGTCTTGGTGAGGCCACACCTGGAGTATTGTGTACAGTTTTGGTCTCCTAATCTGAGGAAAGACATTCTTGCCATAGAGGGAGTACAGAGAAGGTTCACCAGACTGATTCCTGGGATGGCACGACTTCCATATGAAGAAAGACTGGATAGACTTGGCTTGTACTCGCTGGAATTTAGAAGATTGAGGGGTGATCTCATAGAGACTTACAAAATTCTTAAGGGGCTAGATGCAGGAAGATTGTCCCCGATGTTGGGGAAGTCCAGGACAAGGGGTCACAGTTTAAGGATAAGGGGGAAGTCTTTTAGGACCGAGATAAGAAAATCGTTTTTCACACAGAGAGTGGTGAATCTGTGGAATTCTCTGCCACAGAAGGTAATTGAGACCAGTTTGTTGGCCATATTTAAGAGGGAGTTGGATGTGGCCCTTGTGGCTGGAAGGGATCAGGGGATATGGAGAGAAGGCAGGTACAGGATATTGAGTTGGATGATCAGCCATGATCATATTGAATGGCGGTGCAGGCTCGAAGGGCCGAATGGCCCGCTCCTGCACCTAATTTCTATGTTTCTATGTTTCATTGCTGGTTGGTCCGGGATGTGGTCGGACCTCTGGCCTGGCATCACTGGTGGTCAGGCCTCTGGCCTGGTATCATTGCTGGTCGGATCACTGGCCTGGCATCATTGTTGGTCGGATCACTGGCCTGGCATCATTGCTGGTCGGATCTCTGGCCTGGCATCATTGCTGGTCGGGCCTCTGGCCTGGCATCATTGCTGGTTGGTCCGGGGTGTGGTCGAGCCTCTGGCCTAGCTGGCTCCCATTCAGGAACGGAAATCCTGGGGGGGACATTAGGTCGGGTAGGTCGCGGTTGACCTGAGGGGAGGACAAAGGGCATAGCATTAATGTAAGAATTGATGCTTGTGGGTTGGGGCGTGTTCACGATCGGCCAGAGGTTTAGTCATGGGGTCTGCATCTACGGGAGAAGGATGTTAGTCAGTTGGAGACTCTGGGAGGTCAGTTGGCCCCTAGTCTCGACGGTCGCGCTAGGCCTCGCTGGTGGGGTTCCCATGACGCCAGGGTCCTTGCGGGAGGTGTTCTGGTCCCACAAATCGGAGAATGGACAGATCTTAGTGGAGGAGCATAGTTAAAGAAAGAATCGCTGCTGTGGGAGTAGAGGTTTAAAAGAGTAGAGTGATTGTAATTAATGTTTGCTGATCCACCTGTGTGACCAGCACACATTCAGAGAGTCGCTGGCTTGGGCACCATCTTGGTTTGCCTCAACAAACTAGCCTCAATCATGCCTTGCTCAACAGTTGCAGCAGCTACAAAGGAGGGCAAGTGATATATTGGCCGTTATTGCAACGGGTTTTGAGATTAGTAATAATAATGAATAAGAGACTGCAAATGCTGAATTGTGAGCAAAGCACAGTGTTTCTGGGACTCAGCAGATCAAGTATGTGGGGTGGGAATGGACAGACCACGTTTTGTGGGGCTCCTTCTAGAAAGGTGATATTAGAAACATAGAAAATAGGTGCAGGAATAGGCCATTCGGCCCTTCAATATGATCATGGCTGATCGTCCAACAGTATCCCGTACCTGTCTTCTTTCCATACCCCCTGATCCCCTTAGCCACAAGGGCAACATCTAACTCCCTCTTAAATATAGCCAATGAACTGGCCTCAACTACCTTCTGTGGCAGAGAATTCCAGAGATTCATCACGCTCTGTGTGAAAAATGTTTTTCTCATCTCGGTCCTAAAAGACTTCCCCCTTATCTTTAAACTGTGACCCCTGTGATATTGGAAGTAGATCCTGACCTGAAAAGTCACCTGTCCATTCTCTCTCCAGATGCTGCCTGATCTGGTGAGTGCCTCTGTTTTCAGCAATAGTGATTTTGTTACAATGGTGCTGGGTGTTGGTGAGGCTGCACCTGCAGTACTGAGTTCAGGTTGGGTCCTGTTTGTAAAAGCCAGAGTGGGCATGACAGGGTCGGTGTTACAGGGCTGCCAACTCTCAGGCATTGAGCGTGAGACTAACGCATTTGAGGAAATTCTCAAGCTCTCACGCTGATGACAGAAGTTCTCATGCTCAAAAAAATATTTTTTTTAAAGTATCAATAAATAAATAACGAACACTATTTAAAATGGCAATGTAGACAAAAGTGCTGGACACACTCAGCAGGTGAGGCAGCATCTATGTCTGAGTTTGACCCTTCTTCACACTCAAGCATTTCTCCAGCATTTTAGTCCACTGCTCTATAGATGCTGCCTCACCCACATTCACATTCCCGTGCAGATGGTGTGATAGGTGAGACACGGCGGTGGTCCCAGCACCGACCCCCCCCCCCCCGCCCCCCGAGGCACTGCTCACACATCCCACCCTCACCTCCGGCGGCTCTGTGTCCGGCGGTCGCTCTGTCCACACTGCATGAAGTTTTAACCCCGGCCCGGAGCCAGGAGCGGCGGGGATGAATCTCGGGCTAAGGCGTCGCTCCGATGCCCGAACCCCGGGTCATTGACCCTCACCTCCCCCGGACCCCCAGGTCAGTGACCCTCACCTCCCCCGGACCCCAGCTAGACACAGAGCACCTGGGGCAGCCCGCATTCCCTGGGAGGGGGAGAGAGAGGGAAATGCTCCCCGGACATCGCCAAGTCTCCACTCACTCCGGGTGTTGTCGCCGCTTCACTGACCCACACTCTCACACACAACCTAACACACACCCTTACACACACACTGGCATACACAAGGTTTAAAGGGATTTGGGCAAAATGCGGATAAATGGGACTGGTTTAGATGGGGCATCTTGATCTGCATGAACAAGTTGGGATGAAGGGCCTGTTTGCATGCTGTAAGACTATGATACACTGTAGAATGGGTGCAATTGTTCTGGAGAGGATCCAGAGGTGGTTTATGAACATATTGGCAGGGCTGGAATTTTTGTTTCACTTTGAATAAAGATTTGATAACTGGAATCGCAGCAACGGAGGTGAATAATATTATGAGAATAGGACCTGTTGCTTAACAAAGAGCGTAGGAAGGAACTGGGGATGCTGATTTAAACTGAAGATAGATACTAAAAGCTGGAATAACTCAGCGGGTCAGGCAGCATTTCTGGAGAGAAAGAATAGGTGATGTTTGGGGTCGAGACCTTCAGACTGAAAACCAGCAATAAAACACAATGACTGGTGTGGGGGAGGAGGGTGGTGGTGTGGGGGACGGTGCTAGTGGTGTGGGGGAGGGCCGGCGTTCTGGGGGAGGGACGGTGGTGTGGGGGAGGGGAGGTGGGGAGGGGCGGTGTTGGGGATGGTCTAGGCGGCGGGTGTGTGGGGAAGAGGGGGAAAGGAGGTGTGTGTAGGGAGGAGGGAAAGGGGGGAGGAGGGTGGTGGGTGCGGGGGAGGTGCTAGTGGTGTGGGGGAGGGGCGGTGGTGTGGGGGAGGGAGGGGAGTGTGGGAGGGGAGGGGAGGTGGGGAGGGGCAGTGGTGTGGGGGAGGGGAGGTGGGGGAGGGGTGGTGTGGGGGAGGGGCGGTGTGGGGGAGGAGCGGTGTGGGGGATGGTGTGGGGGTGTGGTGTGGTCTGGGGGGGCGGGTGTGTGGGGAGGAGGGGGGAAGGAGGTGTGTTTGGGCAGGAGGGGAGGGAAGGGAGGGTGGGTGCGAGGGAAGGGGGAGGTGTGTGGGGGGGGGGGAAGGATGTAGGTTTGTACACAAGTACAACAGATAGTGCAAACAAAAGCTAGAGTTCAGAATATAGTGTTGCAATGTTATAGTGTGAGGGATAAAGTAATTAAACCCCACTATTGTAAGGGGCTTTAAAGAGGATTCAAACCGATAGGGGCCAGGGAGAGGGTTTAGACACAGCTGTGTATCAAAAGTTACCAGACCCATCCTTGAGTAAGAAGTGATAGCATTGTGTAGTGGTAAAAGTGAGTTATGTAGATAGATCCCTATCAGTAGAAGGGAGTGATAGATGGGACCCTTGTCACCACTATAGCTTAGCTTTAGTGCTGATATAGGAGAATTGAGAGAGTTCACTTGGAGGTGAGTAAAACTAGGGTAGTTCATGAACAACTGAGCATGCTTAATAAAATAAATGAATATTACAACACACCCCTGGTCAAGAAACTGCTCATTACCATGCACATGTCTGGACATGCGATGTATGATGTGGGAGGTACTGGGCGGATGTACCTATAGATTGTGCATCTCAGGGCCCTGATTGGAGAAGGGTCCGAAGGGGAGGTTGAATGTAGAATTGTGTGTATAAAGGGGGTTTACCCTTCTGACTTCGGTGTGTCTCAACTTGGAGAGGCACCCGACTCTGCAGACTCGAAAATAAAGAATCTCTTGCTTCCATGATTTAGTCTTTGAGTAGTGATTGTGAGCACATCGCATGTCTCACAATAGTGTTGCAGTTGCTTGGTTGCTTTGGAAGGCTTTGCTTATGGGGAGAGTTTAAATAGGCTGACGCGAAGGAGGTTGAGGGCTGTAGGAAAGGACTGCAGATGCTGGTTTAAATCGAAGGTAGACACAAAATGCTTGAGTAGCTCAGCGGGACTGGAGAGAAGGAATGGGTGACGTTTCGGGTCGAGACCCTTCTTCCGACTAATGGCAGGGAAGTGGGCAGGACAGAAATAAAAGGTAGTTGGAGACAGTAAGACTGGTACAAGAACTGGGAAGGGGGAGGGGATGGAGAGAGGAAAATAAGGACTACTTGAAGTTAGAGAAGTCAATGTTCATACCGCTGGGGTGTAAGGTATCCAAGCAAAATATGAGGTGCTGTTCCTCCAATTTGCGCTGGGCCTAACTCTGACAATGGAGGAGACCCAGGACAGAAAGGTCAGTGTGGGAATGGGAGGGCGAGCTAAGTGCTGAGCAACTGGGAGATCAGGTAGGTTCAGGCGGACTGAGCGGAGGTGTTCAGCGAAATGATCGCCGATTTACAGGAGCCCACACCTGGAACAGTGGATACAGTAGATGAGGTTGGAGGAGGTGCAAGTGCACCTCTGCCTCACCTGGAAAGACTGTCGGCATCGAGGGGGCAGTATAGGGACAGGTCCATGGGCGGAAATTGCTTTTAAAACATGGGGGGGACACAATGCGGCCTGACATGCAGGACATGGGTGGGCAACCACTTAGTATTAATTATCTGTATAATTAAATTGGTGGATTTGTGGCTAGGTTTGCAGATGATGCTAAGGTAGGTGGAGAGGCAACAGGTTCTCAGTGTTGAGAAAACAGGTAGTCTGCAGAGGACATGGACAGGTTGGGAGAGTGGGCAAAGAAGTGGCTGGTGGAATATAGTGCAGCAAAAACCCTGCACTATGGTAGAAGGAATAAAGGCGTAAACTATTTTCTTAAGGGGGGGGAGGATTCCAAAATAGGAGATGCAAAGGGATTGCAGGATTACTTTGCAGGTTGTGTTAGTGGAAACAAAGGCAAATGCCAGCATTTATTTTGAGGGAACTAGAATATAAAAGTAAAGGTATACTGCTGAGGCTTTATGAAGTGCTAGTCAGGCCACATTGGAATATTATGAGGAATTCATTGCCACAGATAGCTGTGGCCAAGTCATTGGGTACTTTTCAAGCGGAGATTGCTAGGTGCTTGATTTGTAAGGATGTCAGATTTTACAGGGAGAAGGCAAGAGAATGGGATTGAGAAGATAAATAGTTCAACCATGATCAAATGGTGGAGCATACTCGATGGGCCGAATTGCCTGATTCTGCTTCTATGTCTTGTGGTTGCAGAGAAATGTTAGAACATGGGTTTAGTCCTGAGATCCAGAACAGGCCATGAGGCAAATGGCCTACCATATCATAAGGAAATATTAATATGAAACCTCTGTGACACATAATCAAATGCCTCTGCAATTCTGAAACTGACATTTATGTTTGCCTTTATCCATAGAAACATAGAAAATAGGTGCAGGAGGAGGCCATTCAGCCCTTCGAGCTAGCACTATTCATTGTGATCATGGCTGATCATCCCCAATCAATAACCCGTGCCTGCCTTCTCCCCATGTCCCTTGATTCCACCAGCCCCTAGAGCTCTATCTAACTCTCTCTTAAATCCATCCAGTGATTTGGCCTCCACTGCCCTCTGTGGCAGGGAATTCCACAAATTCACAATTCTCTGGGTGAAAAGCATACGGTATTAGGGGTTCAGTATTGATGTGGATAGAGAACTGGCTGGCAAACAGGAAGCAAAGAGTAGGAGTAAACGGGTCCTTTTCACAATGGCAGGCAGTGACTAGTGGGGTACCGCAGGGCTCAGTGCTGGGACCCCAGCTATTTACAATATATATTAATGATCTGGATGAGGGAATTGAAGGCAATATCTCCAAGTTTGCGGATGACACTAAGCTGGGGGGCAGTGTTAGCTGTGAGGAGGATGCTAGGAGACTGCAAGGTGACTTGGATAGGCTGGGTGAGTGGGCAAATGTTTGGCAGATGCAGTATAATGTGGATAAATGTGAGGTTATCCACTTTGGTGGCAAAAACAGGAAAGCAGACTATTATTTAAATGGTGGCCGATTAGGAAAAGGGGAGATGCAGCGAGACCTGGGTGTCATGGTACACCAGTCATTGAAAGTAGGCATGCAGGTGCAGCAGGCAGTGAAAAAAGCGAATGGTATGTTAGCTTTCATAGCAAAAGGATTTGAGTACAGGAGCAGGGAGGTTCTACTTCAGTTGTACAGGGTCTTGGTGAGACCACACCTGGAGTATTGCGTACAGTTTTGGTCTCCAAATCTGAGGAAGGACATTATTGCCATAGAGGGAGTGCAGAGAAGGTTCACCAGACTGATTCCTGGGATGTCAGGACTGTCTTATGAAGAAAGACTGGATAGACTCGGTTTATACTCTCTGGAATTTAGGAGATTGAGAGGGGATCTTATAGAAACTTACAACATTCTTAAGGGGTTGGACAGGCTAGATGCAGGAAGATTGTTCCCGATGTTGGGGAAGTCCAGGACAAGGGGTCACAGCTTAAGGATAAGGGGGAAATCCTTTAAGACCGAGATGAGAAAGACTTTTTTCACACAGAGAGTGGTGAGTCTCTGGAACTCTCTGCCACAGAGGGTAGTTGAGGCCAGTTCATTGGCTATATTTAAGAGTGAGTTGGATGTGGCCCTTGTGGCTAAGGGGATCAGAGGGTATGGAGAGAAGGCAGGTACGGGATACTGAGTTGGATGATCAGCCATGATCATATTGAATGGCGGTGCAGGCTCGAAGGGCTGAATGGCCTACTCCTGCACCTAATTTCTATGTTTCTATGTTTCTATGAAAACGTTTTTTCTCACCTCAGTTTATTCGAAGACTGTGGCCCCTGGTTCTGGACTCGCCCCACATTGGGAACATTTTTCCTGCATCTAGCTTGTCCAGTCCTTTTATATGTTTCTATAAGTTCCCCCCGCTGGGTCCGAGCTGGGCCCACTCCGCTGGGTCCATGACCCTGTGTGTGACCCGAGGCTGGGCCCACTCCGCTGGGTCCGTGGCCTTGTCTGTGACCCGAGGCTGGACCCACTCCGCTGGGTCCATGACCCGAGGCTGGGCCCACTCCGCTGGGTCCGAGGCTGGGCCCACTCCGCTGGGTCCATGACCCTGTGTGTAACCTGTGGCTGGGCCCACTCCGCTGGGTCCATGACCCTGTGTGTGACCTGTGGCTGGGCCCACTCCGCTGGGTCCGAGCTGGGCCCACTCCGCTGGGTCCGTGACCCTGTGTGTGACCCGTGGCTGGGCCCACTCCGCTGGGTCCATGACCCTGTGAGGGATAAAGTGATTAAACCCTATTAAAGAAAGGAGTTTTAAAGAGAATTCAAGCAGAGAGGGGCTGGAGAAAGGATTCTGACAGCAGTGTCTGAAGGTTGCCAGTTGCCAGACCCATCCTTGAGGCCTTGAGTTAGAAGAGATTCATTGTGTAGCTAGAGAAGGGGGTGGTGTAGAGAGATCCCTATCAGTGGAAAGGAAGGATAGATGGGACCCCTGTCACTATAGCTTAGCTTTAGTGCTGATATAGGAAAACTGAGAGGGTTCACTAGGAGGTGAGTAAAACTGGGCCAGGTCATGAGCAATTGAGCATGCTTAATAGAATAAATGAATATTACAACACACCCCTGGTCAAGAAATTGCTCATTACCATGAACATGTTTGAACATGCGGTGTATGATATGGGAGGTGCGAGGGGATGTACGGTGGGTTGTACCTACAGATTGTGCACCTCCGACCCTGATTGGAGAAAGGTCCGGAGGGGAGATTGAATGTAAGATTTTGTGTATAAAGGGGGATGACCTCTCTGGCTTCAGTGTGTCTCGAGTTGGAGAGGCACCCGGTCTGCAGACTCGTAAAATAAAGAAATCTCTTGCTTCCAAGATTTAGTCTTTGAGTATTAATTGTGAGCATAAAGGGTATCTCACAACCCTGTCCATGACCGGAACTGGGCCCACTCCGCTGGGTCCGTGACCCTGTCCATGACCCGAGGCTGGGCCCACTCCGCTGGGTCCGTGACCCTGTGTGTGACCCGAGCTGGGCCCACTCCGCTGGGTCCGTGACCCTGTGTGTGACCCGTGGCTGGGCCCACTCCGCTGGGTCCGTGACCCTGTGTGTGACTCGAGCTGGGCCCACTCCGCTGGGTCCGTGACCCTGTGTGTGACTCGAGCTGGGCCCACTCCGCTGGGTCCGTGACCCTGTGTGTGACTCGAGCTGGGCCCACTCCGCTGGGTCCGTGGCCCTGTCCATGACCCGAGGCTGGGCCCACTCCTCTGGGTCCATGGCCCTGTGTGTGACCCGTGGCTGGGCCCACTCCGCTGGGTCCGTGACCCTGTGTGTGACCCGAGCTGGGCCCACTCCGCTGGGTCCATGACCCGAGGCTGGGCCCACTCCGCTGGGTCCGTGACCCTGTCCATGACCCGAGGCTGGGCCCACTCCGCTGGGTCCGTGACCCTGTGTGTGACCCGAGCTGGGCCCACTCCGCTGGGTCCGTGGCCCTGTCCATGACCCGAGGCTGGGCCCACTCCGCTGGGTCCGTGACCCTGTGTGTGACCCGAGCTGGGCCCACTCCGCTGGGTCCGTGACCCTGTGTGTGACCCGAGCTGGGCCCACTCCGCTGGGTCCGTGACCCTGTCCATGACCCGTGGCTGGGCCCACTCCGCTGGGTCCGTGACCTTGTCCATGACCCGTGGCTGGGCCCACTCCGCTGGGTCCATGGCCCTGTGTGTGACCCGTGGCTGGGCCCACTCCGCTGGGTCCATGGCCCTGTGTGTGACACGAGCTGGGCCCACTCCGCTGGGTCCGTGGCCCTGTGTGTGACACGAGCTGGGCCCACTCCGCTGGGTCCGTGACCCTGTGTGTGACCCGAGCTGGGCCCACTCCGCTGGGTCCGTGACCCTGTGTGTGACACGAGCTGGGCCCACTCCGCTGGGTCCGTGACCCTGTGTGTGACACGAGCTGGGCCCACTCCGCTGGGTCCATGGCCCTGTGTGTGACACGAGCTGGGCCCACTCCGCTGGGTCCATGGCCCTGTGTGTGACCCGAGCTGGGCCCACTCCGCTGGGTCCATGGCCCTGTGTGTGACCCGAGCTGGGCCCACTCCGCTGGGCCCCGCCTTTGCTTTTCATCAAAGATCCGGACGCCAGCGGGGCAGGCGGTGACGTCATGATGCGGGGCCTGGGCGGGCGGAACTTCGTGTGCGCGCAGGCGTGGCGGTGACGTCATGGGGCGGGGCCTGGGCGCCATGGGGGCGCGGCCTGGGCGCGCAGGCGTGGCGGTGACGTCATGGGGCGGGACCTGTGCGCCATGGGGGCGGGGCCTGGGCGCGCAGGCGTGGCGGTGACGCCATGGGGGCGGGGCCTGTACGTCATGGAGCGGGGCCTATGCGCCATGGGGCGGGGCCTGGGCGCGCAGCCGTGGCGGTGACGTCAAGGCCGGGTCCGTTACCGCCTCAAGGAGTGGCGGCGGCGGCGGCGGCGGCCGGTGATGATGATGGAGGCGGCGGCGGCGGCGGCGGCCGGGCCCGTGTACCGCACCTACCGGCGCCGATGGCTGGTGCTCATCGCCACCTGCGCCCTCAGCTGCTCCAACGCCATGGTAGGAGTGAGTGAGTGAGTGAGGGGGTGGGGTGTTGTGTGGCGGGGCGGCCGCTGATGCTCTTCTCGCCCGGGATGGGCGCGCTCTCATCCCGCGGGTCCCTGCTGGTCCAGCCCGGCCCCAGCGAGGGGTCCAGCCCGGCCCCAGCAAGGGGTCCAGCCCGGCCCCAGCGAGGGGTCCAGCCCGGCCCCAGCGAGGGGTCCAGCCCGGCCCCAGCGAGGGGCCCAGCCCGGCCCCAGCGAGGGGTCCAGCCCGGCCCCAGCGAGGGGTCCAGTCCGGCCCCAGCCCGGCCCCAGTGAGGGGTCCAGCCCGGCCCCAGCGAGGGGTCCAGCCCGGCCCCAGCGAGGGGTCCAGCCCGGCCCCAGCGAGGGGTCCAGCCCGGCCCCAGCGAGGGGTCCAGCCCGGCCCCAGCGAGGGGCCCAGCCCGGCCCCAGCGAGGGGCCCAGCCCGGCCCCAGCGAGGGGTCCAGCCCGGCCCCAGCGAGGGGTCCAGCCCGGCCCCAGCGAGGGGCCCAGCCCGGCCCCAGCGAGGGGCCCAGCCCGGCCCCAGCGAGGGGTCCAGCCCGGCCCCAGCGAGGGGTCCAGCCCGGCCGCAGCGAGGGAGACACTCTGAATTTCCTCAATTGCCTGCGGTGGTAAAGGCGCTGCCTTGCCTTACTCACCATTGCTGCAGCGTGTGATGTCCATGTCATATCCTCAGAGATGTGGACTCCCAGGTATTTAAAACAGCTCACCCTGTCCACAGTATCCCCATTTATCCTCAATGGTGTGTACGTCCTCGGATGATGTGCCCTCCTAAAGTCCACGATCAGCTCCTTCGTTTTTTTGATGTTCAAGAGGAGGCTGTGGTCCTGACACCAGAGTGCCAGATCAGCCACCTCCTCCCGGTAGGCCTTCTCATCGTTGTCTGAGATCAGGCCCACCACCACCGTGTCATCAGCAAACTTGATTATAGAGTTGGAGCTGAACCTAGCTGCACAGTCATGTGTGTACAGGGAGTACAGAAGGGGGCTGATGGCGCAACCCTGGGGGGGATCCTGTGCTCAGGGTGAGGGACTTCGATGTATTCCCTCCCATATTGACTACCTGGGGCCTGGCGGTGAGAAAGTCCAGGACCCAGGCACACAGGGATGGGCGATCCTCCACTGCTAGTCCCCCGTCATCAGGCGATCCTTCACTGCTAGTCATCTGACTTGCAGAATTCCTCCAGCATTTTGTTTCTGGTAAGATAGTGGGTGATCTACCTCAGTGCCCTTCCTGCATTGTTCCCATATCCTTTAATATACATAAATCCATTGATCTCTGCTTTGAAAGACAGATGCAACTAGTAGATCTGCTGCCTCACACCCTAGAGACCTGGATCTAAGCCTGCGGTACTTGCAATTCTGCAGATGACCAGAGTGGGAATGCAAACTGTGATCTGATCCAGCAACTCTGCAAGAAAATTGATACAAAAGACTGCAGACACTAGGATCTTGAGCAAAAAGCAGGGAGAACTCAGTGGGCTAGGCTGCACTTGTGGAGAGAAATGGGCAGATGACTTTGAGTCGGGACCATTCTTCAGCCCAATAAAGGGTATTGTCTTGAAATGTCGCATGTCCATTCCCTCTCCCCCTCCCCCTCCCCCCCTCCCCCTCCCCCTCCCCCTCCCCCTCCCCCCTCCCCCTCCCCCTCCCCCTCCCCCTCCCCCTCCCCCTCCCCCCTCCCCCTCCCCTCCCCCTCCCCCTCCCCCTCCCCCTCCCCCTCCCCCCCCCCCCCCCCCCCCCCCCCCATCAAAAACCTCTGTGTGGAGCGACAGAAGGCAAGGTCCTCAATGAGTAGTTGTCCTCTGTATTTACCGAGGATAAAGACAGTAGGACGGAGGAAATTGGGGCAGTGTCTTGAGAGCAGCCAGGGGTACCGTCGAAGAAGTACTGAAGGTACTGTCGTGTATGAAGGTAGACAAATCTCCAGAGCCTGATCAGATATATCCGAGGACATTGTGGGAAACTAGAGAGGAAATTGCGGGAGCCCTGGTTGAAATTTACGAGTCGTCCTTAAATACAGGAGAGGTGCTGGAAGACTGGAGGGTAGCAAATGTTGTACCTCTTTTCAAGAAGGGCTGCCATGAAAATGCTGGGAACTATAGGCCGGTGAGCTTAACATCTATAATTGGAAAGTTACCAGAGAGTATTCTGAGGGATAGGATATACACTTGGATGGGCAAGGGCTGATTAGGGACAGTCAGCATGGTTTTGTACGTGGGAGGTCGTGTCTCACAAATCTGATTGATTTTTTTGAAGATATTTTAGAGACTTACAAAATTCTTAAGGGGTTGGACAGGCTAGATGCAGGAAGATTGTTCCCGATGTTGGGAAAGTCCAGGACAAGGGGTCACAGTTTAAGGATAAGGGGGAAGTCTTTTAGGACCGAGATGAGAAAATCGTTTTTCACACAGAGAGTGGTGAATCTGTGGAATTCTCTGCCACGGAAGGTAGTTGAGGCTAGTTTGCTGGCCATATTTAAGAGGGAGTTGGATGTGGCCCTTGCGGCTGAAGGGATCAGGGGGAATGGAGAGAAGGCAGGTACAGGATACCATATAACCATATAACAATTACAGCTCGGAAACAGGCCCTCTCGGCCCTTCCAGTCCGTGCCGACCATTTGTTTTCCCCTAGTCCCATCTACCTGCACTCAGACCATACCCCTCCATTCCCTTCCAATCCATATACCTATCCACTTTACCTTTAAATGTTAAAATCGATCCTGCCTCCACCACTTCTGCTGGAAGCTCATTCCACACAGCCACCACCCTCTGAGTAAAGAAGTTACCCCTAAACTTCTGTCCCTTAATTCTCATGTCATGCCCTCTTGTTTAAATCTTCCCTACCCTCAATGGGAAAAACGTATCCACGTCAACTCTTTCTATCCCTTTCATCATTTTAAAGACCTCAATCAAGTCCCCCTTTAACCTTCTGCGCTCCAAAGAATAAAGACCTAACTTGTTCAACCTTTCTCTGTAACATAGTTGCTGGAACCCTGGCAACATTCTAGTAAATCTCCTCTGTACTCTCTCTATTTTGTTGACATCCTTCCTATAATTAGGCGACCAAAATTGTACACCATACTCCAGAATTGGTCTTACCAATGCCTTGTACAATTTTAACATTACTTCCCTACTCCTATATTCAATGCTCTGATTTATAAAGGCCAGCACACCAAAGGCTTTCTTTACCACCCTATCTACATGTGATTCCACCTTCAGGGAACTATGCACAGTTATTCCTAGATCCCTCTGTCTCACAGCATTCCTCAATTCCCTACCATTTACCATGTATGTCCTATTTTGATTTGTCCTGCCAAGATGTAGCACTTCACACTTAACAGCATTAAACTCCATCTGCCATCTTTCAGCCCACTTTTCCAAATGCCCCAAATCTCTCTGTAGACTTTGAAAATCTACTTCATTATCCACAACACCACCTATCTTGACATGAGAATTAAGGGACAGAGGTTTCGGGGTAACGTGAGGGGGAACTTCTTTACGCAGAGGGTGGTGGCTGTGTGGAATCAGCTTCCAGCAGAAGTGGTGGAGGCAGGATCGATTTTAACGTTTAAGAGTAAAGTGGATAGGTATATGGACGTGAAGGGAATGGAGGGGTATGGTCTGTGTGCAGGTAGATGGGACTAGGGGAAAACAAATGGTCGGCACGGGCTGGAAGGGCCAAGAGGGCCTGTTTCCGTGCTGTAATTGTTATATGGTTATATGGTTATCTTAGTATCATCTGCATACTTATCCAATTTTCCACCCCATCATCCAGATTATTGATGTACATGACAAACAACAGTGGACCCAACACAGATCCCTGAGGCACCCCACTGGTCACCGGCTTCCAACCTGACAAACAGCCATCCACCATTACTCTCTGACATCTCCCATTCAGCCACTGTTGAATCCATCTTGCTACTCCGCCATTAACACCCAAAGATTGAACCTTCTTAACCAACCTTCCATGGGGAACCTTGTCAAAGGCCTTACTGAAATCCATATAGACAACATCCACTGCTTTACCCTCATCAATTTCCCTAGTTACCGCTTCAAAAAATTCAAGAAGGTTTGTCAAACATGACCTTCCAGGTACAAATCCATGTTGACTGTTCCTGATCAGACCCTGTTTATCCAGATGCTTATATATATTATACTGAATTGGATGATCAGCCATGATCATATTGAATGGCGGTGTAGGCTTGAAGGGCCGAATGGCCTGCTCCTGCACCTAATTTCTATGTTTCTATGAATTTCTATGTGACCAAAAAGTTCGATGAGGGCAGGGCTGTAAATGTTGTGTACATGGACTTCAGTAAGGCGTCCAACAAGGTTCCGCATGGTAGGCTGCTCTGGAAGGTTAGATCACATGGAATCCAAGGAGAGATAGCTGAATGGATAGCAAATTGGCTATACTGGTTAGCAAGGTTGCTTCTCAGACCGGATGCATGTGACTAGTGGTGTGCCTCAGGGTTCGGTGCTGGGCCCGTTACTGTTTGTCATCTACATCAATGATTTGGATGAGAACATACAGGGCAAGATTAGCAAGTTTGCTGATGATACAAAAGTGAATGGTTTTGCAGATAGTGAAGATGGTTGTGAACGATTGCAGCAGGATCTGGATCGATTGGCCATTTGGGCAGAGGAATGGTTGATGGAATTTAATACAGAGAAGAGTGAGGTGTTCCATTTTGGGACGTCGAACAAGGGCAGGACCTACACAGTAAATGGTCGGCATCTGGGTAGTGTTGTAGAGCTGTGGGATCTAGGAGTACAGATGTATGGTTCCTTGAAGGTCAAGTCGCAGGTAGATGAGGTGGTCGGTCAAAAAGGCTTTTGGCACTTTGGCCTTCATCAATCAGTGTATGGAGTATAGAAGTTGGGAGGTCATGTTGCTGTTGTATAAAACGTTGGTGAGACCGCATTTGGAATATTGTGTTAGTTCTGGGCACCATGTTATAGGAAAGCTTGATAGGGCTCAGAAAAGATTTACAAGGATGTTGCCAGGACTAGAGGGTGTGAGCTATAGGGAGAGGTTGAGTAGGCTGGGACTCTATTCCATGGAGTGCAGGAGGATGAGGGGAAATCTTATAGAGGTGTACAAAATCATGAGAGGAATAGATCGGGTAGGTGCACAGAGTCTCTTGCTTAGAGTAGGGGAATCGAGGACCAGAGGACATAGGTTCAAGGTGAAAGGGAAAAGATTTCATAGGAATTTGAGGGGTATCTTGTTCACATAAAGGTTGGTGGGTGTATGGAACAAGCTGCCAGAGGAGGTAGTTGAGGGTGGGACTATACCATCGTTTAAGAAACAGTTGGGCAGGTACATGGATAGGATAGGTTTGGAGGGATATGGACCAAGTGGAGGTAAGTGGGATTAGTGTAGCTGGGGCATTGTTGGCCAGTGTGGGTGAGTGGGCCGAAGGGCCTGTTTCCACACAGTGTCACTCCATGACAGCAAGCTCCTTGAAACCTTCCACTTCCTTATATCTGTGTTTCCCTCTCCCCTGACTCTCAGTTTGAAGAAGGGTCTCGACCCAAAACATCCTCATTTCTTCTATCCAGAGATGCTGCCTGTCCCGCTGAGTTAATCCAGCTTTTTGTGTCTATCTTCAAGCCAATAACTTTCCCACCCCAGGCCAAGGCTCCCGATAGCGGTAATGTATTCTGAATTCAATTGTAGCAAGAGATTGCCAAAAGGGCAGCAGAAATGATTCAAAGACTCTCTTGAAGTCATATTGAATAATGGAGAAATAACATTAGTGACGTTGGAGAAATAAAGTTGGAGCCTGAGTTCCTGGGAAATCAGAGCCCAGCGTAAAAGATTTGCATGTGCACCTTTTGCCTGCCTCCCCTTTGCCAAGCCCTCCCTGCCTATGGCAGAGTCGGCAGTCCCACATCGACAATGAGAACTAGATTATCTTGATCCTGACACACGTGATATATGTACCTACGGCAGTGTGCCCTATTTTTCAAGAGTCAAATTCTAGATGGCAACCTGATCATTGTTCTGAACACTAACAGCTTTGTGCATTCTCACTTTATCTTTTGGTGTCATTCTTGATTTGTGAAGAACACTTGCTGGTTCTGGTGTTTGACAAACTCGATCATTTTTGGTTGCACTTTTTAATTTTGACCATATTTCCCTTTGTTTTATTTCAAACAAAGTAAATGTTTGGCAAGCGAATGGAGAATTAAATACATTGACTGCCTTGAGGAAAGCGTCACATGAATACATTTATCAGTCTAAAAATCTGTCAATCTTGGACACATCCCAAACTATGGGAATCAGATGGTAAGAAAGATGCAGGGATGTAATATGCAAATAGCAATGGTGATTTAAGGAAATGTAATGTAATATTTACAGCCTATGCTCCTCTGTGCTTCTGCAAGATTAAACATGCTGACCTTATTGTTCAGCTTGGGTTGTTTATGGCTAATTTAAGGGATCGTGTTGAATTACCCAATTCCAGCGTGAAATGAAAGTCAGCTTGTACTTGCCATAGGAAGTTCTCAGCTGACAGTGCACTTCAACCACAGGGCCGGCTCACATGATCTATCCAAGTTAAATGCTTTCGTGTGATGTTGATGTCATGTTTGTATACTACCTGACTAGGAAATTATTCCAAGTATCTGTTTCCTATTGACCGTGATGTCAGCAGGATCATTGTACCCTTTGCAAACTGATTATTGCTTATTGCCATTTCAATAAGCAGCAGAGCAGATGTAGGCCATTCAGCCCTTCGTTCCCATCCTGCCATTTTACCCCATCTCATTTTCACAGTTGGAGGAATCCTCATTTCTGCATTTGCCCTACAAAGCCTCCGAGTTATTTTTATTTAATTGAAGTCTTTCCGTGTTATTATCTTGGCAGCACAGACTGGCTTGCTTAATCTCTCCTTGCGAGGACAATCCCTCCCTTCCTCCCTCCCTCCCGGCCCTGGAATCGCTGGTGAACTTCCTTACAGCTCTCTAGGTGGGCAGGCAAGGAGCAAGGGGTTTAGAGAGACATTGTTAGGTTAGATGAGTAAGCGGAAGTTGGCAAATGAAATATAATGTATGAAATGTAGAAAGCTAGTACTCAAGTGCAGCAGTCAATAGGGCAAGCTAATGGAAGGTTGGATTTTCTTCACGATTCAGAGAACAGTATAGTACAGGAACAGGCCCTTCGGCCCACAATGTCTGTGTCAAGACCAATTCTTATTTGCCTCACATATTCCTTATCCCTGCATTCCCTGATTATCAATGTGTCCATCCAAAAATCTCTTCAGTTCAACTATCACATCTGCCTCCACCACCACCCCAGTTCCAGGCACTCACTGCCCTCTGTGTGTGTAAAACAAAATTGCCGCTTACACATTTAAATTGTGCTCCTCTCACCTTGTATCTATAGTCTTACTTGTGCTGCTGCAAGTAAGAATTTCATTGTTCTAGTTAGGACGTATGACAATAAAACAATCTTGACTTTCTTGACTACTGTTTGATATTTGCGTCTTTGTGAAAAGGGTCTGACACCCCTCAACCTCTGGCATTGCTGAGTAAATAATCCAGGTCTGTCTAACCTCTTCCTGTAGCTAATATCCCTAACCCAGGCCCAGATATCATTCTGGTAAACAGACACACACAAATTGCTGGAATAACATAGTGGGTCAGGCTCTGGAAAATGTGGATAGGTGATGTTTTGGGTAGGGACCCTTCTTCAGACTGATCGTGTGTGTGTGTTTTTGGGGGGTGGGGGGGAGCTGGAAAGGAGGAAGGGCAAGGCAAAGACTGGTGAGTTATAGTTGGATACAGCTAGCTACTCAAATATTTGTTCTGCTCTTTTCCAGTTTTGTCCACCTCTCGACCACGACAATCTGTCTGATGAAAGGTCCCCACCTGAAACATCACTGTTGCCTGACCCGCTGAGTTACTAACCCTTTCCCTTTGCCTTTCTTTGTAAGCCAGCATCTGCAGTTCCTTGTTGAATCATCTGGGAAACCTCTGCACCCTTTACAAAGCCTCCACATCCTTCCTGTAATGGGGCGACCTGAACTGCACACAATACTCCAAATGCGGGCTGACCAAAGTGCAATAAAGCTGCATTGTGACTTCTTGACTCACTGCCTTCCTATATTACCACTTTCAAGGGGCCATTGACTGAAGTAGGAAGTCTTGCTGCAACCGTGCAAACCAGCAGTGAGACAATAGCTAGAGTACTGTGAACAATTTAACCCCTCTATTTAAGGAAAGTGATATAGATATGTGTCAAGACTGTTTCATTGTCATGTGTACCAGGATTGGAACAGTGACATTCTTACTACCTGCATCTTTATAGGCATATGGATGCAATGATTTTGTACACCTCTATAAGATCTTCCCTCATCCTCCTGCGCTCCAAGGAATAGGGACCCAGCCTCCTCAACCTCTCCCTGTAGCTAACACCCTCTAGTCCTGGCCACATACATGTAAATCTTTCTGAACCTTTTCAAGTTTGACAATATCTCTCCTATAACATGGAGCTGAACACAATATTCGAAATGAGGTCTCACCAATGTCTGCAACCGTTACAACACAACATGACCTCCCACCTTCTGGACTTGTGCTGTAGTTGTTTCCTAATCCACGTGGCATCTTATCAAAGATCTCCTGAACTGCACCGTGCCCATCGCATCTGCTTTATCTATTCCAGCAGTGAAAAGCTCTAATCAGGTTTTCCCATTTATAATCCACGAGGCCAACTGGGACCCGTTGGGTACTGTACCCCCAACGCGCGGTTGCGGGGGGGGGGGGGGGGGGGGGGAGGTGTTTTCCGTTTGGCAACATCGGTGTCATCTCAGATTCGGGCTGGGATGGGTCAGGCCATTTCCGGTCTCTCCCTTTGAAAACTCTGTCCGGTTGGAGAAGTTCACCGGCCATCCAGAGCCTCCCGCAGCTGCAGTAAAGACGAGATGGTGCAGGAAGGGGCGGGACGTCCCGCGGAGTGACAGTAGACGGGACCAATCCGCACGGCGCTGAATGGCAGGAGAGGCAATCGATCTGCGTATGCGCGTTTTTTAAGATTTTTAAACCTCGATAACTCTTACCAGCTTCTGCAGATCGGAACGAAACTTGGTATAATAGCAGCATAGGAGAACGGTGGTGAGCTGGAGAAAAATCGTAGTGCGCAAATAGAATAACCGCCAAACCAGTAGATCACAAGATCAGAGTTTTAGTTATGTATAGATAGATTTTGACTCTGTCCAATGCTGTCATTATTTTTCAAGTGCCCTGTTACCATTTTGATTACAGCATTCTAGATTACAGCATTTCCCCTTCTAATGCCAGGTTAGCTCATTGGTTTTCTCCTTCCCTTCATCCTTTAAGTAATGATCTTCCAGTCTGTGAGAGCACCAAACATTAGCAATGTGAGAATGTTTCTCTGAAGAATTGGAGCTTTGTTGCAGTAGATATAGGAGTGGGCTGTGAGCCGTGAACGAGTCACTGGGGAGAAACCTTTTTGGCGGAAATTATTGGTGCTGGTTGTATGAAAATTGTCTGGTGGAAATTGTTGTCTGCATTTGAACTTGAATCGTAGAAAACAAATAATGCAGCAGACGCAGGAATCCAAATCAGAAACTCTGGAAGAACCAGTCAAGCAGCCCGTGAGGAGACTCCAGGTCCTTTCTGGAGCTCCACTCTGCACTTCACAAGCTCATTGTTGATCTTTGTGAATGGTGCGTTGTAGTGTTACACAGTATAGGACTATGTTCCAATATTTGTCAAAGAAACTGGATCAGACAAAAAATGGGATGGGTGAGCAGAATTGCAGTCGGATTGCATTAGGAAGAGTGGATTTTAACAAGGATTATAAAGAAGGGAAAGGCAACCGTTTAAGGAGGATGAACATCAGCCAAATCTTATGCTCAGGAGAACTGCTGATGTATAATCAAAATAAAGTGTAAAAGATGACAGAAATCCTAGAGAAACTCAGCGGGTGAGGCAGTATCTAAGGAGAGAAGGAATAGGGCGACCCGAAACGGTGCCTATTTCTTGCAGGGTCACGAGCCGAAATGTTGCCTATTCCTTCTCTCCTTAGATGCTGCCTCACTTGCTGAGTTACTCCAGCATTTTTGTCTACCTTCAATTTTTCCACCATCTGCAGTTCTTTCTTAAATAAAGCGTAAAAGATGTTCATTGGGTTTTTTTTGATTGGCTGAAGTTGACTTTTTCTCTAACCATCTCTTGTGATTTCATGCTGTCGGTTATGTGGATCGTGGGGTGGGCAGATGAGGTGCATGACCACTGAGAGTTGCTGGTCATTCTGGGGCCCTTTGAGCATTGGAGTATTCTGGATACAAGCAGGTAGATATTACTTCTGGAGTTAGACACAAAAAGCTGCAGTAACTCAGCGGGTCAGACAGCATCACTGGAGAAAAGGACTAGGTGAGGTTTTGGGTCGAGACCCTTCAGACGTCTGCAGTTCAGTTCACAGGTTTGGTTTCCTGAAAACAAGGATGTTAATGCAGGACTTGATGCAGTTTGAGAGGTCAATTCTGGAGAATTATTTTATTTGGTATTTAGTGGGAACGTGATTTGGGTCAAAGTGAAAAGAGGTCTTTTAAAATGGAAAACCAAAAAATATACGAGGTGAAGACAAACTGCTGGAGAACATGGATATGTGACGTCTCGGATCGGGACACTCTTCATTCAATTCAATTCAATTCAATTCAAATTTAATGTCACTGTACAGATACAGGTATGGGTACAACGAAATGCAGTTTAGTGTCAGTATGTAATGATAGCAATGTTTAGATAAGTACAGATAAATAAATACAGAAAAATAAATACAGATGTGGGAATCTATTGGCGGGACTCCGAGTTCAGCAGTGCGATGGTGATATTTATGTGTCCATGTTCTCCACAGATGCTGCCTGACCCGCTGAGTTACTCCTGCGCTTACAAAATTTGTTTTGGGTGTAGTTGATTGGGAGAATGCATTGGTGAATGTAAAGGTGGATAGATCCCCAGGGCCAGAGCATGTTCCCTGGGAAATGAGAAGTGAATGCTGAGGCATTTGGAAAGACAAATAATAATTAGCGATGTTCTGTGTGGCTTTATGCATGGAAAATTGTGAAGAGAGAGCAAGAGAACTGTTCAGCACAGAAACAGGCCCATCTTCATAGAGTCGTAGTCATAGAGTGATACCGTGTGGAAACAGACCCTTCGGCCCAACCAGCCAACATACCAGCCAACAATGTCCCAGCTACACTAATCCCACCTGTCTGCGTTTGGTCCATATCCTCCAAACCTGTCCTATCCATGTACCTGTCTAACTGTTTCTTAAACAATGGAATAGTCCCAGCCTCAACTACCTCCTCTGGCAGCTTGTTACATACACCCACCACTGTTTGTTTGAAAAAGTCACCCATTAGATTCCTATTAAATCTTTTCCCTTTCACCTTGAACCTATGTCCTCTGGTACTCGATTCCCCTACTATGGGCAAAAGACTGTACATCTACCAGATCTATTCCTCTCATGATTTTATACACCTCTGTAAGATCTCCGCTCATCCTCCTGCACTCCATGGAATAGAGTCCCAGCCTATTCAACCTCTCCCTATAGCTCACACCCTCTAGTCCTGGCAACATCCTTGTAAATCTTTTGTGAACCTTTTCAAGCTTGACAATGTGGCGGCGCCTGATAGCAACCCAAGGTCACGACGAACCATCGGCTCTAGAGGGCGGCGTCTTGGTGGGGAGGCGCGCGTCACTGGGTCGTTATCTGAGTTGTTATTTAAGGCCGGGCAACGCCCGTGTCAGCTGAGGAGTAGGGAGCTGTATTACAGAAGAATAAACATGTCTAGAGCATACACTTGTGTCCAACTAGTTTTTGGCTGGACTCCTGCCAGTTCCCGCCACAATTGGTGACCCCAGATGCCCAGGAGTGTAATCCTAGAAGGGAGATAAAAAAATAAAAAATGTACTCTGCCGCTGCCGCCTACAAGGCCAACGAGGCCGAACTCAACGCGGTCTCCCTGAAGCTGCCTACATTTTGGACCTCGCAGCCGAGGGTTTGGTTTCGACAGGCCGAATCCCAATTTCACATTTGCGTTTGCAAAGGTTTCATATACTTGGTCCGACCGTCAGCAGCGCCAGCTGGCGGCTATTTCGGAGTATACAATGAACGTCCGGCACAACGCTGGGAAATGCAACCTTGTGGCGGATGCTTTGTCCCGTCCGGCAATTGTAGCTGTGCTTAACTCGGCCTCGGGGATAGATTACTCCAACTTGGCGGCGGCCCAGCTGGCGGAAGATGAGATGCCGGTGTACCGCACCGCGAGCTCTGGCTTGGTGCTTGAGGACGTGCTGTTGGGTCCCTCGAGTTCCATCCTCTGCGACGTATCCACGGGTCAGCCGAGGCCTATCGTTCCGGCAGCCTGGCGCCGCCGCGTGTTTGAGGTGATCCATGGGCTGGCCCACCCATCCATCCGGGCCACGGTCGCTATGGTGGCCGCAAGGTTTATGTAGCACGGACTTCGGAAGCAGGTCGCGCGCTGGGCACGGGCGTGCATCCCGTGCCAGACACCAAAGGTGCATAGACACGTCCGGGCGCCAATTCAAGACTTTGCAGTGCCACGCCGGCGGTTCGATCACATACACATGGACATCGTGGGGCCGCTGCCTCCATCCCAGGGTATTCACACCAGCGTGGTTGACCGTTTTACGCAGTGGCTGGAGGTCATCCCGCTCACGGACACTTGAACGCAGTCATGTGCTTGTCCCCTCGTAGCAGCCTGGATTGCCCGCTTTGGGGTTCCACTTCACATCGCGTCCGACCAGGGCGCCCAGTTCACGTCTAAACTGTGGTTTGCAGATCTCTTACTATCTGTAGTCGGGGTATCTCTGCTGCACTTGTCATGTTTGATTCCAATCTTGTTTAAAGGGAGGTGTGTAACATCCTTTAAATGTGGGTTAGTCCTCAAGTTTGCCATTCTGAAGGAAGTCCAGTCCATGTTGACGTGGATAAGCTTTTCCCATTTTGGGTAGGGAAGATTCAAACAAGAGGGCATGACATGAGAATTAAGGGACAGAAGTTTAGGGGTAACGTGAGGGGGAACTTCTTTACTCAGAGGGTGGTGGCTGTGTGGAATGAGCTTCCAGCAGAGGTGGTGGAGGCAGGATCGATTTTAACATTTAAAAGTAAAGTGGATAGGTATATGGACGTGAAGGGAATGGAGGGGTATGGTCTGAGTGCAGGTAGATGGGACTAGGGGAAAACAAATGGTCGGCACGGACTGGAAGGGCCGAGATGGCCTGTCTCCGTGCTGTAATTGTTATATGGTTATATGGTTATGTGGGCCAATCTCAGAATAAAAGGAGGGTCAATAGCCCCATTGTCCTTTCTTCTTTCCACGAACTGTTCACAGTCAATCAAATGTATCCGACGACGATGATCTTCAATCTTCACGGCAGTTGATGTTGTTGGTAGCACTTGGTTGTTCCTTTCAACAGTCTCAATTTCTTCTTGTCCCAGCACCCCGTCATCTTGTAGCCTTTATAGACTCGTCCCTGTGCTCACTGGTGTTCAGCACAGCTCCTCGTGCCTGGGAATGCAGATCTGGCAAGACATGCTTTCCATACATAATTAGTTATTCGCCGAGGGCCCCGTAGGTGGCTTCCCCCCCACTCACCAGGGGGTAGGTGCAGCAGCCTGTCCTGTATCAATTAAAAGTTGTTAATCCTGTTTCTCTAGCTGCGGTTGAATGACCCATTCTATTCATCCCCTCCACCAAAACTCTGCGGGTGATTTGGAAATGTGAAATCACCTTTCCTGTGAACTTATTCTTTAATCCGATTATATCTGAAAAGGCTCCCCCCACCTAAATATTCAATTCTCCAAATATGTTCTCCTCCCCAATCTACTTTATCTTTTCTCACCCTTTACTCCTCATTGTGAGTTCTCTCAAACTCCCATAAGACAATTTTACATGTACATTCATTTTTCCCTCACACAGCACATGCTTCAACACTGGAGGAACAGCACCTCATATTCCGCTTGGGGAGTCTGCATCCTTTGGGCTTGAATATTGAATTTTCTAAATTCTGTTAACCCTTGCTGTCTCCTCCCCTTCCCACCTGTCCCTCAGCCCTCGGGCCCTGGCATTCCCTCTCTCTCTATCTCCCTCCCCTACCCCAGTCGCACCAGCTTCTCATTTTCACACCACAAACAGCTTACAATGGCTTGTTCCCTTTATCACCGATACTTTTTTGCATATCTTTCACTCATTGTTCCTTATCTCTCCACATCACCGTCTATATCTCTCGTTCCCTGATCCCTGACCAGTCTGAAGAAGGGTCTCGACCCGAAACGTCGCCTATCTCCTTCGCTCCTTAGATGCTGCTGCACCCGCTGAGTTTCTCCAGCTTTTTGTGTACCTTCAACACATCTGTTTGTCTGCAGACAGTAATCTTGCTTCATTTGCATTTTAAAGGACAACCTCTGTTATCACATCAAAACTATCTTTCCCAAAATAACTCACTCAGAAACAATAATCCATAATACATTTTCTTATATTAAACATTATTGAGCCTTATCACCCTCTCCAAAGCTTTCACATCCTTCCTGTAACGGGATGAATGGGTCCCTTTCAGAATGGCAGGCAGTGACTAGTGGGGTACCGCAAGACTTGGTGCTGCGACCGCAGCTATTTACAATATACATTAATGATTTAGATGAAGGGATTAATAGTAACATTAGCAAATTTGCAGATGACACAAAGCTGGGTCATGTTTGACAAACCTTCTTGAATTTTTTGAAGCGGTTACTAGGGAAATTGATGAGGGTAAAGCAGTGGATGTTGTCTATATGGATTTCAGTAAGGCCTTTGACAAGGTTCCCCATGGAAGGTTGGTTAAGAAGGTTCAATCTTTGGGTGTTAATGGCGGAGTAGCAAGATGGATTCAACAGTGGCTGAATGGGAGATGTCAGAGAGTAATGGTGGATGGCTGTTTGTCAGGTTGGAAGCCGGAGACCAGTGGGGTGCCTCAGGGATCTGTGTTGGGTCCACTGTTGTTTGTCATGTACATCAATGATCTGGATGATGGGGTGGAAAATTGGATAAGTAAGTATGCAGATTATACTAAGATAGGTGGTGTTGTGGATAATGAAGTAGATTTTCAAAGTCTACAGAGAGATTTGGGCCATTTGGAAAAGTGGGCTGCAAGATTGCAGATGGAGTTTAATGCTGATAAGTGTGAAGTGCTACATCTTGGCAGGACAAATCAAAATAGGACGTACATGGTAAATGGTAGGGAATTGAGGAATGCTGTGGAACAGAGAGATCTAGGAATAACTGTGCATAGTTCCCCGAAGGTGGAATCGCATGTAGATAGGGTGGTAAAGAAAGCCTTTGGTGTGCTGGCCTTTATAAATCAGATCATTGAATATAGGAGTAGGGAAGTAATGTAAAAATTGTACAAGGCATTGGTAAGACCAATTCTGGAGTATGGTGTACAATTTTGGTCGCCTAATTATAGGAAGGATATCAACAAAATAGAGAGTGCAGAGGAGATTTACTAGAATGTTGCCTTTAGTGGCAAAAACAATTTCCCCTTTAAATGTCCTCCATTTCTCTTCTACATCCTTCCCATGAAACAAAGTGTCCCAATTCACTCCTTTAAAATCCTTACGCATTCCCTCAAAGTTAGCCTTTCTCCAATCAAAAATCTCCACCCTAGGTCCAGTTCTGACTCTCTCCATAATTATATTGAAAAAAACTATGTTACAGAGAAAGGTTGAACAAGTTAGGTCTTTATTCTTTGGCGCGCAGAAGGTTAAGGGGGGACTTGATTGAGGTCTTTAAAATGATTAAAGGGATAGACAGAGTTGACGTGGATACGTTTTTCCCATTGAGGGTAGGGAAGATTCAAACAAGAGGGCATGACATGAGAATTAAGGGACAGAAGTTTCGGGGTAACGTGAGGGGGAACTTCTTTACTCAGAGGGTGGTGGCTGTGTGGAATGAGCTTCCAGCAGAAGTGGTGGAGGCAGGATCGATTTTAACATTTAAAAGTAAAGTGGATAGGTATATGGACGTGAAGGGAATGGAGGGGTATGGTCTGAGTGCAGGTAGATGGGACTAGGGGAAAACAAATGGTCGGCACGGACTGGAAGGGCCGAGAGGGCCTGTTTCCGTGCTGTAATTGCTATATGGTTATTATATGGGTGGCAGTGTCAACTGTGAAGAGGATGCAGGGTGACTTGGGCAGATGCATGGCAGATGCAGATTAATGTTGTTAAATGTGAGGTTATCCACTTTAGTGGCAAAAACAGGAAGGCAGATTATTATCTAAATCAGGGGTTGGCAACCTATGGGCCAAATCTGGCCTGTAACCCGAAATCAACCGGCCTGCAGGCGGTTTTTTTCCCCGCAGTCATCCGGCCCACAGACTTCTGTCTTCTCCGGTACCTGGAAGGTAATTTTCCGACCGTGGGTCGGGTGAAACTCAGTGAAAAAGACGCAAATCCTGCTCCCCATCCTGCATGAGTCCGGGCTCCTCCTCCTACCCGGCCCAAGGTCGCGGCACCCAGGCCTATGCTGGCCGCCGAGCCGACTGAGTTCTGGCTGTCCTGCATCCTGCGCAAAACCGCCAGCGCAGCCACACTCCTGTGTCTGGGCTTCACTGTCGTGATCGGGGTTGTCAATTGGCCGGGGAAGCGTGAGTGTGAGCATTTGAGCCACCGCCTTCAGGACAGAGCCAAGGCAATGGTCCGTAAGTACGTCATGTTCATGAGCGCCTGTGATCCGGGTGGCGGGATCTATGTTAACACCTGATTTGATGCCTGCCATCCGCGGCGGGATGGGGGTGGTATCCGTGTGTACAGGTGCTAGATGTGGTCCGCCATCCGCTCAAAGAAATGTGTCCTGGTCCCTATGCAGAACAAGGTTGCCCACCTCTGATCTAAATTGAGTCAAGTTGGGAAAAGGGTACGTAAACTAGATCTGGGGGTCCTTGTTCATCAGTCATTGAAAGTAAGCATGCAGGTACAGCAGGCAGTCAAGAAAGCTAATAGCATGTTGGCCTTCATAACAAGAGACGTTGAGTATAGGAGAAAAGAGGTCCTTCTGCAGTTGTTCAGGGCCCTACTGAGACCACACCTAGAGTATTGTATGCAATTTTGAGGAAGGACGTTCTTGCTATTGAGGGAGTGCAGCGTAGGTGCACCAGGTTAATTCCCGTGATGGCAGGACTGTCATATGTTGATAGAATGGAGCGGCTGGGCTTGTATACTCTGGAATTTAGAAGGATGAGAGGGGATCTTATTGAAACGTATAAGATTATTAAGGATTTGGACATGCTGGAGGCAGGAAACATGTTCCCGATGTTGGTGGAGTCCAGAACCAGGTACCACAGTTTAAGAATAAAGAGTAAGCCATTTAGAACGGAGACGAGGAAACACTTTTTCACACAGAGTTGTGAGTCTGTGGAATTCTCTGCCTCAGAGGGCAGTGGAGGCTGGTTCTCTGGATACTTTCCAGAGAGAGCTAGACAGAACTCTTAAGGATAGCAAAGTCAGGGGATGCCATTAATTGTATATTTTCCCCTTGCATTCAACCTCCCAAGTGCAGCAGCTTACATTTTAAACTTCATCTGTGGCCATCCTCCTTTCCCCCTTTTAGTCGCTCAGCTCCAGGATCTGTTGTCAAATTGAGTCTCCCATTCCCCATTCACCGTTCTACCCTTAGTTTCCTCTCCCTCATTATCTTACCCTTCCCACCCTCTCTTTCATCTCCTGAATCCAAATAATGATCAACTGGAAAGGTGGACAGAGAAGTGACTGTTGGAATTTAACTTGGACACGTGCAAAGTTCTGCATTTTGTTAAGTTAAACGAGTGCAGAACGTACACGAGAATGGCAGTGCCTGAGGAGTGTTGTTGAACAGACTCTCAACAACACTGACAGGGCACTGCCAGTCACTGTCATTGTTCACCGGTAGATAGAGTTGTGAAGAAGGCATGTGCATGCAGGAATTGAGTACAAAAGTCAGGACATTCTGTTACACTTATACAAAACATCAGTTTGGCTACACATGGTATTGCCCGGAGTTCTGGTCGCCGCACTACACGAATTATAAAGAGATGATCAAATGGCCAAACAGCCATCTGCTCCTATTTCTTGTGTTCTCTTGCAATACCAGATTATGTTTTCTTGGGGGTCGTAGTGGGTTATTTTCCAAGGAAAGGTTTGACAGGATAGGCTCGAATCCCCTTGAGTTTTGGAGAGTAATCAGGGATTAGACTAAAATACAAAACCTGGAGGGATCTTACTGGGGTGGATGAGGAGAGGAGGTTTGATTCAGTGGGGAAAATATAGAACTTGGTCACTCATTCATAAGGAGTATGTTTATTTAAGGCTGAAATAAGGCAAACTGTTTTCTGAGGGCTATGAATCCTTATAACTCTCTTTCTCAAAGGGCAATGGAAGCAGAGTAATTATATACTTTTTAAGATGGGATTATTGAGATACTTGATAAGCAGGTCCCATGCAGGACCAAGGTCTTCTGCCAATAGATGACGAAATGGAATTGACGTTGAAATCAAATCAGCTGAGACCTTACTAAATTGCAGAGAAAGCTCGTGACAAGTTCATGATACATATGTGTGTATGTATTACAGCAGGAGCTTGTGTGTATATATTTTAGAAGAGTAGAATATCCCAAGGTATTGATAGACACAAAATGCTACAGTAGTAACACTGCGGGTCAGGCAGCATCTCTGGAGAGAAAGAATGGCTGGCGTTTTGGGTCAGAACCCTTCTTCAGACTGCCAGTCTGAAGTAGGGTCCCGACCTGAAACATCACCCATCATTTCTCTCCAGAGATGCTGCCTGACACACTGAGTTACTCCCAACACTTTGTGTCTAGATTTGGTATAAACTAGCATCATCAGTTCCTTATTTCAATATCTGAGAACTAGAGGCAGGGGTTGTTTTAATGTGAGGATGTAAAATGGGCTGCTGGAATGCTAATGGAGGTGGTGTGAATTTGTAGAGTTATGGAGAGAGGCTGGAGACTGCGACTAGCTTTGAACTATTATAAACTCCAGGCTGAATCTTCTAACTGTTCTTTAATAACTCATTCTGTGCCTCGTGATGTTTCCAGATGCTAATATTAATGAAAATTGCACTCCTTGTTCAAATTGTATGCCAATCATGTCTCTTCTTTTGTGTTATAATGGTTCTAAGTTCAGAAATTACTGTCCGCTCTTGTTGGGGAAGGAGTGTGTCACAATTTTCATTCCTTCCAGTGCTGGCTGACATTTGCACCAGTTGCCGATCAGACTGCCCGCTATTTCCACATTTCCATGGATCAAGTCAATTGGTTATCGATGGTCTACCTTGTTGTTTCGATTCCATTTGGCTTTGGGACGACATGGATACTCGACACACTTGGACTTAAAACTTCAGTAAGTTTAGTTGTAAATCATTTTACAGTTGCCTTGGGTAATTTTAACATGCGTGCAACAACTTGGGCAGTCAATATTCACTCTCTACCCTCCACCATTATTACAACATTGACTTCAATAAAACACAAGGCTCCGATTCAAACTTGCATAAAGGTGGGATTCAATCAGAAATTCAAAATGGTAACACAAGGGACACAAGAAACTGCATGAACCGAATCTTGAGCAAAAAAACAAAGTGCTGGAGGAACTTAGCAGGTCAGGCAAGCTATGTAGAGGACATTTAAAATGATATATTTTTCCTTGTCAATCTTGCTAAAGGATTTAGTGAGACCAGTGATTTATTTTTGTGGATAATGAAAAGGTCAGATTGATATCCACCGTGATTGATTGTTTTGGGTCAGTTGATGTTCGCTCAGGGAGATGCAAAGTTATATGGGCACTTGTCATGATGCCATCCTCTTCAGAACTGCACTGAAACGCCAGCCTGGATTACATATTTGGCCCTTTAGATGGGGACTAGAACACTAATATGTTTGTGCTTGCTAATTGACAAGGTCGGGTATGGTGTGCTTCTCCAGAAGGCATGTGGGATCTCAGGCGAGATGACTCATTGGATCCAAAAATGGCTCGATTATTCGAGGTAGAGAGCAGAGGTTGAGGATGTATCTTATTGGAAATCTATGAATACATTAGTACCAGGGGATCGGTGCTGGCACCTCTGCTTTTTGTGATATATGTCAACAACCTGAATGTGAATAAAGTCATAGAGTGATACAGTGTGAAAACAGACCATTCAGTCGAACTTGCCCACATTGACCAACATGTCCCATCTACACTAGAGTCATAGAGTGATGCAGCGTGCAAACACCAACCAACATGTCCCACCTACACTCGAGTCATAGAGTGATTCAGTGTGGAAACAGGACATTCAGTCCAACTTGCCCACACCGACAAAATGTCCCATCTACACTAGTCCCACCTGCCTGTGTTTGGCCCATATCCCTCTTAACCTGTCCGATCCATTTACCTGTCTAATTGCTTCTTAAACGTTGCGATAGTTCCTGCCTCAATTGTGTCCTCCAGAAGCTTGTTCCACACACCCACCACCCTCTGTATGAAAAAGTCACCCCCTCAGATTCCTATAAAATCTATCCCCTTCGCCTTAAATCTATGTCTTCTGGTTCTAGATTCCCCCAACTCTGGGCAAGAGACTCTGTGCGTTTACCTGATCTATTCCCCTCATGATTTTACACACCTCTATGAGATCACCCCTCATCCTCTAACAATAGTCACAGCCTACTCAACGTCCCCCTATAGCTCAGACCCTCCCGTCCTGGCAGCATCAATCTTCTCTGCACCCTTTCCAACTTGACAACATCTTTCCTATAACATAGTGCCCATTACTGAACCCAATACTCTAAATGTGGCCTCATCAACATCTTGTATAATCGCAACGTGACCTCTCAACTTCTATACTCAATACTCTTGACTGTTGAAGGCCAATGTGCCAAAAGCCATTTTGACCACCCAATCTACCTGTGACTCCACCTTCAAGGATCTATGTACCCACACTCTTAGATCCCTCTGCTCTACAACATTTACCAGATTGATCCAGCCCATGTTAACTTCCCAAAATACGACACCACGCACTTCTCTGTATTAAATTCAACTATCTTCACACCCACTTTAGTATCATCTGAAAACTTGCTAACTGCCCTGTACATTCTGATCCAAATCATTGATATAGATGACAAACAACAAAGGGCCCAGCACTAAACCCTGAGGCAGTGCTTCCACACCTCAACAAAAAAATTCCTGAAATAAAATCCCAAATTACCTGGAATTTGATGGTATTTCCTGAAATGTTCAAAAATGCTTCCTGCGTGCTATTTGTTGTTGTTTCTTTTTCGTGGACACACGTTAACAACACAAAGAAGAACAAGGCAAAACAGATCTATGCATCAATGACGTATTCTGCCTGCTTTTGTTACTCACTTGTACAGTGTTATGCAAGGCAGCTTTTGTTGCCTCCAACAGCTTTCGTTGTCTTCGTTTTTTCAACCTGCTCTCATGTCTCAGTCTCTGACCTGTCCCCTCCCCGTCTCCCCCCCTCCCCCTCTCTCCCTAGAATCTTTCTTCCTCTTTGGAATGAAATGATCCTGCATCTTCTGGATTATGCCCAGACATTCCTGCCATTGCTGTTCCACCATCATTCCTGCTAGGATCCTTTTCCAGTCTATTTTGGCCAGCTCCTCTCTCATGCCATCATAGTCCCCATTGTTCAACTGCATCACTGACACTTCTGATTGAACCTTCCTCTCATATTATGCTCGCTACCTCCTGGCGGTTCCTTTACCTTGAGTTCCCTTTTATTACATCTGGTTTATGAGGCAACACTAAATCCAGAATTGCCTTTTCTCTGGTAGGCTCCAATACAAGTTGGCACTCTACAAACACCCTTTTCTTGGGGTCCTGAACCATCTTGATTTTCCCAGTCTACCTGCATATTGAAATCTCCACATAACCACAGTGACATTAATTTTGTTACATGCCAATTTTAACTCCTGCTGCAACATGCACCCCATATCCAAGCTACTGTTTGGGGGGCCTGTAGATAACTCCCATTAGTGTCATCTTACCTTTACAATTCCTCACTTCTATTCACAGCGACTCTAGATCATCCGTCCCTATGTGACCCCTCGCAAGGGACTGAATTCCATCTCTCACCAACAGAGCTACCCTCCCTCTGCCCACCTGCCTGTCTTTTCTATAGGACGTATAACCCTGAATATTCAGTTCCCAAGCCCGATCCTCCTGCAGCCATGTCTCTGTAATCCCCAAAATGTCATATCTACCAATGTCTAACTGAGCCTCAAACTCATCCACTTTACTTCTTATACATTGTGCATTCATGTATAATATTTTTAATGCATTACTCACCTCACCTTTCACATCGATTCCTATTTCACTTGACCATACTCTCCTATCCCTTTGTGAGCTTTCTGCCCCGTTAATTCTGGTGTCTTTCTTAACTTTTCCTATACTCTTTCCCTTTTCCTCCATCCTTGTATTTACAATTTGTCTCCTCCTCCCCGCTATTCAGTTTAAACCCACCCGTGTAGCAGTGGCAAGCCTGCCTGCCAGAATGCTGGTCCCCCACCTGTTAAGGTGCAACCCGTCCCTTTTGTACAATTCACCCTTGCCCCAAAACAAATCCCAGTGGTCTAAGAATCTAAATCCCTGCCCCCTGCACCAGCTCCTCAGCCACACATTCAGATCACCCATCTCCCTCCCTGTTCCTGCCCTCACCAGCATGAGGAACTGGAGGCAAACCAGAGATAACTACCTTGGAGGTCCTGCTTTTCAGCCTTCTTCCGAGCTGCCCGAAGTCACGCTGCAGAATCTCTTTCCTCTTCTTCCCGACGTCATTTGTGTCGACATGCACAACCACTTCCGGCTGCTCACCTTCCTCCTTGAGGATGCCCTGCAATCGATCCGTGACGTCCTGGATCTCGGCACCAGGGAGGCAACACACCATCCTTGAATCCTACCTGTTGCCGCAGAAACCGCTGTCTGTACCGCTCGCGGTGGAGTCCGCGACTACCACGGCTCTGCCTGACCTCTGTCTCTTCGGCTTTGCTTCAGCACCATGTTTTCACTCTCAGACCTGCCTGCCGCTCGCTCAGACTGGCAGCGTCTTCTGTCCCGACGGCTTCCAATAGGGTGAACCTGTTTTCCAGAGGTACATCCCCCCGGGGTCTCCTGTACTCCAAGCTTCCTTCCCTTCCTCATCGTCACCCACCTTCTCTCTTCCGGTACCTTCGGTGTGACGATCTCGCTGTAGGTCCTGTCCAGGAAACATTTGTTTTCCTGGATGATCCTGAGGTCATCCAGTTGCCTCTCCAGTGCCCCAACACGGTCCTTCAAGGGCTGAGCCTGGACACACTTTCATCAGTTCTAGCAGCCAGAGGCACCAGCACATGACCCTGACCTCCCTCATCCTGCAAGCATCACACTGAATTAGCTGACCTGCCATTTCTTCACTGCGTCTCACCCTCTCCAACTTTTGGTGTAGTTTCCTCCCTCTATCTCCCCCTGAAGCCCAACAACTGCTCAATTCTACTTAACCTTATCCACTGCCTCAAGGATATAAAGTGTTGGATGGCCCAGAACTTCCTCCAACTAAACGAGAGCCAAGTCTGAGGTCATCCTTCTCGGCCCCTCGGACTCAATCAAAACGATAGCAGGCAGCCTTGGAAGCCTTACCCCATTAATCAAACCTCACGTCAAAAACCTTGGCGTAATATTTAGCTTCGGGCGATAGCTAAAATAAAACAATTCCTCCAGTTTGATGACCTCGAGAAGATCATCCACACATTTATCTCCTCCCGCCACGATTACTGCAACTCCCTTTACACTGGCATCAGCCAATCTTCCCTGTCCCGCCTGCAACTGGTCCAAAACACCGCAGGGAGACTCCTGACAGGCAACCGAAAATGGGACCACATCACCCCGATTCTGGCCGCTCTCCACTGGCTCCTTGTGCGGTTCCGAATCAATTTCAAGCTCCTTTTTATTTACAAAGCCCTTAATGGGCTTGCCCCCACCTACATCAAAAATCTGCTTTCTCACCACACCACCTCCAGGTCCCTCAGATCGGCCAACTTGGTGTTACTGAACATCCCACGGTCTAGGCAGAAGCTCAGGGGCGACCGCGCCTTTGCGGTTGCAGCTCCTAGACTATGGAACAGCATCCCTCTCCTCATCAGAACTGCCCTCTCAGTCAACTCTTGAGTCTAGACATAAAACTTATTTCTACTCTCAAGCCTTTCTTGAGGTCCTCTGAGGGAGCGCTGTATGTATGTATGTATTGTTGATCTATCTACCACTGTATGTAGCACGTTAGTACCTGCACCAATGTAAAGCACTTTGGTCAACGAGAGTTGTTTTCAAATGTGCTACATAAATAAACTTGACTTGACTTGACTCGGCCTCCTCGCCGAAGACTCTCGTGCCAAAGACTCACACTTTTCTCACAAGGCACTTCCCTCGACAAGGCTGCTCCCCCAGAGCAAATCTTGCTTATATTAGCTGATAAATTGACTAATTTGCTAACTTATCAATTTGCTAATTAAATTCCCCAGCCAATCCCAGCACTCACTCCATCTGCCGCTCCTCTGCCGACCCTTCTCTCCTGAGATGCTGCCTGCCCTGCTGAGTTACTCCAACATTTTGTGTCTACTCGCCATTAATGGTGTTGTGTACAGTGAGAGAGGATGTCACCATTACAGGTGTTATGGCTGGTGAGGGAGACTGTCGAAGGTTACAGCAGGATATAGATCAATTGGAAGGTCAAGTGGAACATTGGCAGATAGAATTCCAAGACACACAAAAAGCTAGAGTGGCTCAGCGGGACAGGCAGCATCTCTGGAGAGGATGAGTAGGGTTGAGACCCTTCTTCAGACCAGAATTCTTCAGATTTCAATCCTGACAAATGTGAGGTTGCACATTTTGAAAAGTCATGTTGGACAAATGTAAGAGGCACTAGGTTTAAGTGAGAGGAAGGAGTTTTAAAGAGGATATGAGATTTTGTTTACACGCCGAGTGGCTGATATCTGAAGAGCTCTAACAGTTATAGTTACAATATTTAAGAGGCAAAGCATCGAAGGATATGGTGCGAATGCAGGAGAGTGGAATAGTGTTGCTGGGCTAAAAGGTTGGCATGAACGTGATGGGCCGAAAGGCCAGCTTCTCTGACGACAGACTCTCTACAATTCACAGTCGCCCCTGCCCACAGAATGACCAATGTGAGTGAGCTGTTTTCAAAATACTAATGCCAATAGATATATTAAATTTAGTAGTGAAAGATTTGTATTCATCAGTTCAAATGCTAAACAAATCTTCTAATATATATGGACATGGAAACAATAAATGACCGGGTATTAATAGTTTAATATTCCCTTCTATCTAATCTTCTGCACTGTAGTTGATCCTGAGCTCATGGCTGAACTTGGCTGGCTGTATAGTGCAATTGTTGAGTGTTGCATTCTTCGTACCCAAAGAAAGCTGGAAATTTCCACTCCTGATGGTGGGTCAGACTTTCGGTGCATTCGCACAGCCTTTGGTTCTTTTTTCTCCAACAAAGGTGGCAGCTCTTTGGTTTCCAGAGCATCAAAGAGCTACAGCAAACATGATTTCATCAATGGGTGAGTGGTTTGGATTAGAATAAATGCCAATACATCTTTCAAAAACTGGCGGTGCTTCCACTATGGACGATATTTTATGATTATCCAAGCTGCTGGGGAAACGCACGGTTTCTGTTTCCAAGTGCAATAATAGGCATGTCTGATCCTGGGTCTTAATAAGATGACAAAAAGCAAGCGTGTTAGAGCTTCCAAAACTGTGCTCGTCTATTTGAGTATTGTAGTGCCAGGGGGAGATCCAAAGATGGATAGGAAAATATACAAAGTTGCCATGCCAGCCAACTTCTCCAATTTCTAGTGTGGCAAGGAACTGCAGGTGCTGGTTTAAACTAAAGATAGACATAAAAAGCTGGAGTAACTCAGTGGGTCAGGCAGCATCTCTGGAGAAAAGAAAGGTGATGTTACGGGTCGAGACCCTTCTTCAGACCGAGAGTCAGGGGAGAGGGAGACATAGAGATAAGGAAGTGTAAGGTGTGACAATGTGACATTAAAAGAGATGAAGGTCAAGAAAAATGTAAAATAGATCACTGTTAGCTAGGAGAAGGTGACATCGAAGCATACAGAGATAAAATTTAATCGGGGGTCAGTCAGACGGGTCAGAACTAAGAAGGGGTAGGGATGGAGGGAAAGCAAAGGTTACTTGAAGTTAGACAAGTCAATATTCATACCGCTGTGTTATAAACCGCCCAAGCAAAATATGAGGTGCTATTCCCCCAATTTGTACTTGGCCGCACTCTGACAATGGAGGAGGCCCAGGACAGAAAGGTCAGTATAGGAATGGGAGGGGGAGTTAAAGTGTTTGGCAACCAGGAGATCAGGTAGGTTTAGGCAGACTGAGCGGAGGCGTTCAGTGAAATGATCACCAAGCCTGCGCTTTGATATATAGGAGTCCAAACCTGGAACAGTGGATACAGGTAGATGAGGATGGAGGAAGTGCAAGTGAAACTCTGCCTCATCTGAAATGACTGTCACGGTCCTGGGACGGAGTCGAGGGAGGAGGTATAGGGACAGGTGGTGCATCTCCAGATTGTGATATAGAGAGATATAGAACAAATGAATTAAAGATATGCTAAAAAGTAACGAGGATCCATTGTTGGCTTGTGGGGTTGGTGATAATGAATTGTACAGACAATGGAACTCATCAAGATTACAGTGAAACAACAACTGGGTGGGGGAGGGATAGAGAGAGAGAGAGAGAGGGGATGCAAGGATTACTTGAACTTAGAGAAATCAATATCATACCGCTGGTTTGTAAGCTGTCCAAGCGAAATATGAGGTGCTTTTTTCCCCAATTTGCTTTTGGCCTCACTCTGACAATGGAAGAGGCCCAGGGAAAAAAAGGTCAGTGTAGGAATGGGAACGAGAGTTACTCTTTGGCAACCGGGAGATCATGAAGGCCAAGGCAGACTTGAGCGAAGGTGTTCAGCGAAACGATCGTCCAGTCTGCGCTTGGTCTTGCCGATGTACGAGTCCACACCTGGAACAACGCATACAGCAGATGAGGTTGGAGGAGGTGCAAGTGACCCTCTGCCTAACCTGAAAGGACTGTCGGGGTTCCTGGACACAGTTGAGGGAGGAGGTATAGGGATAAGTATTGCATCTCCTAAGGTTGCAGGGGAAAGTTCTCACCCGAACCACCCCCTCCCCTGGCCCTTCCCACCCAAATCACCCCCTCTCCAGGTACCTTCATGGTACTATTTTCACTGTCGTCTTGGTGAGTTCCGTTGCCAACATTGGACTTTTTCCTTGATCTTCATTACTTTTTGCATATCTTTCATTTATTTGTTCTATATCTCTATATCACCATCTATATCTCTCGTTTCCCTTTCCCCAGACTCTGTCTGAAGAAGGGTCGCGACCCGAAACATCACCTATTCTTTTTCTCCTGAGATGCAGCCTGATCTGCTGAGTTACTCCAGCTTTTTGTGTCTATCTTCTCCAATTCCTTCTTTGCTTTCAGCTACCATTTAGAATTTGATTCATACTGTTGCTTTCTGCTCTCTCTGTGGTCAAAACTGCTTTTGCACAAGCTATACAACGTCTCTTGTTTACCTAGTGTAATATGTGAGAAAGGAATTTATTTCCAGTGTAAGTATTAAAAGTTTCTCTGAAATTGAAGTTTGCATGTTTATGCATGTTCTGGCACAAGAAGCACTGTACGTGAGTAATTTGCAAATGCTTTTCCTTTCTTAAAATGCGGAATAGAAAACTCCAAACATAAACTGCTAATAAGTTCACATGAGGTAGTAACTGTCTTCGTACAATTAATTGTAATGTGACAATTGTTTTTTTTTTTCCTGGCAATCTAGCCAATCCATTGGGTATTCTGTTTGCCAACATCCTTTCTCCACTACTGATGAAGGATCCATCTTCAATGCCGGTGCTGGTAAGCAGAATAGAACATTTTGATACTGAGTGCACTTTGCCATATTCCAGAGGATGAATGCGGGATATGACCCAATGTGTTCCACTTGCAGCTGGGTGTCTACATAGTTCCTGCAGTGATTGCCTGTCTTCTTACAACAATCGGCATTCGGGAAACGGTCCCTCCAACACCACCTTCTGCAGGTGCTGCCAACTCTACCTCAGAGCCGTTTTTTACAGGGATCTGGATGGTAAGGGCTCGTTCTCTGTTGTTTTACATGACAGTTTCTTACAGGGCTGTTATGAACTAACAATACTTGTAGTTCATTATATTTTAAATGAGTTCGGCACTTTCCGAGTACATGCAGTATTGTATAGGAAGGAACTCCAGAAGCCGGTTTAAACTGAAGATAGACACTAAAAGCTGGAGTAACTCAGCGGGAAAGGCATCATCTCTGGAGAGAACGAATGGGTGACGTTTCTGATCGAGACCCTTTAGACTGGTTAAGGATAAGGGAAACAAGAGAAATAGACGATGATGTGGAGAGATAAAGAACAATGAATAAAAGATATGCAGAAAAGTAATGATGATAAAGGAAACGGGCAATTGTGAGCTGTTTGTAGCGTGAATACCAGCTGGTGCAACTTGGGTGGTGGCGGGATAGAGAGAGGGAATGCCAGGCCCATGGGCGGAAATCGCTATGGGGACGCATACAATTCTTTGGCCACCGCCCCGCGTGCACACACACCATTTGCGGGGCCTTTCATCGCCCAGCGCGGCTTAAAATCACCCGGTGGGAGCTTCAACATTGGGAGCCTCGATGCAGCTGTTTGATTTTAAAACGCACCGGGCAATGAAAGGCCCCGCGAACGGGCCGATTCAGCCCTTAGAGTGTCTGATACCCGCTTGGTTCTACAAATTTGATAAATAATTGCTACAATGTGATAAATAACACAAACAAATAAAACTGAAGCAAATAAAGGCAAACAGAAGAACCAACCTTGGAGGGGGGAGAGAGAGATGGGAAAAACATACTAAATAACGTGAGTGAGGGACGTACCTGCAAGCAGCCAGGAAACCCGTTCGACCGGATTCCTTAATGAATTTAAATCCGATACCCGTTTAAATCCGATACCCGTTTAAATCTTTCCCATCTAATTAGTTCAAATAGTAATTGTACCCACATCAGACAGCTTTGGGAGGTTAAAACACAATTGGTGACACATCATGTTAATATGGTGTTAATAGAGACATTTAACAAGCGCTTAACGGTGACACCCCCACTGTCTCACGGGAAGCGGAGATTTTAATAGTGTTTTTTCACTGAATTTCAAAATCCGGTTTACAAAACATGAGGGGGATTGTCCCCCTCCTCCCAAAACATGGGGGGCGTGTCCCCCGTCCCTCCCAGGATTTCCGCCCATGGCCAGGCCTACCTGAACTGAGAGCAATCAAGATTCACACCACTGGGCTGCCCATGCGAAATATGAGATGCAGTCCCTCCAATTTATGTTTAACCTCACTTTGCCAATGGAGGAGGCCTAGGACAGAAAGGTCTGTGTAAGAATGGGAAGGGGAATTTAAGTGTTTAAGAAGGAACTGCAGATGCTGGAAAATCAAAGGTAGACAAAAGTGCTGGAGAAACTCAGCAGGTGCAGCAGCATCTATGGAGCGAAGGAAATGGGCAACGTTTCGGGCCAAAACCCTACCTCAGACTAATGTAAGGTGGGGGGGGGGGGGCGGCGGCAGGAAGAAGAAAGGAAGAGGAGGAGCCAGAGGGTTGAGGGAGAGCTGAGAAGGGGAGGAGACAGCAAGGGCTACCGGAAATTGGAGAAGTCAATGTTCATGCCGCTGGGGTGTAAAGTAACCAAGTGGAATATGAGGAGCTGCTCCTCCAATTTCCGGTGGTGCGCACTCTGGGCATGGAGGAGGCCCAGGACAGAAACGTCGGATTCAGAATGGGAGGGTGAGTTGAAGTGCTGAGCCACAGGGACCTGATTATTTTCTACATCTCAATTAAATTTCCCGAAGGATAACCACGCCAGCCTTGTCAGTTGTCTGTGTCATTATAATTCTCCAGATCTGTAACTTCCTCGTAGACCATCTCTGCAGCCACTATTGTGCTATGGTGTTGTAACCAGAACAATGCAGGCCAAGCTAGTCTTAGTGGTATTTGACCTGGCCTACCTGCTATTGTATACTGCACCTGTAAATACAAGTTTCCTGCCTTTTCCATTGTCCTCTGGGAAAAGATAGTGACTTGAAATTTAACTCCGTTTCTCTCCCCACTGTTGCTGCCCGGCCGGCTAAGTATCTCTAGCATTTTTGTTTTAGTGTCATCGTGAACAGCACAGAAATGGGCCAATCGGCCCATCGTATCCATGATGACCTTTTTACCACCCATTTGACTGCATTAACCATATAACCATATCACAATTACAGCACGGAAACAGGCCCTCTCGGCCCTTCCAGTCCGTGCCGACCATTTGTTTTCCCCTAGTCCCATCTACCTGCACTCAGACCATACCCCTCCATTCCCTTCACGTCCATATACCTATCCACTTTACTCTTAAATGTTAAAATCGATCCTGCCTCCACCACTTCTGCTGGAAGCTCATTCCACACAGCCAACACCCTCTGAGTAAAGAAGTTCCCCCTCACGTTACCCCGAAACCTCTGTCCCTTAATTGCATTCTTCCATGCCTTGCCTCTTAAGCATAGTGATTGTATCCGTTTCCGCCGCATCCTCTGACAGAGCATTCCAGATATCAACAACAATTCTCTTTTAAAAGAGAAACATTCCCTCTCAAGTTCTTGCACATTGAACCAATACCATCTTGATTTTGAAACCCCTACCTAGAGGAAACTATTATATCAAATGTCTAATAATACCCTTACAACTATACCCTTTGGTTCTTGTCATTTCCACCCTCAGAAAAATGTTCTGACTGTCTACCATACCTATGCCCCTCACAATCTTTTATTCTTTGATCACGTCTCCCTGCAACCTCAGACGGTCCAGGGAAAACAGGCCCAGCTAATCCAATCTCACCAGAACTAAAATCCTCAAATCTCGGTAACATCCTGGTGAATTTCTCTCCAGTGCAATCACATCTTCCTTAGAGTGTGACAAGCAGAACTGCACACAACTCCATGTGGAGCTTGCCCAGTGCTTTGCAAAGGTGCAAGCATGCCAACTCGAGGCTATTAACCCAAAGCTAGCATCCTATTCTAGCAGCTGCATGCTGGAGAATTGCCATTTTGTTTACAGGAGAACATGGCCTCTGTTCATTTTGGCTCATTCCTTGAAACAAATTCCTTGTTCC
Source organism: Okamejei kenojei (assembly GCA_035221665.1). Classification (NCBI taxonomy): domain Eukaryota; kingdom Metazoa; phylum Chordata; class Chondrichthyes; order Rajiformes; family Rajidae; genus Okamejei; species Okamejei kenojei. The sequence continues at coordinate 649,928 of CM069131.1, forward strand.
TGGGAGTCAGTCTGGGGGATCTTTTCTGGTTTGCCTCGAAGGCCAGTGGATCCTTCTTGAAGGAGACTAGAACAGTTATGATGTCATCTTGGCAACACTTGTACTGTTGTAACAAGAGTTCCTCACTTTTGTCCTTCATCTGCCTTGTATCTTTAATTAATGTTTGTGTATATTATCCTTGCTTTTCTCTTACAAGGAGTCCTGAATATCAATTTGGCATGGTCTTTCTCCATACTTGCATGGGCCTGTGAGCTTACTGTCCACACGTGCTGTAGGCTGGTTAGCACGCAACAAAAGCTTTTCACTCTACCTCTGTATACGTGAGAAACTCAACTCAAACTCCCAGGACCAATACTTTCAAAAACCAAGCTACATGAAAAATCATTCTCATCTCAATGTTAAACTCAATGTCCTGAATTTAGGTGTCATTTACCCAAAGGAAAATGTGCTCATTTAAAAATGAGATTCCGAAAAGCCTAGCTGCAAGATGATCTCATCAACTTCAGTCTAAGACGGTGATGTGGAGAGATAAAGAACAATGAATTAAAGATATTCAAAAAAAGTAATGATAATAAAGGAAACAGGCCATTGTAAGCTGTTTGTAGGGTGAAAATGAGAAGTTAGTGCGGATAGAGAGGGAATGCCAGGGCTACCTGAAGCAAAATATGAGATGCTGTTCCACCAATTTGCATTTAGCCTCACTCTGACAATGGAGGAGACCGATGACAGAAAGGTCAGTGGAGGAATGGGAAGGGGAATTAAAGTGTCCAGCAACCAGGAGATCAGGTTGGTTCACACGGTTTGAGCGAAGGTGTTCGGCAAAACGATCGGCCAGTCGGCGTTTGGTCTCGTCGATGTATAAGAGTCCACATCTTGAACAATAGATGAGGTTGGAGGAGGTGCAAGTGAAACTCTGCCTAACCTGAAAGGACTGTTGAGGTCCCTGGACAGAGTCAAGGGAGGTGGTATAGGGACAGGTGTTGCATCTCCTGCGGTTGCAGGGGAAGGTACCTGTGGTTTGGGTGGGAAAGGATTAGTTAACCAGGGATCTTTTTTCCAGTCTGCTCTTCATGCTTGTAGCTGATTCAAGTGAGTGAGCAGGTGATCCACTGTTCACTTCTGCTCTCATATCTTGATTAGAATCTATAATCTTTACTGCTGACGATTGTTTTGAAATGGCTTCATGCATTTCCTTTCTTCAGTTAAACCCCTGTCTCACAGTGCGAGTTGGCCCAGGAGTCACCCCGAGTTTTCACTCGTGGTGATCACGTACGATGAACGTAGCGGCAACGTCGGAACTCGCGCGTTCAACTTGTCCACTCGTGGCACTAACGGCAGGTACTTGGGAAACTTGTTAACTCGTGAAAAAAATCAAACATGTTTGATTTTTTCCACGAGTCAAATTAACTGTTCAAGTTAAAAATGGAAACATTTAAACTCGTTGCAATAACGTAATGGCCCGTGCGTTTACCTTAGTGTCTCGTGAGTCTATCGTGGGAACTTTTTTATAATCTTAAAGGGACTAAACCAAAGATAGTCACAAAATGCTGGAGGAATTACATGTGGTTAAGTTACATGTGGCTCCGGGAGGTAAAAAGGCTTGAGAAATATAAATGCTGAAATGCGCGCGGATCAACGCGGGGTATCCAGAGCTGAAAGTTGCAATGAAATGAGATTGAACAAGACGACTTTGACACAAAAAGCAGGAGTAACTCAGCGGGACAGGCGGCAGGAGAGAAGGAAAAATGCAAAAAAAGTGAAACTATCCCCAGGGAAATTCGAGAACTTCTTGGCTCCCTTCTCCTCAGACCTAAACGCAGTGATCCCCCCTTCTTTGTGTTATGTGTGTCAACATGCATTCATTCCTGAATTCAGAGAAAAAGGCGAATGTATTCCCCCCTCGCCCCCCGAAAACAAACCTAATCCACGTTTCCCAAACACCAGTCCGAAGAAGGGTCTCAACCCGAAACGTCACCCATCCCTTCTCTCCAGATATGCTGCCTGTCCCGTGAGTTACTCCAGCTTTTTGTGTCTATTTTTCCCAAACACTCGTTAGAATCAAGAAGCCATCTCTTGGGCTTTATGTATGAGAACCATCTCCACTTCCAGGTTTTTTCTGGAGGGATTAAAACTAATTAAATGTGTGGAACAAACCAAAAATGCAAAACTGGAAATAAAATTAAAGTTGTCTAAATATCAAACGCATATATATATATATATATATATATATATATATATATATATATATATATATATATATATATATATATATATATGTGCTTCTAAATAAACAAACTTAGAAGCACATAGGTGCAGGGGTAGGCCATTCAGCCCTTCGAGCCTGCACCGCCATTCAATATGATCATCGCTGATCATCCAACTCAGTATCCTGTACCTGCCTTCTCTGCATACCCCCTGATCCCTTTAGCCACAACGGTCACATCTAACTCCCTCTTAAATATAGCCAATGAACTGGCTTCAACTACCTTCTGTGGCAGATAATTCCACAGATTCACCACTCTCACAATTGTAGTATATATAATATATATATGTATTTGTAGTACAATATGTATATACATATTATATATTATATATATTTCAATTCCAACCCCGAAGCAATTGAGAGGCGATTTCTTGGGGCCCTGTGATTTAACGTGTGTCTTTGCTTTTAAAAGTGAAGCTGTTTAATTGTTTACGCTGCGCTGTGTTTCGTGTTGGGGAGAGTGCTGTTACAATGCTTTCGATTCTATACTGCCCTCCCCCTTCCACAGAAAAATGCCTAAATTTGTCTTTGTGCCCGCTCTCCTGGGAGCAATCCAAACCATGGAAACAATGAACCCTCAGAGGCTTAGCGTTCCTTGCTCCAATATATGGACCTCGGTCGCTCGCAACTGTATGAGCGCTCGATCAACCAGACATCGGCCAACACGGAGGCCTGATTACTGAAAATAAAGTAAACTTGTACCAGACCTCATCATCTTCCTTCCGCCCACCCGTAACCATGGCACCACACTTTCAACAGAAACCTTAATATTTAAAGAATATATTATGGGACATTGGATTGATTGAAGAAGAAGGGTCCCGAGCAGAAACGCCACATATGTGTGTGTGTGTGTGTGTGTGTGTATCTGTGTGTGTGTCTGCTGTCGGGTCCCGGCGGCCGCTCAATGTCAGTCACCCGAGCTGCCTCCTTCCTATGAAGTGGCGGCCAGTTCTGCTGTCTGTGTGCATCTGTGTGCGTGTGTGTGTGTCTGCTGTCGGGTCCCGGCGGCCGCACAAAGTCAGTCACCCGAGCTGCTTCCTTCCTCGGAAGTGGCGGCCAGTTCTGCTGTCTGTGTGTATTTGTGTGTGTGTGTATGTCTCTCTGTCTCTGTGTGTGTGTGTGTGTGTGTGTGTGTGTGTCTGTTGTCGGGTCCCGGCGGCCGCTCAATGTCAGTCACCCGAGCTGCTTCCTTCCTCGGAAGTGGCGGCCAGTTCTGCTGTCCGTGCCCGGAGCGTTGCGGCAGCCACCCAAGCAAATTCACTCCCTGGCCACAATAAAACCATATAGCAATGACAGCACGGAAACAGGCCATCTCTGCCCTTTTACTCCGTGCCGTTTACTGTCACCTAGTCCCATCTACCTGCACTCAGACTGGAGTGTGGCGTGGGTTACTGACCCCAATCCCCTCCTTCACAGCGCCAGACTCCCCAAATATTATGAACTGAGCTCTCCCCCCACCCCGGGAAATACAGTATTTAAAAACATAAAGCACCAAGAAATGCACTTACCACGTTATTGGTTGGTGGAGGGTGCGCATTTTCCCTTTGTGGGTCATATCAATAGATGCGGCCGCGCTGAAATAACTCAAAGCCACAGGATGGAGATGTATTTTAACATTGTTGCTTTATTAAAACATACCTTCATTCACGGTTGGCTCAAGAGTAACGGGAGAGAACTTGGTAACTCGGGAGAGGAAGTTGGAGCATCGCAGCAATGACATACCCGTGGGAACTCGGTTACACACTTGATCATAAACTTGAAGTTTCGTACACAGCCACGAGTCTTTCACTCGGGGTACCTCGTGGGTCAACTCCCGCCGTGAGACAGGGCCATTAATGCAGCTGTGTAAAACCTAACCTTGTGACCAAGTACATTGGTAAACATGTAATCTTGTACTTTTATGGGCAGACTCTGCCCTTTGAACCTGTTTATTCGGAGCATGTACATTGACTACTGTTTGCACTGTGTGTGGGTAGTGCTACACGGGTCGGGGCGGCAAAATGTGAAATATAAATATTTATATAACAAAGTGTGGCCTAAACTAATATCGCATTTGTTTGCCATATTTTAGTTGAGTTTATTGTCACATGATACAGTGGAATGCTTTTGTTCTCACCGTTATCATTGCCACTGTGCATTCGGGTTATGCCCATGTACCGCTTTGGGTTCTGCCCATGATTTGGGTTCTGCCTTGTAAAGTTCAGAGCATTCTGATAAATTCAGGCAGCTCTTCAAGAGAATGGTCGAATCCCTGTCTTCCTCACGGAGCACATATTTGTGTTAGTCCTTTACAGATCTAGTCTAGAATAAAACTCTAAACCTATCAAAGTGCAGTCACCAGTGAGTCTGAGACTGAATCTGCAGTTCGTGAGTAAAGTGATGGATAATGATCCCACTGGCAACAAACTCACAACCTAACCCCGCAATTTCAGTAATGGAACAGAGAGAAAACTGGCAACTACAGATGTGCTATCTAACCTTGGTAGAGTGGAAAGTTTGGAATCCATTTTGGTAACAGGGAAATTGGAATATAACAAGGTTGGGTAAATAACATGGATTCATGAAAGGGCAGCCATTTATGATGTCACAGTGGCGCAGCGGTAGAGTTGCTGCCTCACAGCGAATGCAGCGCCAGAGACCCGGGTACAATCCTGACTACGGGCGCTGTCTGTACGGAGTTTGTACCTTCTCCCCGTGACCTGTGTGGGTTTTCTCCGAGATCTTCGGTTTCCTCCCACACTCCAAAGACGTACAGGTTTGTAAGTTAATTGGCTTGGTGCAAATGTAAAAATAGTGGGTGTAGGAAAGTGTTAATGCGGGGATCGCTGGTCGGCGCGGACCCGCTGGGCCGAAAGGGCCTGTTTCTGCGCTGTATCATGAAACTAAACTAAAATTGAAATGTTTTGGCTGTTAAAGCAGAAAAGTGAGACCTGATGTGATTATTGGACTTTGGAAGGCCTTTGGTGTGTGCCCATTATGACTTTATAAACAACATCCAACCACGTAGGGCAGTGCATCGGTATGAATTGCAAGTAGGTTAATGAACAGAAAACAAATAAGAAATGTGTGATTATTGGAGAGGTGTGGTACTGTAAGCACTGGTGTTTGCAATCTGTATTTGCCATTTGATGAGCGAACTAAATGCAAACAATGAAAATTTGAAACAAGGAACTGCTGGTTTACATCAAAACACAGCGATGGAGTGGCGCAGCGAGTCGGAGCATCTGAAGAAAGTGGATAGACGACGTTTTGTGTTGGGACCCTGAGGTACACCACTAGTCACAGTGCTGTAGATTGGCCCCAGCACCAATCTCTGAGGCTTGCAGTCTGAAAAACAATCTTTCTCTGCCGTCCTCTGCTTCCTTCTGTGAAGCCAATTCTCTATCCAGTTAGCTAGCTCTCCCTGGATCCAAGATGATCTAGCTGAACCTATCTTGCTGAACCTTATCAAAGGCCTTCCTGAGGTTTACATAAACAACGTCTATGGCCTTGCCCTCATTAACCTTTGTGGCTACTTCCAAAAAGCTCATATTTGTGAGATGCGACGTCCCATGTACAAACCACATTGACTAACGCCAATGGTAGGATGCCTTCATTAGACGGGACATTGAGTGTAAGAGTCAGGAAGGCATGAAGCATCTTAATTGGATATTGGTTAGGCCACAATTGGAGTAGTGTGTGCAATTCTGGTTGCTCCATCACAGGAAGGAAATGCAGACATTGGAAAGATTACAGAGGACGTTTACTAGATTGATGGTACACAAAAGGCTGGAGAAACTCAGCGGGTGCAGCAGCATCTAAGGAGCGAAGGAGATAGGCGACATTTCGGGTCGAGTCCCTTCTTCCTTTGATGCCTGGATTGGGGGACTAGATACAGATAGAGGATGAACACACTTCGATTGCTTTTCTTGAAATTCAGGAGGTTGAGGGGAGACCTGATAAAAGTAAAAAAATTACTTGGGGCATAAGTAGGGTAGAGTGGCAGAATCTTTTTCCCAGGATGGAAATATCAATTACTAGAGGGTATAAAAGTCATACAGCATGAAAATAGGCCCCTTGGCCCAACTTGCCCATGCTGATCAAAGTCCCACCTGCCTGCGTTTGGCTCATAACCTCCCAGACCTATCCCATCGATGTAACTGTCTAAATGTTTCCCAAACATTGCAATAATGCCTGCAAAGGCGCATGGTGCAAAGTTTAAAGGAGATGTGCGGGCATGTTTTTTTCCGTAGATGGTGGTGAGTACCTGGAACACGGTACTAGGGGTGGTGGTGAAGGCAGATATGATAGTATTTAAGAGACTTTTGTATAGGACAGAATGAAAGGATATGGATTATATGCAGGCAGATGAGAGTTAGTCTCGGTCTCATGTTTGGCACAGACATTGTGGGCTATAAGGCCTGTGCTACTATATTCTATGTTCTAATCAACCCTTGTCTATCCTAATGCATGTATTTCTTATCCCTCTGAATGCTCTCCCGTTTTCTTCACAGATTGGGGGGCACAGTGGTGCAGCGAGTAGAGCTGCTGCCTCCCAGCGCTAGAGTTCCAGATTCTATCCTGACCTTGGGTGCTGTCTATGTGGAGTTTGCATGTTGTCCCAGTGCTTCCTCCTCGTGCTCCGATTTCCTCCCATATCCCAAAGGTGTGTGAGTTTGTAGGTTCACTGTAAATTACCCCTAGTGGATGAGACATGGGATAACATAGAACTGGTGTGAACGGGTGATCGCTGGTCGGCGTGGACTCGGTGGGCCGAAGGCCTGTTTCCATGCTGTATCTCTAAACAAAACTAAAGATGTTAACCTTAAGCCCGTCCCACTTACGTGTCCTTGGCACGCTAATTACGCGACCTCGTCATCGCGTTGAGGCGCGGCGGTCCCTCGAGTCGTCATCATGCGCCCGCACAGCTATCTGGAGCGCGTGACGTCATTTGAAGATGGACACAAAATGCAGAAGTAATTCAGTGGGACTGGCAGCATCTCTGGAGAGAAGCAATGGGTGAAGTTTCGGGTTGAGACTCTTCTGTCTGAAAGAAGGGTCTTGACCCGAAACGTCATCCATTTCTTCTTTCCAGAGATGCTGCTGGTCCCGCTGAGTTACTCCTGCATTTTGTGTCTATCTTCATTTTTCTTGGCCCCGCTCTGGGAGTAGAAGTGGGGGCGGATCCGGATCCGCAACGGCTGTGAGCCCCAGGCTGAGTTCGGCGATCGTTTGCCTGCTTCTGCTGCTGTTGGAGGTGAGACGTTGCGTCACGCCAGGGTCTTGCACCTGTCCCACTTTGGCCGTCAGTTACGCGACAGGCCGGTGGCGCGCGATGATTTCGTGCAGGACGAAATCCACACTTCTTCACGCCACTCCACTCCTCCACACCACTCCATGCGCACGCCCCCGTGATACCCATGTGCTACCACACGCTACCCACACGTTAGCAGGTCGCGTAAATGGCGTGCGAAAGACAGCCAAATGGGACAGGCCCTTTACTGGTTTATAGTTCCCAGGTTTTTCTTTGCAGTCCTTCTTAAACAAAGGTACAACAGGGCCACCCTCCAGTCTTCCGGCATTTTCCCAGTTGTCATTACTGGGGACTCTAGTTTTATGTAAATTAATGATGGGTAGTTATGTGTGCAGTGTAAACTTTCCAACTTCACAAGTGACACAAGTCTGGAAGGGCGATAGGCTGAAAGGATATTAGGAATGGATGACCAGGCATAGGTTTATCTAGAAAGAAATAGAGGAAACTGAGGTAATGTAATTTGGGAAAATGATCAAAAGGTTCTGAATAATGTTCGGGGATTGGGTTTTGTGGAGAAATAGCAGGTATGGTGAGTGTATTTGGTAAATGATGCACAATTCCAGAGCTTGTTAATAAAGGGATGGAGTAGAAAAGCAGGGAGGTCACTTTAAATATGCACAAAACATTGGGATGACGACAACTGGAATGTTCACCTTGGCTTTAGGAAGAATGTGAAGGTCCAAGAAGGGGTCAGAACAGATTTACTGGAGTGGTTTCACAGATGAAGGATTTCAGCCATGAGGGGAAGCTGTCGTTGTTTCCTTCTGAAAGAAGATTTGATAGAGGTGTACAGGTCATGACTAGTTGAAGAAGGAGAGGCAGTAGCTGTTGCCATTAACAGTTTGTGGACTAGAGGCACTGATTACATTTTGCTTTGGAATGTGCTGTCTATAAGTGTTATATTCCGGACGGCAGAATGAAGAACAACTTACACGCAAGTTGCCTGGATCACGAGAGAGAGATTTATTACCCAACATTCCCTGCTTATATTGAACACCAACTCATTAACATATACATGAATATGTATGAATACATTACACTGCTCTCCTTTTTTAACATATTAAATCTAAGTACTTAGTTACAATTTTGTTGTTGTGATACTTGATTTAAACCAGTATTCATGAAGTTCTAAATGATAGCATAATATATTTATTTTACATATCTACACATTTTTGTTTTACTTGTGCAGTGAGTTATTTAACTTACAAATCTAACCTGACTACTTGTTTACAGATCCTGCCTGATTGTCTAACAGTAACAGGTGTAACAGGTTTATGTATTGAATCAACTGTAGGCTTGTTTGGCTCCGTTTTAGTACCCTGACTTTGACCAGTGGAATCTGTTTCTTTTTTCTATACTAACTGAATGTTGTGTTTCAATCACAGTGGTCTCTTCCAACTCACTTTCAGAGAATCCATTTCAGGGATTAGGACTTCATGCTCAGTTTTTGGTTCATCTTTGGCTGGAATCATTTGATCAACATGAACACTTTTGATCCTATCTCCAACTTTTGATCCTATCTCCAACTAAGTATCTTTTTATTCCACACACTTCCACTATTTCCCCAACATCCCATTTGTCTCGACTGGACTTGTTGGGAGGACTGAGAACACGAACCTGCTCATCTGGCTTGAAGTACCTCTCCTTTTTGTGGGAGTCAAAATGGCGTTTTTGACTTAACTGTTTTTGCTCAACTCTCAAGGCCCAATTGGGTTGAACTAGTCAGGTGTATTCCTAGCCTTCTCTTCATCAACAGTTCTGCAGGTGAGTAACCCGTTGTTGTGTGTTGTGGTGCTGTACTTCAGCAAGAAACTAGCCAAACGATGTTTCATGCTGAGCTTTGAACTACCCTGCAAAACCTGTTTCTTGAGAGCATCTTTGATAACTCTAACAGACCTTTCTGCCGCTCGGTTGGAGGCTGGATGGTATGGGGGAACAAGTGTGTGTTTTACACCATTCCGCTGTATGAACTCTCTGAACCATTCTGAACGAAACTGAGGCCCGTTATCAGAAACAAGCTCTTCCGGTAAACCATGGCATGCAAAAATGGATCTCAACTCATCTATGATACACACAGTAGTAGTGCTTGACCCCAGATGCTTAACCTCAATCCATTTGGAATGACTATCTACTAGTAACTCTGTGAACTCTGTGAGGTAAGGGAAAAAAGTAGAGTAGCTATGGAAACTATGAGATTCAAAGAGGAGGAAGTACTGACACTTTTGAAAAATATAAAGGTGGATAAGTCTCCAGGTCCTGACAGGATATTCCCTAGGACATTGAGGGAAGTTAGTGTAGAAATAGCAGGAGCTATGACAGAAATATTTCAAATGTCATTAGAAACGGGAATAGTGCCGGAGGATTGGCGTACTGCGCATGTTGTTCCATTGTTTAAAAAGGGTTCAAAGAATAAACCTAGCAATTATAGACCTATTAGTTTGACGTCAGTGGTGGGCAAATTAATGGAAAGGATACTTAGAGATAATATATATAAGCATCTGGATAAACAGGGTCTGATCAGGAACTGTCAACATGGATTTGTGCCTGGAAGGTCATGTTTGACAAACCTTCTTGAATTTTTTGAAGCGGTAACTAGGGAAATTGATGAGGGTAAAGCAGTGGATGTTGTCTATATGGATTTCAGTAAGGACTTTGACAAGGTTCCCCATGGAAGGTTGGTTCAGAAGGTTCAATCTTTGGGTGTTAATGGCGGAGTAGCAAGATGGATTCAACAGTGGCTGAATGGGAGATGTCAGAGAGTAATGGTGGATGGCTGTTTGTCAGGTTGGAAGCCGGTGACCAGTGGGGTGCCTCAGGGATCTGTGTTGGGTCCACTGTTGTTTGTCATGTACATCAATGATCTGGATGATGGGGTGGAAAATTGGATAAGTAAGTATGCAGATGATACTAAGTTAGGTGGTATTGTGGATAATGAAGTAGATTCTCAAAGTCTACAGAGAGATTTGGGCCATTTGGAAAAGTGGGCTGAAAGATGGCAGATGGAGTTTAATGCTGATAAGTGTGAAGTGCTACATCTTGGCAGGACAAATCAAAATAGGACGTACATGGTAAATGGTAGGGAATTGAGGAATGCTGTGGAACAGAGGGATCTAGGAATAACTGTGCATAGTTCCCTGAAGGCGGAATCGCATGTAGATAGGGTGGTAAAGAAAGCCTTTGGTGTGCTGGCCTTTATAAATCAGAGCATTGAATATAGGAGTAGGGAAGTAATGTTAAAATTGTACAAGGCATTGGTAAGACCAATTCTGGAGTATGGTGTACAATTTTGGTCGCCTAGTTATAGGAAGGATGTCAACAAAATAGAGAGAGTACAGAGGAGATTTACTAGAATGTTGCCAGGGTTCCAGCAACTATGTTACAGAGAAAGGTTGAACAAGTTAGGTCTTTATTCTTTGGAGCGATAAGGTTAAGGGGTGACTTGATTGAGGTCTTTAAAATGATGAAAGGGATAGACAGAGTTGACGTGGATAATCTTTTCCCATTGAGGGTAGGGAAGATTCAAACAAGAGGGCATGACATGAGAATTAAGGGACGGAAGTTTAGGGGTAACGTGAGGGGGAACTTCTTTACTCAGAGGGTGGTGGCTGTGTGGAATGAGCTTCCAGCAGAGGTGGTGGAGGCAGGATCGATTTTAACATTTAAAAGTAAAGTGGATAGGTATATGGACGTGAAGGGAATGGAGGGGTATGGTCTGAGTGCAGGTAGATGGGACTAGGGGAAAACAAATGGTCGGCACGGACTGGAAGGGCCGAGAGGGCCTGTCTCCGTGCTGTAATTGTTATATGGTTATATGGTTATATAGTACCAGAAAGTGATCATTGCCCTTTTCATGAAAAAACTACATGAACTCTCTGAAAAGGTCTACTTGGCCATGACCAGGGTTGCCGTGGTGTTTTTGGTGGTTTACTCCGGCAATTTTGGCAGAAACTACATTTGCTCACCAGTGGCACGATGTCACTGTCAATACCAGGCCAATACACAAAACTTCTAGCAATTGACTTCATGCTTACTATGCCAGGATGTTCGGCATGAAGTTCATTCGTAATTTTGTTTCTCAAAGACTCTGGTACCACCACTCTGTAACCCCACTTAATGCATCCCTGCTCACATGATAATTCATGGCGTAAATGGAGTTCAGAACTGACTTCAATCCACTATCGATTTCAGTCCAACCGTTCAATGTCTGTTCATAGACCCTCTTCAGCACAGTGTCTTTCTCTGTTTCTGCTGCAATTTCTGTTGCAGTCACTGGAAAGTCTTCATCTACAACTTGCTGTGTGTAGATTGGGTTCTCACTTCCCACGTCAGAGTTCTCATGTGGCAACCGGGACAACGCATCAGCAACTGCGTTGTACTTGGAGTTTCTGTACTCAAGCTTGTAGTCATACTGGGACAGTAAAATTGCCCAGCGCTGCATCCTTGATGCCGCCATGGAAGGTATAGCTGACTTGGGACCAAGTATCACTAGTTGTGGCTTGTGATCAGTCGCTAGGGTGAATGGTCTGCCGAGAAGAAACTGATGGAATTTCTTGATTCCGAACGCGATGCTGAGCGTTTCCTTTTCTATCTGTGCATAATTGCGTTCACTCGGTGATAGGATGCAAAAGAAATTGGCTTTTCCTGTCCGTCATTCATTAGGTGGGAGATCACTGCACCCACACCATATCTTGAAGCATCACAAGCAAGTTTCATCTCGCATGTCGTATCGTAGTGAACAAGGAGTTTGTCACTTGTCAAGTTTTCCTTGCAGATGTCATATGCCCATTGCTGTTCCCTTCCCACGTACACTTCACATCTTTTTGTAGCAAATGATGCAGAGGCTTTAGCACAGTTGCTAAATCTGGAAGGAATAGTGCATAGAACTGCATCATCCCCAGGAATGATCGTAGCTCTGATACATTGTTGGGTTTTTGGAGCATTCACTATTGCTTCAACTTTCACCCTCACAGGGCGAAGTCCATTGACATCTACTTGGAGTCCAAGGTAGATCACCTCTGATGCGCAAATGCACATTTACCTTGTTACAGTTTGACATTGTGGCAGTTCATTCGTGTGAGAACTTGCTTAAGGATTTCCAGATGTTCTACCACGCCGTCTGTGAATAAAAGTTGGTCATCCTGGTTGCACACACAGTGCGGAATGCCTTGTAACATTTTGTCCATGACAGACTGAAGGATTTTTGGGGAGGATTTTACACCATAGGGCAGCTTTGTATACGAATACACGCCCTTATGTGTGTTGATAAGTACTGCTGACTTTCCTTGTCGACATTGAGTTGGGCGTAAGCGTGAGACAAATCCAGTTTAGTGAAGACGCTTGCTCTGCTAAGTTCTGCGTACAGATTTTGCGAGGGTGATAACAGATATTGTTCGTCATCAATGGCTTGGTTGATTGTGACTTTGTAGTCACCACATAGTCGAACAGTTTTGTCGGCCTTGGGTACGGCCACAATTGGCGTTGCCCAGTTACTCTGGTCTGTCTTCACGAGTACTCCATTCCGTTCTAACTTGTCGAGTTCTACCTCCACTTGTTGCTTTAGTGCATATAGTACAGGTCTTGGTCGACACTACACATGTCTCACATCTTGCTTAAGTCGAATATGTGCAGAGTACCCTATTATTCCTGTGTAACTGTCAGCAAAAATGTTTGCATGTTTGCAAGGAAGACATAAATAATCTGCCGGAAATGGCAGGGGACCGGGGGTCAAATAAGGTGGAGGAACTGAGTGAAATCCAGGTTAGCCGGGAAGTGGTGTTGGATAAATTGAATGGATTAAAGGCCGATAAATCCCCAGGGCCAGATAATCTGCATCCCAGAGTACTCAAGGAAGTAGCCACAGAAATAGTGGATGCATTAGTGATAATTTTTCAAAACTCCTTAGATTCTGGAGTAGGTCCTGAGGATTGGAGGGTAGCTAATGTAACCCCACTTTTTAAAAAAGGAGGGAGAGAGAAAAAGGGGGAATTACAGACCAGTTAGTCAAACATTGGTAGTGGGGAAACTGCTAGAGTCAGTCATTAAAGATGGGATAGCAGTACATTTGGAAAGTGGTGAAATCATTAGACAAAGTCAGCAGCGATTTACGAAAGGTAAATCATGTCTGACGAATCTTATAGAATTTTTCGAGGATGTAACTAGCAGAGTGGATAAGGGAGAACCAGTGGATGTGTTATATCTAGACTTTCAGAAGGCTTTCGACAAGGGTCCCACATAAGAGAATAGTATACAAACTTAAAGCACACGGTATTGGTGGTTCAGTATTGATGTGGATAGAGAACTGGCTGGCAGACAAGAAGCAAAGGGTAGGAGTAAACGGGTCCTTTTCACTATGGCAGGCAGTGACTAGTGGGGTACCGCAAGGCTCAGTGCTGTGACCCCAGCTATTTACAATATATATTAATGATTTGGACGAGGGAATTGAATGCAACATCTCCAAGTTTGCGAATGACACTAAGCTGGGGGGTAGTGTTAGGTGTGAGGAGGATGCTAGGAGGCTGCAAGGTGACTTGGATAGGCTGGGTGAGTGGGCAAATGCATGGCAGATGCAGTATAATGTGGATAAATGAGAGGTTATCCACTTTGGTGGCAAAAACAGGACGGTAGACTATTATCTGAATGGTGGCAAATTAGGAAAAGGGGAGATGCAACGAGACCTGGGTGTCATGGTACACCAATCATTCAAAGTAGGCATGCAGGTGCAACAGGCAGTGAAGAAAGCAAATGGTATGTTAGCATTCATAGCGAAAGGATTTGAGTATAGGAGCAGGGAGGTTCTACTGCAGTTGTACAGGGTTTTGGTGAGACCACACCTGGAGTATTGCGTACTGTTTTGGTCTCCAAATCTGAGAAAAGACATTCTTGGCATAGAGGGGGTACAGAGAAGGTTCACCAGACTGATTCCTGGGATGTCAGGACTTTCATATGAGGAAAGACTGGATAGACTTGGCTTGTACTCGCTGGAATTTAGAAGACAGAGGGGGGATCTAATAGAAACTTACAAAATTCTTAAGGTTTTAAAGAAGGAACTGCAGATGCTGGAGAATCGAGGGTACACAAAGCTGGAGAAACTCAGCGGGTGCAGCAGCATCTAAGGTCTGAAGAAGGGTCTCGACCCGAAACGTCGCCTATCTCCTTCGCTCCTTAGATGCTGCTGCACCCGCTGAGTTTCTCCAGCTTTTTGTGTACCCCCAAAATTCTTAAGGTGTTGGATAGGCTAGATGCAGGAAGATTGTTCCCGATGTTGGGGAGGTCCAGAACAAGGGGTCACAGTCTAAGGATAAGGGGGAATTCCTTTAGTACCGAGATGAGGAAAACCTTTTTACACAGAGAGTGGTGAGTCTGTGGAACTCTTTGCCACAGAAGGTAGTTGAGGCCAGTTCATTGGCTATATTTAAGAGGAAGTTAGATGTGGCCCTTGTGGCTAAAGGGATCAGGGGGTATGGAGAGAAGGCAGGTACAGGATACGGAGTTGGATGATCAGCCATGATCATATGGAATGGCGTTGCAGGCTCGAAGGGCCAAATAGCCTACTCCTGCACCTATTTTCTATGTTTCTATGTTTGCTTATGACATTTTCAAGCCATGATTTGGACAAATCGACGTTGAAAATGTTCTTCCAGTCTAACTACTCTACTCAGCCAATCCTTTCCAAGGAGGGTTGGTTTAATTCTGTAGCTGGCCACTATGATGGGCAGTGTTACTGACTGACCATTATGCTGAACTTTACAGTTCATTTGTCCACATGTCTCCAAAACATTGCCCGAGTAGGTTCTCAGCTTGACCTTACTCTCAAACAATGGTATCTGTGGGAACTTTGTTTCGTACAGGTCTCTGCTCATTCCCGAACAATCTGCTGCCGTGTCAATACACATGTTGATTAACTATTAATTTATCAATAGTTTAGTTTGCCTTGGCTGGTTGTAGGCTTATCAATGTTGGTTGCATAAATGGTGTACAACCCGAGTTCATTTCCATCTGGGTTCATCTCCAAGTTGTGAACTCCTTTCTGGTGTTGTCGCTTGATTCCTGCAGATTGTTGGTTTCCTGTTTTAAGCTTGGCCAGACATGCTGAGGCGACATGGCCTTTCTTCTGGCAGTTATAGCACTTGTCCATTTTGAACTGACAAAATTGGGGTGAGTGATTACCGTTGCAATGATAACTGGCTGAACTCGGCTCCCCGCCATACTTTGGTTTTGGTTTAGCGCCTCTTGGTTTTTGGCCATAGGCACTGCCTTGTGACTGTAAACGGCCACTGCAGTCCATGGTGGACGAAACTCGCGAGCATTCTTTGATGCCATCTCCATTGTGGTAGCAATCTTGCATGCCTTCTCGAATGTAAGATATGGAGTATTCATGAGTTTGGACAGAATTTGTTCATCCACTAGACCACAAACAAATCTATCGCGCAGTGCGCGTCCGAAAAAGGTTCCAAAGTTACAGAGCACAGTTAAGTTTTTCAAGGGAACAATGTACTTATTGATTGTCTCATTCTGCTTCTGGTTTCTAGTGCCAAATTCATAGCTTTCTGCAATTTCCAGAGGCTTTGGGTTGAAGTGCTCCTCCAACTTCTTCATAATGTCATTGAATGGCACGCCTTTTGCCTTTATAACCATATAACCATATAACAATTACAGCACGGAAACAGGCCCTCTCGGCCCTTCCAGTCCGTGCCAACCATTTGTTTTCCCCTAGTCCCATCTACCTGCACTCAGGCCATACCCCTCCATTCCCTTCACGTCCATATACCTATCCACTTTACTTTTAAATATTAAAATCGATCCTGCCTCCACCAGAAGAGCGCTGTTCTGCTGGAAGCTCATTCCACACAGCCACCACCTCCGAGTAATGAAGGTTTCTGTCCCTTAATTCTCATGTCAGGTTTGAATCCTTCCCTACCCTCTATCCACGTCAACTATCCCTTTCATCATTTTAAAGACCTCAATTAAAGACCTAACTTGTTCACCTTTCTCTGTAACATAGATGCTCTGGAAACATTCTTGTAAATCTCCTCACTCTCTGTATTTTGTTGACATCCTTCCTATAACTAGGCGACCAAAATTGCATACTCCAGAATTATGCCTTCTATATTCAATGCTCTGATTTATAAAGGCCAGCACACCAAAGGCTTTCTTTACCACCCTATCTACATGCGATTCTTCAGGGAACTATGGTTATTCCTAGATCCCTCTGTTCCACAGTGTACTATTTTGATTTGTCCTGCCAAGATGTAGCTTATCAGTCTGCCATGTTTCAGCCCACTTTTCCAAATGGCCCAATCTCTCTGTAGACTTTGAGTATCATCTGTCCACCCCATCATCCATCATTGATGTACATGACAAACAACAGTGGACCCAACACAGATCCCTGAGGCACCCACTGGTCACCGGCTTCTGACAAACAGCCATCCACCATTACTCTCTGACATTCCCATTCAGCCACTGTTGAATCCATCTTGCTACTCCGCATTAACACCCAAAGATTGAACCTTCTTAACCAACCTTCCATGGGGAACCTTGTCAAAGGTTACTGAAATCCATATAGACAACATCCACTGCTAGTTACCGCTTCAAAAAATTCAAGAAGGTTTGTCCAACATGACCTTCAGGCACAAATCCATGTTGACTGTTCCTGGCTGTTTTTCCAGATGCTTATATATATTATCTCTAAGTATCCTTTCCATTAATTTGTCCAACTGACGTCAAACTAATAGGTCTATAATTGCTAGGTTTATGGACAACATGCGCAGTACGCCAAGCACTATTCCCGTGACATTTGAAAATATTTCCATAGCTCCTGATGTCCATGGACCAGAAGTGTCAGGAATCTCAGTTTCCATAGCTTAACTCAGAGTTCATCCTTCTCCTAATTGTTCTGCAGATAGCTGTCCATTCTGGTTCTCTAATGATAACCATATAACAATTACAGCACGGAAACAGGCCCTCTCAGCCCTTCCAGTCCGTGCCGACCATTTGTTTTCCCCTAGTCCCATCTAACTGCACTCAGACCATACCCCTCCATTCCCTTCACGTCCATATACCTATCCACTTTACTCTTAAATGTTAAAATCGATCCTGCCTCCACCACTTCTGCTGGAAGCTCATTCCACACAGCCACCACCCTCTGAGTAAAGAAGTTCCCCCTCACGTTACCCCTAAACTTCTGTCCCTTAATTCTCATGTCATGCCCTCTTGTTTGAATCTTCCCTACCCTCAATGGGAAAAGCTTATCCACGTCAACTCTGTCTATCCCTTTCATTTTAAAGACCTCAATCAAGTCCCCCCTTAACCTTCTGCGCTCCAAAGAATAAAGACCTAACTTGTTCAACCTTTCTCTGTAACATAGTTGCTGGAACCCTGGCAACATTCTAGTAAATCTCCTCTGTACTCTCTCTATTTTGTTGACATCCTTCCTATAATTAGACGACCAAAATTGTACACCATACTCCAGAATTGGTCTTACCAATGCCTTGTACAATTTTAACATTACCTCCCTACTCCTATATTCAATGCTCTGATTTATAAAGGCCAGCACACCAAAGGCTTTCTTTACCACCCTATCTACATGCGATAATGGGCGCAAGGAGGTTCACGAGTGTGCCGTACACATCAGGACCGATCTCCGTGAGCAGAATCGCATTCATGCGTTTGCAAACGGCCTTATTTGTTTCAGTCACTATCTCTCCTTCCCCACTAATCTCCATTATGTTGTTTGCCGTGGAAAACAAGTTGCTCTCTCCATATAGGAGCTGAACGGCTCTCTACTCTTGTCAAAAGTGCCAGGGTTTCCGATGTAGCCCGCGCTGCCATCGTGTCGTTCTTTTTTTTAAAAGTCTGTTCGAAGACCCCGAATTCCTGTCTGTTCTGGTGTAACAATTCACCAAAAACTTAGCTGTTCAAAGGCTATACAGCTTGAGGAACGTCGAAAAAAAATCTTATACAATCCCAAGGACGGCATCTTGCCACGTAGACACAACATAGAGATAGCCTGACAAACCCTTGCCGATTTGTCCAGCTGCTGTTTTAAACTACATTCCCCTGCATAGAAGGATCTGTTTGTCCAGCTCACAAACAACTGCGACACAACTCCGTATTTTCTGTTTAAACTGTTAAACAATACTGCGTGTTGCAAAACAGTCCTGCACTGTATTTAAAGGATGAGTTCACAAACTCTATCCCATCCTCGTCGTCAATTTTGTTATATTCTGGACGGCAGAATGAAGAACAACTTACACACATGTTGCTTGGATCACGATAGAGAGTTTTATTACCCAACATTCCCTGCTTATGTACAACACCAACTCATTAACATTGCCATGAATATGTATGAATACATTACAATAAGGAAAGGGGAGCCAGAATCAATCAGTACCTTGCAGTGTAATTTGCAGGGAATGGGACTGAAAATAATTTCTGTACGAGGAGCTGGTATTGATACAAATGGACCACGTAAGAGCCTCCATTCCAGAGTCAAAAGTGTTTTATTGTCATGTGTCCCAGATAGAACAATGAAATTCTTATTTGCTGTAAGATTTTTATAACAAACCTGTGACTGTCACCTTTCTGTGGAGCTAGTGGCAGAAAATTATAGTAAAGGAACAGACTTTAGATTCATCATCGTTCACGTTAAACGTCTCCATGAACACGATTTCTGCTTCATAATTATCAACGATGTTCCAAGAAATGGCAGCTTTATGGTTTAGTTGTTGTAACTAGGCGTGGATCGGCCTCAATCCGAAACTATTTCTTTTCAACAGAGATTCAGCCTGGCCCGCCAAGTTACTCCAGAATGTTGAGTCTATCTTTGGTGTAAAGCAGCAACTTGCAGTTCCTTCCTTCGCTTAGATTGTATCTGCTGTTTTTCTAATGGACAGTTTGTATTCTGATGTGTTACTGGCTTTACATGCGTTATGCCCATCAAAGAAAAATTGATGGTGATGACGATACTCTATTATCACATGTGACATGTGAGATTGTTTTGCAGACACAAGTAGGCAAAGAGTATTAACATACAGGGTGCTGACAATGTTATAAAGTATTCCATCTAATCCCCAATAGTCCCTCTTTGTTCTCAGTGGTCTGTCCCCAAGCCTGGTCCCCCTTTGTTCATTCTCGGTAGCCTGGTCCCGCCCCCCTTTTTTTTAACATTTATCAAAAAATGTATTGAATTATTAAAAAATTATATTTATACTACAATAAAACAAATCAGAACCCACCACCATAATACAATATAAACAGATAACCTAAATAAACTACTATACAACTATGTTACAATCCTGATTGAGGATGCATTCAACCCCTGCGGTCCCGGAAATCCCCCAGGGTGCCTGTGGACAGGGCATAGGCCCTTTCTAACCCCACCCGGGCACGGGCATACCCCCGGAAAAGGGGCAGACAGCCGGCTCTGGTAAAGCCCTCCGCCGCCTGGTGCCGTGACTCGCGGATGGCCAGCTTGGCCAGGCCCAGGAGCAACCCAACCAGGACATCCTCAGCCCTATCCCTCTCCCCTACGCAAAGGGTGTCCAAAGATGAGGATGGGTGTGAAGTGCAGCCAGAAGGCAAGGAGCAGCCCCTTTAGGTATTGAAACAGGGGCTGCAGCCTCACGCACTCCATGTACACGTGGTACACAAACTATTCCCGCCCGCAATAGTGGCAGGCGGCTTGCGAGTCTGTGAACTGCGAGAGAAACAGGTTGCAGGGAACACCTCGGTGCAATACCCTCCACCCCAGGTCCCCAATGTAGAGTGGAAGCCTGATCCCCCTTTGTTCATTCTCGGTGGCCCGTCCACACTCTGTTTACATTTGGACAGGTGTTAAATATCTTTATTATATCTAATATTTAAAATTCCAACATTAAAATCCAACACGATTATTTGTGAGTGGTGCATTCTGGCTTGTTGGAGGGTGTGAAACATTTGGCACAATGAGGCTGAATCTTTGCATTGCATATTGTGCTTGCCTTGATGGTGAAATACTTTGTAGCTAACTGACCACTGACATCAAAAATCCAAGCCTGTCTTACCAAATAGTCTTGTATTCCACTAACCTGTGGAAGGAGTGTGGGAGGAAACCGAAGATCTCGGCGAAAACCCAAGCAGGTCACAGGGAGAACGTACAACTCCATACAGACAGCACCCGTAGTCAGGATGGAACCCGGGTCTCTGGCGCTGTGAGGCAGCAGCTCTACTGCTGCACCACCGACTGTTGAAACTTGTGATGTACCACTTGAAGTTGCATATTTGTGGATATGTGTAACGTGTGCTTTCATTTTTTAATTGCAGTTGATGAAGAACAAGGCATATGTGATCATGATGATCTGTTTTGGGGGAGGAATCGGTATTTTTACTGCCTTCTCTGCACTCTTGCAGCAGATTGTCTGTGTCCGGGGATACTCAAACGTAAGGCCATATTTTAA
This sequence comes from Okamejei kenojei, assembly GCA_035221665.1. Taxonomy (NCBI): domain Eukaryota; kingdom Metazoa; phylum Chordata; class Chondrichthyes; order Rajiformes; family Rajidae; genus Okamejei; species Okamejei kenojei. The sequence continues at coordinate 670,917 of CM069131.1, forward strand.
AATCCCAGGCTTTTATTGTTTTTCCTTATTGTTCCACAAAGTGCCAGACTTTTCAGAATTATCTGTTTGCATTTGGACAATAAATCGAGTGGTCCTTGATGGTACAGCCTGCATAATATATTGAACATTTTCCTAGAAGCTGGGTGATTCAGTGGAAAGCTGGCTTTCAAATGAAGTTTCTCCGCACAGCGTCAGTACTGAGCAATCGGAGCTATCTCTTGGTAGCATCTTGTGGCTATTGTAAAGTGGTCCCAGTGTAGATGGGTGATAGGAGATTTGGGGACTGTTGTGGACAGGCGAGAAGGAACAGGCTACTGGGAATTAAGTGTTATATGGTTATATAAGTGGGAGAATGGGACTGATGTCGTTTGAAAGCTGCAAAGACTTGATGGGCCTAGCATTGTGGGAAATATATAACTGACTGCAACTTTTACTGACAGCACTGCTGTGCTGGGAGCAAAGTGTGGGTTTATGCTGGTCTTGTGTCATTGAATCATAGAAACATAGAAACATAGAAATTAGGTGCAGGAGTAGGCCATTCAGCCCTTCGAGCCTGCACCGCCATTCAATATGATCATGGCTGATCATCCAACTCAGTATCCCGTACCTGCCTTCTCTCCATACCCTCTGATCCCCTTAGCCACAAGGGCCACATCCAACTCACTCTTAAATATAGCCAATGAACTGGCCTCAACTACCCTCTGTGGCAGAGAGTTCCAGAGACTCACCACTCTCTGTGTGAAAAAAGTCTTTCTCATCTCGGTCTTAAAGGATTTCCCCCTTATCCTTAAGCTGTGACCCCTTGTCCTGGACTTCCCCAACATCGGGAACAATCTTCCTGCATCTAGCCTGTCCAACCCCTTAAGTGTGGAAACGGGCCCTTCGGCTCAACTTGCCCATTCCCACCACGATGCCCCATCTACACTAGTTGCTGCCCTTGTTTGGCCCATGTTTTCATTTACATGTTATTATTGTGCCTGCCTCAACTACTTTCTCTGGCAGCTCATTCCACTTACCCGGCACCCTTTGTGTGAAAAAGTTGCCTCTCAGGTTCCTATTAAATCTTTCCCCTCTCACCTCAAACCTATGGTCGCTGGTTGTTGATTATCCCCGCTGGCTAAACGACCCTCTCTATCTATCCCCCTGATCTACACCCCTAATGATTTTCCAAAGGAGCTTGCTGTAAGAGTGCTTGTGAGGAATGGTTGGGTCAGTCGCACAGTACTGCACCCTGCTGGCACAGTGTTGGCCATTGATGTGGACAGAGGGATCCGCTGTGTGTGTTGACAGACCACCCGGATGCTGTGGTCTCCCCACACCTTCCAGTGTCCATGGTGAAGCCTGCACCTCCCCCCCCCCCCCCCCCGTATTTGGCTCCATAATTCTCCCTAATCTGAGACTTCTCTGTGGTAACAAACTCAAAGCCCAGTGAGCGTTCTTTATAAAGAAGATGTACAAAGTGATAATGAAACAATAGTTCCCACACATATCCCAACCCCCTCTGAGCCTCTGCGGCAGTCATTGTACTTGTGATGTGAGCTGGGCAGTGACAAGGGTTAGCGATGGCCAAAAGCTGAGATAGATCACGGGTGCACGGCAGGTGCTCTGCTTGCTGCTGGAATTGCAACACATGGTTGTTGTGTGGTGTGTATAATGCTTGTCTTCTTTGTTACAGAGTTTTGCTGGGATGTGTGGAGCCTTGTTCATTGTGTTTGGGATCCTGGGTGCATTCGTGATCGGCATATACGTGGATAGGACGAGGAATTTTATGGAAACCACCAAGATTAATTTTTGTATCACTGCTCTAGCTTGCATTGGGTTTGCACTGGTAAGTAACCCATCCCTGCCTGCAGTGCATTGGTAAGTAATTACCACTGCCTTCAGTGCATTGACAAGTAGCCTGTTACTGCCTCCAATGCTTTGCTAGCAACAATCTAGCGCTCTCATGTCCCCTATGGTTGGTCTGTGCATTTTGTTCTTGTCCTGTGGAGGAACATTGGTCAATTGGATGACTGCAGGAACAAGGATTGGCCATGCATGGAGGGATTTAAACACGAGGGCAATATGAAGCCAGCATGTTACTGGGGCGTGGAGGGACCTGAAGAGAGAGAGGGGGAGCAGTAAAATAATTGACAAGGTGGCAGTGGAATGGGTGGATGTTTAAATACAGGCAGGTGGTAATAGTGCTGAAAAAATTGCCATTCGTGCCCTTCAGAAGCTATTTGGCCAGGAATTGCCACCGATCTTTAGAGGTGGGTAGCATTACTTCAGTAATCACGACCATCAGTGACGTTTCAGGTCATTGATGTGACATGCTTCCAGCTGAGACAGAGGTTCATGTGCTCCTCCTCTGACCCCATCTACTGCATCTAGTGTTTCCGATGTGGCCTGTACAAGAGCGAGACCAAGCGTAGACTCGACAACCGTTTCGCTGAACATTTGCATTTGGTCCACCAAGGTCTACTGGATCTCCCAGTTGCTACCATTTTAACTCATCTTCCCATTCTCCCATTGACCTTTCTGTCCTGGGCCTCCTTCATTGTCAGAATGTGGCCACAGGCAAACTGGAGGAATACAATAATACTTGGTTAGCCAAGTATGTTTTGCAACATACGAGGAATTTCATTTGCCAAGTCAGTCATACAAGTTAAATGCAACGGAACACACAAAATACATTTTAACATAAACATCCACCACAGTGACTCCTCCACATTCCTCACTGTGATGGAAGGCAAAAAAAGTTCAATCTCTTCCCTTCCTTGTTCTCCCACGGTCAGGGGCCTCGAGCCTTCCAGTGACGGGACGATCTTACTCCTGTACCCAGCGTTTGAGCCCTCCGAGTCGGGACGATCAAGCTCCTGCATGGGGGGGGGGGGAATCTCAGCTCCCCCGCGCCGACGATCGGACCCCGGGTCGGGGCTAGTCGAGCCTTCTGCGTTGTTGGAGCTCCCGACATCTACGGTCTAAACCCGAGACTGCGAGGTCTCGATGGTAAAATCCTTCTACGTCATTGGAGCAATCCCAGGGGGGCTCAAAGTCGGTCCCTAGCGAAGCAACCAGCTCCATGATGTCAGGCTTGCAGAGCGACCGGAGATACGACCGAGAAAACAATCGCAGACATACAGACTGTTGGCGAGGCATCCACCCATTAAAAAAAAAACCCCTCACCTGTGTTCACCAATTATCTGACACATTTTGTCCTGCCTCTCCTCTCTCCTACCTTTCTTTTCCCCCCCCCCCTCCTCCCCTGTAATCAGTCTGAAGGGTCAGACCAAAAAATGAAACAAGATCAGAAAACTCCAGGCATGAATCAGTACTACAGAGACCTTAAAATGATGCTGACCTTTGTTTAATTTATTGGATTAGTGATCCTCATCATAGAAACATCGAAAATAGGTGCAGGAGGAGGCCATTCGGCCCTTCGAGCCAGCACCGCCATTCAGTGTGATCATGGCTGATTATCCCCAATCAATAACCCGTGCCTGCCTTCTCCCCATATCCCTTGATTCCACTAGCCCCTAGAGCTCTAAATCTCTCTTAAATCCATCCAGTGATTTGGCCTCCACTGCCCTCTGTGACAGGGAATTCCACAAATTCACAACTCTCTGGGTGAAAACGTTTTTTCTCACCTCAGTCTTAAATGGCCTCCCTTTTATTCTAAGACTGTGGCCCCTGGTTCTGGACTCGCCCAACATTGGGAACATTTTTCCTGCATCGAGCTTGTCCAGTCCTTTTATAATTTTAATGTGGTGCTGGTTAGTGATGGCAAGAGGTGCAGTTCCTTCATTGGTACATATACCAATGAAACACTCTTCAGCTGTTGCAGATGGGTGAGGGTAGAGAGTGCTGTGGTTTGTGCTGCATGGTTCACATGCAGGTCAGTGTGTCTGGGATGGAACAGGAAGTAGATAGTGAGCTCCCAGATATGGGCTTATCTGTAGCTGAAGCAATGAATTAGATTGCTTTTTGTCGGTAAAGAGAAATAGTAATTCTGGTGAAATGGTATCAGCGTGGGGGGAAAGATGGTATCAGCGTGGGGAAATGTCACCGTGTTAATGTTCTGTACTTTCAGGTTTCGCGGTTGAGTGGTCAGCCTTTCCTACTGGCCATGGTGTGTTCACTGTTTGGGTTGTTTGGCTTTTCCATCTATCCGGTGGGCATGGAGCTTGGCGTGGAATGTTCGTATCCTGTGGGTGAAGGAACATCCACTGGACTCATCTTTGTCTCTGGGTAATTAATCATTCCGTTTACATTTTGATTAGTTGGCCTCTCTCTGATTTCCTCTCTCGACAAAGGGATTGGAAATGGCTCTGACATTATAATTCAATTCAGTCCACTTAGATAAGTTTTAGTTTAGTTGATTGTGATTTGTTCTGAGGTGCAGTGAAGAGCTTTTGTTGCGTGCTGTCTAGTCAGTAGAAAGACTACACGTTTTTGCAATCAAGCCATCCGAGGTATACAGATACAGAATAAAGGGAACTATGTCTAATGCAGGGTAAGGTCCAGTGAAGTCCGATTAAAGATAGTCCGTAGGTCTCCAATGGGGTAGCTGGGAGGTCAGGAGCGCTCTCTAACTGGTGATAGGCCACTCGGTCCATCAAGCCCACTCTGCCACTCGAGAATATCGTGACCCACTTGATTGCATCCAGTTCACTTGTAACCTTTCATCGTTGAATACCCATCAACCTCTGCTTTAATAATAACTCCATCCAATCGTTGAGGAAGAAAGTTCCAAGGACTTGACCATTTGAGAGAAAACATCAGCTGTGTATTGGAAATGGGCGACACATCACTTATTAACAGGTGGCCATCATGTGCCCCTAGCAACAGCTGCCCACTCTAATCGCCCATCTATAACCCCTCTTATGTTATCTTCCCAACGACTTTCATACCCAACTTTGTGACATTGGCAAGTTTACCAATCGTACTATTATTGCAAGGAACTGCAGACTGGTGAGCCTGATGTCAGTGGTCATTGTTTCTTAGGGCAGATCTACAAGGATTTGGATAGACACAGATGGATTTGGGGTTGTCCAAATGGCTTTGTGCGTGGGAAATCATGTCTGACAAATCTGATAGTTGTGTTGAAGAGGTCACCAAGAGGATTGATGAGGGCACGGCAGGTGTGAGGTGATGCATTGTGAGAACGTCTAATGTGGTTAGAACAAAGTAAATGGTAGTTCCCTGAAAGTGATATCGTAGGTAGAAAGGGCAGTGAAGAATGCAGATGGTATGCTTGCCTTCATAGGTCAGAGCATGGAATGTCAACGTTGAGAGGTTATGTTACTACTTTATAAAGTCTGGACCTGGAGTATTGTCTGCCATTTCTGGTCAACACATAAAAGAAAGATTGTGGCTGTGCTGGGCAGATTGCAGGACTTTCACAAGGATGGTGCCTGGATTGGAAGTCTTAAGGTTTAAGGAGACATTGGATAGGCAGGGCCTGTTGTCCCTGGGATCAAGAAGGCATATACAGTCCCCATCCTCTCATCTTTACCATGGATGTCCAGTCACTCTACACCTCTATCCCCCATCAGCACGGTCTCAAAGCCCTCCGGTTCTTCCTCGACCAGAGGAGCAATCCATACCCGTCTACTGACGCCCTCCTCCGCCTAGCGGAGTTGGTCCTTACCATATAACCATATAACCATATAACAATTACAGCACGGAAACAGGCCCTCTCGGCCCTTCCAGTCCGTGCCGACCATTTGTTTTCCCCTAGTCCCATCTACCTGCACTCAGACCATACCCCTCCATTCCCTTCACGTCCATATACCTATCCACTTTACTCTTAAATGTTAAAATCGATCCTGCCCCCACCACTTCTGCTGGAAGCTGATTCCACACAGCCACCACCCTCTGAGTAAAGAAGTTCCCCCTCACGTTACCCCGAAACCTCTGTCCCTTAATTCTCATGTCATGCCCTCTTGTTTGAATCTTCCCTACCCTCAATGGGAAAAACGTATCCACGTCAACTCTGTCTATCCCTTTCATCATTTTAAAGACCTCAATCAAGTCCCCCCTTAACCTTCTGCGCTCCAAAGAATAAAGACCTAACTTGTTCAACCTTTCTCTGTAACATAGTTGCTGGAACCCTGGCAACATTCTAGTAAATCTCCTCTGTACTCTCTCTATTTTGTTGACATCCTTCCTATAATTAGGCGACCAAAATTGTACACCATACTCCAGAATTGGTCTTACCAATGCCTTGTACAATTTTAACATTCAGGGAACTATGCACAGTTATTCCTAGATCCCTCTGTTCCACAGCATTCCTCAATTCCCTACCATTTACCATGTACGTCCTATTTTGATTTGTCCTGCCAAGATGTAGCACTTCACACTTATCAGCATTAAACTCCATCTGCCATCTTTCAGCCCACTTTTCCAAATGGCCCAAATCTCTCTGTAGACTTTGAAAATCTACTTCATTATCCACAACACCACCTATCTTAGTATCATCTGCATACTTACTTATCCAATTTTCCACCCCATCATCCAGATCATTGATGTACATGACAAACAACAGTGGACCCAACACAGATCCCTGAGGCACCCCACTGGTCACCGGCTTCCAACCTGACAAACAGCCATCCACCATTACTCTCTGACATCTCCCATTCAGCCACTGTTGAATCCATCTTGCTACTCCGCCATTAACACCCAAAGATTGAACCTTCTTAACCAACCTTCCATGGGGAACCTTGTCAAAGGCCTTACTGAAATCCATATAGACAACATCCACTGCTTTACCCTCATCAATTTCCCTAGTTACCGCTTCAAAAAATTCAAGAAGGTTTGTCAAACATGACCTTCCAGGCACAAATCCATGTTGACTGTTCCTGATCAGACCCTGTTTATCCAGATGCTTATATATATTATCTCTAAGTATCCTTTCCATTAATTTGTCCACCACTGACGTCAAACTAATAGGTCTATAATTGCTAGGTTTATTCTTTGAACCCTTTTTAAACAATGGAACAACATGCGCAGTACGCCAATCCTCCGGCACTATTCCCGTTTCTAATGACATTTGAAATATTTCTGTCATAGCTCCTGCTATTTCTACACTAACTTCCCTCAATGTCCTAGGGAATATCCTGTCAGGACCTGGAAACTTATCCACTTTTATATTTTTCAAAAGTGTCAGTACTTCCTCCTCTTTGAATCTCATAGTTTCCATAGCTATACTCTTTCCCCTTAACTCACCGAGTTCAATATCCTTCTCCTTGGTGAATACCGAAGAAAAGAAATTGTTCAATATCTCCCCCATCTCTTTTGGCTCTGCAGATAGCTGTCCATTCTGGTTCTCTAATGGTCCAATTTTATCCCTCGTTATCCTTTTGCTATTAATATAGCTGTAGAAACCCTTTGGGTTTACTTTCACCTTTCTTGCCAAAGCAACCTCATATCTTCTTTTAGCCTTCCTAATTTCTTTCTTAAGATTCTTTTTACATTCTTTATACTCCTCTAGCACCTCATTTACTCCATGCCTCCTATAACTTCAATAACTTCTCTTTTGACTCCTCCCATTTCCTCCAAACACAAGGCGTAGCTATGGGCACACGCATGGGCCCCAGCTACACTTGCCTCTTTGTCGAGTACGTCGAACAATCCTTGTTCTCGGCGTACCAGGGCCCCATCCCCGACCTCTACCTCCGTTACATCGACGACTGCTTTGGTGTCACCTCCTGCACCCACACACAACTGACTGACTTCATCCATTTCACCACCAACTTCTATCCGGCACTCAAATACACTTGGACCATTTCCGACATTTCCCTACCATTCCTTGACCTCACCATCTCTATTGCAGGTGATACACTCCTGACCAACATCCACTACAAACCAACTGACTCCCACAGCTACCTGGACTACTCTTCCTCCCACCCTGCTTCCTGTAAGGACTCCATCCCCTATTACCAATTCCTCTGTCTACGCTGCATCTGCTCCCAGGATGAGGTGTTCCACACCAGGTCATCACAAATGGCCTCATTCTTCAGAGAACGGGGATTCCCCTCCCCCACTTTAGATGAGGCTCGCACCAGAGTCTCCTTCATACCCCGCAACACTGCCCTCGCTCCCCATTCCCCCACTCGCAAACAGGGCAGAGTCCCCCTGGTCCTCACCTTTCACCCCACCAGCCGGCAAATACAACACATAGTCCTCCGCCAATTTCGCCACCTCCAACGTGACCCCTCCACTCGCCACATCTTCCCATCTCCCCCCCGTCTGCCTTCCGCAAAGACCGCTCCCTCCGCAACTCCCTTGTCAATTCTTCCCTTCCCTCCCGCTCTACCCCTTCCCCAGGCACTTTCCCTTGCAACCGCAAGAAATGCTACACTTGTCCCTTCACCTCCCCCCTCCACTCCTTTCAGGGACCCAAGCAGTCCTTCCAGGTCCGACAGAGGTTCACCTGCATCTCCTCCAATCTCATCTACTGCATCCGCTGCTCCAGATGCCAGATGATCTATATCGGTGAGACCAAGTGAAGGCTTGGCGATCGTTTCGCCGAACACCTCCGCTCGGTCCGCATTAACCAACCCGACCTCCCGGTGGCTCAGCACTTCAACTCCCCCTCCCATTCCGTATCCGACCTCTCGGTCCTGGGCCTCCTCCACGGCCAGAGTGAGCAACACCGCAAGTTGGAGGAACAGCTCCTCGTATTCCGCTTGGGGAGTCTGCATCCTTTGGGCTTGAACATTGAATTTTCTCAATTATGTTAACCCTTGCTGTCTCCTCCCCTTCCCACCTCTCCCTCAGCCCTCGGGCCCTGGCATTCCCTCTCTCTCTATCTCCCTCCCCCACCCTAGTCGCACCAGCTTCTCATTTTCACACCACAAACTGCTTACAATGGCTTGTTCCCTTTATCATCGATACTTTTTTGCATATCTTTCATTCATTGTTCTTTATCTCTCCACATCACCGTCTATATCTCTCGTTTCCCTGATCCCTGACCAGTCTGCAGAAGGGTCTCGACCCGAAACGTCGCCTATCTCCTTTGCTCCTTAGATGCTGCTGCACCCGCTGAGTTTCTCCAGCCTTTTGTGTACCCTCGATTCTCCAGCATCTGCAGTTCCTTCTTTAACACGGCATATACAGGTATATCAAGTTATAAGAACCATGGCTTGGGGAGGGTCAGAATCATTTGCCCATTACAGGGGCAACAAAAAAACAAGAGGGCAAGGTTTTGATGAAAGCTGGAGGTTTGACGGGGATCTGAGTGGAACGTTATGTATACTCAGTTGTTGATATCTGGAACCTGCTGAGAGAGGCAATGGTGGAATCAGATACGGTCACTATGTTTAACAGATATTTCGACAGCTACACAAATAGGTGGATATCGTACTAATGGGGGGAAATGGGTTTACTGTGGAAGGGCAAAAAGGCTAGCATGGATATGGTGGGCTGAAGGGTTCTGACTAACTTGTGGTTTTCACTTCACAAGCTCATGTTGCCTTTACCTGATTACATTGATTTTGTTTCCAAGCTTGTAATATTCCAACGTATTTTCTAGGTTTATCTCCCTCCGTGTTTGAATGAAGGAGTTCCATTTACTTTTCCACTAGTTTCATGATTTCATTGACAGTACATCTGACAATGAAATACTCTTGTGTCTAAAGGAACCATCCACCTGTGCCAGTGCAGGCTGTCCATTAGGTTTAAAATGCTGAAAAAAAGCTGATGGCTCAAACAGCAGCTACAAAAAGAGCCGGTCAGTGTTTCAGGTCAGAGACTTAATTCTCTTCCTCTTTACAGCCTGATCTTAACAAAATCAATGTAACCAGGCAAAGTTAATATATTTGTGCAAGGGATGTCGCGTTTGGCCAGTTCACTGGAGTTAGAGTCAGAGTCACGGTTGTACACTGCAAAGGTAGTCCCTTCGGCCACCACATCCAGCCAACCTTCCAGCAATTTATTTTTTATTGCAGATTACCAGCATCTGCATTTGTTGAGTTTTCATTTTTAGTTTCAGTTTGCCCTGCAACCTTTTAAATGATTCCCTTTTGCCCAGCGCCTTCATGAAGTTCACGTGAAATGACCAATCTTCTGCAGTCATTTTGAGTGCAGCATCTTAGGTTCATAGAGTAATAGAGCAAGGATACAAGCCCTTCGGCCAATCTCGTCCTTCCTGACCTAACTGAGCTAATCCCACTTGTCTGTGTTTGGACATCCTACATTTTAACTAAACCTCATGTCGAGGGTAGTTTGCATGGAAAAGGAAGATCTTCCAATTACATTGTTCCAGTTATCAATCCCCCAAGTAGTTTCTTACAGGAAAGGTCATTGTTATTTAGCATTTTATTGCAGATGGCACTGTCCAAATTCCAAAAATAACAGAGATTTGATGCTGAGTCCAAGTTTCAGTTATGCAATAATGAAAGTGTCTATGCTTGGTCCAGCCCCTGCCAATTAATGGCAGTGTGCTGGGCTGGGTTAGGCCATGGGGAATATCATTTTCCAGTTAGTAAACAAGAGTGATGGTCTAACCTCTGTCTGCCTTCCCTTGTACAGGCAGCTTCAGGGAGCTCTATTTATTTTCTTTTTGCCGACGTTGGCACACCCAGTGACGAGCGAGGGTTCAGCGTGTCAGGTTGGAGTGGGAGCAGCACTCGACTGGACAGGTTCGTGCACCTTCTGCCTTTTACTGAAGAATACAAAGATAATTTGCTGCGAGCAGGCCTTTTTCCAGTGGTGTAAACTGCAGTTTGTTTGGTGGCTTAATGAGAGAGCTTATGGTAAAGTGTCAGCATGGACTGAGCTTTCCATTCAGAGGGAAAGGAACTGTGATCGCTGGCAAGGTTCTTTTCAATAAAACCTCACCGAGTCTTTCTAGCCCCAGGAGAATATCCAGAAACATCGAAACATAGAAAATAGATGCAGGAGTAGGACATTTGGCCCTTCGAGCCAGCACCGCTATTCAATGTGATCATGGCTGATCATCCAAAATCAGTACCCCGCTCCTGCCTTCTCCCCATATTCCTTGATTCCGTTAGCCCTAAGAGCTAAATCTAACTCTCTTGAATACATTCAGTGGATTGGCCTCCACTGTTTTCTGCGGTAGAGAATTCCACAAATTCACAACTCTCTGGGTGAAAACGTTTTTCCTCATCTCAGTCCTAAATGGCCTACCCCTTATTGTTAAACTGTGTGACCCCTGGTTCTGGACTTCCCCAACATCGGGAACATTTTTTTCTGCATCTAGCCTGTCCAATCCCTTAAGAATTGTTTGTATGTTTCTATAAGATCCCCTCACATCCTTCTAAAGTCCAGTGAATACAAGCCCATTCCATTCTTTCAGCACATGTCAGTCTCACCATCCCGGGAATTAACCTGCGTAAATTAACCTACGTGAACCTACGCTGCAAGCATGTCCTTCCTCAAATTAGGAGACCAAAACTGCACACAATATTCCAGATGTGGTCTCATCAGGGCCCTGTACAACTGCAGTTGGGGGAGTCCAGAACCAGGGGCCACAGTTTACAAATAAGGGGTAAGCCATTTAGAACGGAGACGAGGAAACACTTTTTCACACAGAGAGTTGAGTCTGCAGAATTCTCTGCCTCAGAGGGGGATGGAGGCCGGTTCTCTGGATACTTCAAGAGAGAGCTAGATAGGGTTATTAAAGATAGCGGAGTCAGGGGATATGGGGAGAAGGCAGGAACGGGGGACTGATAGTGGATGATCAGCCGTGATCACATGGAATGGTGGTGCTGGCTCGAAGGGCCGAATGGCCTACTCCTGCACCTATTGATCTCCTTGCTCCTATACTCAATTCCTCTCGAAATGAAGGCCAACATGCCATTAATTTTCTTCACTGCCTTCTGTACCCGCATGCTTACTTTCAGTGACTGATGTACAAGCACATCCAGGTCTCATTGCATCTCCCTTTTTCCCAATCTGACACCATTCAAATAATAATCTGTTTTCTTGTTCTTGCCACCTAAGTGGATATCCTCATATTTATCCACATTATCCACATCTACTGCCCACTCACCCAACCTATCAAAGTCACCCTGCAGCCTCATAACATCCTCCTAGTAGCTCGCACTGCTGCCCAGCTTAGTGTCATCCACAAACTTGGAGATGTTACATTTAATTCCTTCATCTAAATCGTTAATATTGTAAACAACTGGAGTCCCAGCACCAAGCCTTGCGGCACCCCACTAGTAACTGCCTGCCATTCTGAAAATAACCTGTTAATTCCTATTCTTTGCCTGCTGTCTGCCAACCAGTTCTCTATTCATGTCAATACCCTATCCCCAATAACATGTGCTCTAATTTTGCACTAATCTGTGTGGAACCTTGTCAAACGCTTTTTGAAAGTCCAGATGCACCACATCCACAGGCTCTCCCTTATCCATTCTACTTCTTACATCCTCAAAGAATTCCAGAAAATTAGTGATTTCCCCGTCATAAATCCTTGCTGACTGACGGATCCTGTCACTGCTTTCCAAATGCGCTGCTGTTACATCTTTAATAATCGACACAAGCATCTTCCCCACTACCAATATTGGGTTAACGGTCTACAATTCCCTCCATTCTTAAAAATTGGGGTTACATTACAAACAGGAACTGATCCAGAATCGAGAGAACATTGGAAAATGATCAGCCACGATTTCTAGGGCTACCTCCTTGAGTACTCTGGGATGCAGACTGGAGGTGGCTAATATTGCCCCTGCTCTGGTGGCTTGTTCCATATTCAAATTTGGTGGAAGGATTGCGAGGGTGGGAGTAGACGGGTATTTTTCAGATTGGAGGCCTGTGATCAGTGATGTTCCACACAGACCTCTGATGGATCAACTGTTTTTTGACATCTATACTAACCATTAACAATTTGGATGACAATGCAGTTGCTTAGTTTCTGAAATGGCAAATGACACAAAAATTGGTGTAAACATACACAGAACAGTACAATACAGGAACAGGCCCTTCGGCCCAAAATATCTGTGCCCAACATGATGGCAAGAAAAACTAGTCTCACCTTCCTGCACCATGTCTCTCCATTCCCTGCATATCCATGTACCTATGTGAAAGTTTTTTAAATGCCTCTATCCTATCTGCCTCCACTACCACCCTTGGCAGCGCATTCCAGGCTGTGGAACACCTTATGTGTAAAAAACAAACTTGCCCCACATATCTCCTTTAAACTTTGCCACTCTTACCTGAAAGCTATGCCCTCATCCACCTGGGGAGAATGTTCTGACTGTCTACATTATTTATGCCTCTCATCATTTTATATACTCGCATCAGTTCTCCTCTCAACCTCCAGTGTTCCAGAGAAAACATCAACTATAGAGAATATAGAAAATTACAGGAATAGGCCATTCGGCTGTGCTGAATATGAGTGGGGAAAGTGCTGGCACAGATACTGATGGAGGCAGATATGATAGAGGCTTGAGATATGCAGATGGAAATGGAGGGATATGGATCACGTGCTTGAAGCGATTAGTTTAACTTCACAATCACAATAATACTTTATTAGCCAAGTATGTTGTGCAACATACAAGCAATTTCATTCAAGTCAATCATACAAGTAAAAAGCAACGGAACACAAAATACATTTTAACATGAACATCCACCACAGTGACTCCTCCACATTCCTCACTGTGATGGAAGGCGAAAAAAAGTTAAATCTCTTCCCTTCATTGTCCTTCTGCGGTCGGGGGCCTCGAGCCCACCGTTGACGGGACGATCTAGACTCCCGTAGCCGTTGGCGTTTGGGCCCTCCACATCGGGGCGATCACCTCCTGTATCGGGGGGATGTCAGCTCCCCCGTGCCGGCGATCGGACCCCAGGTTGGGGCTGGTCGAGCCTCTGCATTTTGGAGCTCCCGACTAGCCTCTCCCGAGACTGCGAGCTCGATGGCAGACCCGCAGGCCACAGTTGGAGCGATCCCAGGCAAGGAATCGGCTCCAATGTTTAGTCCACGCCCCGCGGTGGGGCTCAAGGTCAGTTTGAGGAGGCCTCCAGCTCCATCGATGTTAGGCCGCAGAGCGACCGGAGATACGACCTGGAAAATAATCGCATCTCCGCCAAGGTTAGAAACAGAAAATAAAGTTTCCCCCGACCCCCATACAAAACAAACCAGAGAACATTTACTCAAACTTTTAACGCACTAAAAATAAAAAAAGACAAAAAAGCAGAGACTGCTGGCGGGGCTGCCAATCGTGCGGCGTCCCGGTGGTGGATCATCATGTTCAGTACAGACATTGTGGGCCGAAGAGCTTGTTCCTGTGTTGTAATGTTCTATGATCTATAGGGCTAGGTTTTTCACAGAAAGCAGATTGTAAATTAAAGAGTGCAAATGTAACAGTCAAGATATAGAACATTCCTCATCCCTTCCCACCCAAACCACCCCCATTCCGGGTACTTTCCCCTGTAACCACAGGAGATGCAACACCTGTTGCTATACCTCCCCCCGCGACTCTGTCCAGGGACCCCGACAGTCCTTTCAGGTTAGGCAGAGGTTCACTTGCACCTCCTCCAACCTCATCTACTGTATCCGTTGTTCAAGATGTGGGCTCTTGTACATCGGCGAGACCAAACGTAGACTGGGCGATCGTTTCGCTGAACACCTTCGCTCAGCCCGCCTGAACCAACCTGATCTCCTGGTTGCTAAACACTATAATTCCCCTTCCCATTCCCACACTGACCTTTCTGTCCTAAGTCTCCTCCATTGTCAGAGTGAGGCTAAATACAAATTGGAGGAACAGCATCTCATATTTTGCTCGTGCAGCTTACAGCCCAGTGGATATTGATTTCTCTCACTTCAAGCAGCCCCTGCATTCCCTCTTTCTCCATCCCTCCCCCCCAGCTTCTCGTTCTCACCTAGCAAATAGCTAACAATGGCCTGTTTCCTTTATCATTGTTGCGTTTTTGCATATATGTTATTCATTTGTTCTATATGTATAGGTATATGGATGGGAAGGGAATGGAGGGGTATGGTCTGAGTGCAGGTAGATGGGACTAGGGGAAAACAAATGATCGGCACGGACTGGAAGGGCTGAGAGGGCCTGTTTCCGTGCTGTAATTGTTATATGTTATATCTCTCTACAACACCGCCTATATCTCTCATTTCCCTTTCTCCAGACTCTAGTCTGAAGAAGGGTCTCGACCCGAAATGTCACCTATTCCTTCTCTCCAGAGATGCTGCCTGACCTGCTGAGTTACTCCAGCTTTTGGTGTCTATGGAACCTTAGAGTCAGACAGCACAGAAACAGGCCAAGTACGTATCCTGCTTCCTAGGAAACTAGGAATGAAATTATGGAGGAACTGGCAGAGATATTTGCATTATCTTTAGCCATGAAGGAGGTAATGCTGTATCTTCATTTAAGAGAGGCTGCAAGGACAGTGGAAACTGGAGAGGGATCTCAGTCCCAGGAAAAGTGCTTTCTCCTGTACTGCTACATTGTTTTAGAGCAGCTCTGGATATGAAACTCCGTGATGAACAAGCAGGATTCCGCATGGGAAGATCCTGCAGCGAGCAGATCTTTGTGATCCGAAATGTGGTAGAACCATGCCTGGAATTTCAGAAGCCAATACTAATAAACTTTGTTGATTTCAAAAAGACATTCGATAGTGTACATAGAGACGCCATGTGGCAAATTCTTAAAGTTTATGGCATCCCAGAGGCTTTCATCAACATCTTCAAGAACCTTCACGAGGGATCCAGATGCTGTGTCCAGGTTGATTCAGGAAACACAGAATTCTTTGACATTGTCACAGGTGTAAGACAAGGTTGCCTTCTATCCCCCTTACTGTTTATTGTCATGATCCACTATGTCATGTGGAAGACAATCAACAAACCTGACTTTGGAATACAGTCTTAGGAAGACGCCTCACAGACCTAGACATTGCACTACTAGCAGAGTCGAGACACACCCTTCAAGAGATGACAACCGCTCTGGAGGAGAATGCATCAAAGGTTGGATTAAAGATCAGCTGCCAGAAGACTAAGACCATGCAGACTGGAGACCAGCTGCCAATAGACCAACCAGCCAGGACATAGAGGGACGCAGGATGAAATCTGCAGGACATGTACTTAGAATGTCACCAGAACAATGACATGGCAAGCTGACGGAAGAAGGAAAAGAGGCCGACTCACATGGAGGCGAACATTCCGGAAGGATTTGGAAGCTCGGGATGTTAACCTATCGAGGGTGGAAGACGTCGCACATAACCGAACAGAATGGTCAAAGCTTGCTGCCCAATGCACTCAACAGTGTGGGAGGAACTAAGTCTAGGTCTAAGCAAGGACAGTCCAGGCAATTTCAGCCCAGTGAGCCCAACATCAGTGGGGGGTGGGGGATTCTGCAGGACGAGCTTCACATGCATTTGGAAAGGCAAGGACTGATTATGGATAGTCAGCATAGCTCTGTCTGTGTGAAATTGTATCTGACCGTTTTCATTGAGGTTTTTGAAGAGGATTGTAATGGAAGGCTAGCAGGTTTCGAGAATTTGGATCAATGATGGAGGAGGACAATATTAGAGCACATTTTAAAGCACATTTATTGAAGCAACAGTCAGGCAACGAGTAGATAGCAATAGAATAACATCATAACCTCAGATTAAGCAACAATAAACACAGAAATAAACTACAATATAAATAGCTGCAGAAGATGGTGAATAACCACTGAGTTTCGCAAGTACTTCAGCCCTGAAGGCTGTAGCTTACAAAGCTTGTGGGCAGCTCTGTTTAACAGCCTGAACCATAGAGTCATAGAGCATGGAAACAGGCCATTCAGCCCAATTTGCCCACACCAACCAACACTAGTTCCACCTGCCTGCGTTTGGTCTATATCCCTCCAAACCTGTCCTATCCATGTACCTGCCTAACTGTTTCTTAAAGGTTGAGATAGTCCCTGCCTCAATTATCTCATGTGGCAGCTTGTTCCACAGTCTAACATCTGTGGCTTTCCCCTTGTCAACCTCTTTGGTTACTTCTTCAAAAAACTCAATCAGATTCGTGACACACAATCTCCCATCCTATCTCTAATCAGCCGCTGTCTATTCAAATGAAGGATGAGAGGGGATCTTATGGAAACATATAAGATTATTTAGCCATTTAGAATGGAGATGAGGAAACACTTTTTCACACAGAGTTGTGAGTCTGTGGAATTCTCTGCCTCGGAGTGTGGTGGAGGCCAGTTCTCTGGAAACTTTCAAGAGAGAGCTAGATAGGGCTCTTAAAGATAGTGGAGTCAGGGGATACGGGGAGAAGGTGGGAACGGAATACTGATTGGGGATGATCAGCCATGTTCACATTGAATAGTGGTGCTGGCACGAAGGGTCGAATGGCCTCCTGCACCTATTGTCTATTGGTAAATGCATACGTATCCTATCCCTCAGAATTCTGGGCAGTAACTTGCTCACTGTTAGGCTCACTGGTCTTTAGTAGCTAGGCTTTTCCTTGCAGCTCTAGAGGCACAACATTAGCCTGGTATGGTGTTTGCCACCTTCACCACCCGATCTATGTGTGTTCTCACCTTCAGCAATCGTTGGGTTTGTATAGGAAGGTCCCTCCGTTTCTCAATACTCCCAGCACCACAACAAACAGTTGGAGTAACTCAGCGGGTCAGGCAGCATCTGTGAAGATCATGGGTATGTGACGTTTCAGCTTGAGACACCTCTTCAAGCACCAGCATGCGTTGTTTATGTCCTACCCCTATTTGACCCACAAAATGCATCACTTGCACGTAGGGAGAATAAACTCTGTGCCGTCCTTCAGTCTGACCTGTAGCAGTGGCGCGTCAGCTGCAAGCTGCCAGAGGTGGGATGCTGCTGCCACCTGTCGCACATGTCGGGAAGCTTTAGGATTGTGTATCAGTGGTAGATGACGGTGTAGATGATGCCTGTTTGCCTCCACAGTTCCGACCTTGGTGCTGGCAGCTGTGTGCAGTCTGGAGGCTTGCTGCTTCACCCTCTTCTTCCACACAGAGTACAAGCGGGTGAGTGCTGAAGGCTGTGGTGAGGACGCGTCTCTTCTCGACGGAGTGCCAACTGAATGAGTGCTCCATTATTGCAACATCTATCTGTTCCCGGAGACCAGTACAGTCATTAATTTGAGGTGTTTTTACAGGTGCATATTTGTAAATAATATTGAACTGATTTTATGGATTAAGTGGACAGTAGGGAAGATTATAATTCCCAATCAATGTACGTTTGGCAAGGGTATTTTTATCTTTCATTTTTCTAATTTGCTTTTTTTACTGTATATTTGTATGTTTATTTTTAAAAATGTACAGAGTATATTGCAACTAAGCCAGATTTTATTCTTAATATGTGAAAGTCCCTCTTGGGATTGTGAATGAGAAGTGCGGTGTGGACATGACCTGTAGTGAAGTTTGTAATCGGAGGGTCATGTAAAAGTGCCAGGGATGTGCAGGGTGAGCTACATCTATTTCTGTATGTTCAATAACAAAGCAGAAACGCTGGAAGACACACATGGCACAATGTTTGAAAAGTCATATGCTGGATCTCATATTACAAGCTTGCCTATAATTTAGTAAATGAGGAATGAAAATCAAAATTAGAATCTAACTAGTAAATAAGCAAGAGGCTCACTCTGGTAATGCCCCAGAAAGTCCAGTGTTCAATAATGTACAGCTGCAGCTGGAAGGGGCAGGAGCTGTTGTGGCACTTCTTTTATGAAACCTCACACAAAGGCTGAGAGCACATACTGGGGATTCTCCCCCTCCCCCTCCCCCTCCCCCTCCCCCCCTCTTTCTCCCCCTCCTCTCTCTCGGTTGAAGTGAGGGCTGGTTGCCTTGAACAGAATATTGCACATTTAATATAGTTATTGTAAGATGATAGTGCACAGGGTGGGAGAGGGGAGGCAAGAAAAAACATCACTGCCTCTACTTGAGAACACCTACAAAATATGTTACGAAATCTTTTCTGAGGAATCTGATAAAGTTAGAAAGAAAACACTGGGACCAATTGGAAGTGGGGCAAGGTGGAGAGAGAGAGAGTTGTGTTAATCACGTTTTTCTTATTTATAACTGAACTTTAATTGCTGCTGCGTTTACATCCAGGGTCTGTGCATAGAATCATGGGTGAAGAATGAAGGGTCTTGGGGCTGGGATGTTAAAGCCCTGCGTTACTTGTCAGACAAGGAACTGCAGATGTTAGTTTACTAAAAATGACAAAGTGTTTGGGGTGTTCAGCAGGTCAGGCAGCACCTCTGACAACATGATAGGTGCCTTCTCGAAGAAGGGTCCTGACCCGAAACATCACCTATCCATGTTCTCCTGCATTATTTGTGATGTTTCCAGGGTTACGCAAAGGTTCCTGCCAAAAACTGATGAATATTTAATTAATTTCAGTGTTGTGTGTGACAATTGCAACATTCTAAGATGTCAGCAATTATGTGTAAATGTATCACTTGCGCACTTTATCATGGTTCTGTAGAAAGATTCCTTTTTTGAAAAGGTTTTGGATTAATGAGATTTGACTTGATTGCGGGAGAGGAAATACTGGATGTAGGTTTTGTGGTTCAAGGAGCATGTGTCACCTGGGATCTGTGTATCAGAAAGTTTGGTGTAACTGGAAGGGCAACAAGCAACCTCATTAATTAGAAGTAGGTCACATTGTGGATTTAAAACTGACCAAGCCAAGGTAAATTGGAATTTAAAATTGGCAATTGCATCACAAGTCAACGATAGTGGTCCTCGTTAGAGAAGGACTGGATATTTACTCAAAATATGCTGTCCCAGGACAAAGTCATGAAAGGTGAACCCATTGTTCAATGTGGCCAGTGACAGCAAGAGAAAAAGATGCCTGGACGACGACAACTTGCTGGCACAAGAAAGACTTTGTCAAATGTGGGACGTGGGAGGAAGGTATATAAAAAAAATTGTCGAAAAGAAACTAGGGGATTGGCAACTAATTTACTAAAGAAAGTTTCTAAAAATGATAGGTACATAAATAACGATTGGTACTAGAAGGCTTGGCAGTGATTAGGGACCAAATAAGATATCTTCTTATGAAAGCAAAGGAACTAAATGAGCAATTTCCATCATTTATCAAGGAGGATGCTACTAGATGTAGTGAATGAGATGGATGTGATGGTGGAAGGGGCACAATTTACATAGGAGATGCTAGAATGACAAGCCTTGGATTGTGGGTCCATATAGGTTACGTTCCAGTACGCATGCATTTGGGTGCAAAGTAATCCTGAGAATAGTCTATTTTCTTATTGATTCCCAAATCCTACCTGCGTATTCTGGTTTGGTCGGTATTTTATGCATCCTGGGATGCCGAGGGAAGAACTGCCAAAGTTGTAGATATTGGACATAATCCAGTCCCTACATAGGTAGATGATGGTCTAGAATTGTAGTTCTGTTTAAAATTGGATACAAAGGAAAAACAAATAGTGTTTTGGAGGTTTTCTAATTACTAATGCATTTAATGGTGTCCAGGCATTTGATAAACTATGTAAGATTGTCAGCAAAACTCATTTGTGCTCATTTGTGTTCCTCATTATAATTTCCATGTAACTTCCATTGTACTCTGTCTTTCTGCTGAAATCCGTGTGCAGTTGGATGGTGTAAGGTGGTACCTGAAACCTTTCCATCCAGAACGTCATTTATGTTTGGGATCATGTGTAGGGTATATTTCCATTCTGTTTTAATTGACTTATTCAATGGGATTTTTGAAAAGTGTCATTGATTATTTTTTACCTGTTGCACTTTTTCTGTTGAGTGGTAGATATGTCTCAAGTGATTAAAAAAACTAGACCAACTTGGAGTTTACGATTATATACTCATAATCTGAGATCCCTGATAGATCATAGTTATTGATAAGATATTTATTTCCATCTAGACTTTGAACAGCTCCATATTTCCCTTAAAACTGCTCGTATTCCTGCCAAATTCAGTGGGGAATCCCTAAGATGACAATGTTTGTGCTTGTTATTATTTGAGTTACAATTATTTTAAAGGACGTGTAGGAAGGAACTGCAGATGCTGGTTAAAACAGAAGATAGACCCAAAAAGCTGGAGTCACTCAGGAGCATCTCTGGAGCAGTGTGCGATTTTGGCCCCCTAATTTGAGGAAGGACATTCTTGCTATTGAGGGAGTGCAGCATAGGTTTACAAGGTTAATTCCCGGGATGGCAGGACTGTCATGTGCTGAGAGAATGGAGCAGCTGGGCTTGTACACTCTGGAGTTTAGAAGGATGAGATGGGATCTTATTGAAACATATAAGATTGTTAAGGGTTTGGACACGCTAGAGGGAGGAAAAATGTTCCTGATGTTGGGGGAGTCCAGAACCAGGGGCCACAGTTTAAGAATAAGGGGTAAGCCATTTAGAACGGAGACGAGGAAACACTTTTTCTCATAGAGAGTTGTGAGTCTGTGGAATTATCTGCTTCAGAGGGAGGTGGAGGCCGGTTCTACGGATGCTTTCAAGAGAGAGCTAGATAGGGCTCTTAAAAATAGCGGAGTCAGGGGATATGGGGAGAAAACATGAATGGCGTACTGATTGGGGATGATCAGCCATGATCACATTGAATGGTGGTGCTGGCTCGAAGGGCTGAATGGCCTACTCCTACACCTATTGTCTATTGTCCTATTGAGAGAAGGAATGGGTGACGTTTCGGGTCGAGAATTCTGAAGAAGGGTCTCGACCCGAAACATCACCCATTCCTTCTCTCCAGAGATGCTGCTAGTACTCTTACAATTTCCCCTTTAAAGGTCCTCCATTTCTCTTCTACATCCTTCCCATAAAACAAAGTGTCCCAATTCACTCCTTTTAAATCCTTGCGCATTCCCTCAAAGTTAGCCTTTCTCCAATCAAAAATCTCCACCCCAGGTCCAGTTCTGACTCTCTCCATAATTATATTGTTGTTATAGCCTCTTCAGTACTTGAAAGGTGCTTGTATTAAAGGTGATAACTGCAGATTGTGGTAAAACTTTTGTGTGTTGAGCAATGGTGAATAGAGATGTATTTGATGAGTCCCATCAAAAGTCAGGTTGCCCTTGCCTGCCTCAATCTGAATATCCGAATAATCTTACCAAATATTTAATGTTCTTGATTCTGTTTCCTGTGGGAAGTGTGGACAGGACAGGGGCTGATGCAGAAGTTTAGTTTTGCTCCTGTTAGATGGTGCAGAAGGTTTGGTGGGTGATGTGACCTTGTTATATCTTGTTCTCATGTTGGGCTCCCTGGCCTGGGTGACCAGCCATCGGCCCCAGCCTTTGGCAGGAACGGCTTCCAGCTCCCACAGCTGGGCCAACGTCAGCGGAACTGATCAGTGACAAAAGCATCCACACTCCTATCGATTTTGGCAGATTCTGCTCGCTCTGAAAACTATCTTTGGTTGGTATTAATTATCCTTGGCTGTTTTCAGGTTGGTGGCCCCTCATCTATTCCAACCTTATTTTATTTCTATTTCACATTTCCAGCATCTGCAGTTATTTTTGTAATTTCCAGACCTCCGTTCTCGGGAGATGAGTGCTTCCCGCTGCTTTGAGGATATTTGCTGCTCATTAAATGTGTATGCATGTTATAAATGTATGGAATATATACTATGCTGGAAGAGTCATTGTTACGCTGCTTTCAGATCAAGAATTGTTCAGATCTGAAATCTCAGGCTGCTGTAATTGTTCAGATTTTCCAGTTATTGATGCAAGTCATTTCAACGTTCCCTTTTCTTCACTTCATTCCTGACACTGTTAGCAAATGTGCCATAAGGCTTTCTGGCTCACTTTGTTTTATTTTTCTTCCACCTTTGCTAGCTGTTGCTCAATTTCACAGGTTTGTTTTGCAGCATCTCGTCAGAGTAACCTCACTAAAGTAGGGTTATTATTCATCTGTGGAATTCGGCACCAAACGGGCCATGATCTTGCTGAAGGCGCATGTCCCAGGCAGAAGCCTGCGACAGGTCCACACTGTCTGGAGATGAGCCTTGCACCATGTGACTCACTACATCAGCTGGGTCCACTCTCCAATGTAAAGAGTTTTTTTATGCATAGATTTGCGATATACTTGTTATGCCTCTCGGTGGTGGGCTGCAGGTTGTGGTGTGAGCCCATGTGGGGACTGGCTCAAGGCTCAGACTGAGCTGGGATCTGGGGGAAGGCAGGGAGAATGTAAACTTTTGAGAAGGCAACATATGTGGAGAACTGATCCTAGTGTACCAAACATTAATTTGTACTTTATGACATCAATTAATAAAATATTAACAAATTTTCTGCTAATTTTGTGCCTGACCACTTTGCATGAAAAGATAAGTTGTATTCTCATTTTAATGGTATAGATTAAAGGTGGTTTTTTTAGCACAAGTGCTCAACACCAACCTGTATCTGCATTGTTCTCTTACACAGTAGAATCAATGGGAAGTAGTTAGTCTGAGTCGTCAGCCTCTCGAATGATCTGTGCCCGTCCTTCCTGGTGCGGGGGGGGGGGGGGGGAGGGGGGGGAGGAGGAGTCTTGGGGAGCTGCAGGAAATTCCAGGGCGGGGGACATAGGGAAAGTTTTGATCCACATCAAGATGAACTATGAGAATTTGGAAATGGAAATCCTGCTCTTTAACATAATTGACATAGAACAGCACAGGAACAGGCCCTTCAGCCCTCAATGTCTGTGCTGACCATGATGCCAAGACCAACTTGTATCTAATGCCATATAATCCATATCCCTCCATATCCATGTACCTAATCCAAAGGTCACTTAAATGCCAGTATCATATCTTCCTCCACCACCATCCCAGGCAATGCATTCTTGTCCCCAACCACCTTGCATTTGGTTTGCATGGTTCTCGTCACATGTAGCGAGATACAGTGAAGAGCTCTTGTTTGTATGCTATCCAGTCAAATCAAATCAGACTGCATATTATTACAATGAAGCCTCACACAAGCTTAACAGATACAACTCTGTACTCTGTAGTGTCATAGCACTGTAGCGTTACAGTTGCAGAGTAAATATATCTTGGCGCACAATGATGGAGGATGGGAGAACATCTTAACACGGTTTAATATGTTGAAAGATTGAAAAGACTAGGCTTGTATTTACTGGAGTTTATTAGGATGAGGGTGGGATTTATAGAAACATATAAAATTATAAAAGGACTGGACAAGCTAGATGCAGGAAAAATGTTCCCAATGTTGGGCGAGTCCAGAACCAGGGGCCACAGTCGTAGAATAAAGGGGCCATGTAAGACTGAGGTGAGAAAAAAAGTTTTTACCCAGAGAGTTGTGAATTTGTGGAATTCCCTGCCACAGAGGGCAGTGGAGGCCAAATCACTGGATGGATTTAAGAGAGAGTTAGATAGAGCTCTAGGGAGGGGCTGGTGGAATCAAGGGATATGGGAAGAAGGCAGGCACGGGTTATTGATTGAGGACGATTGACCATTATCATCATGAATGCCGATGCTGGCTCAAAGGGCCGAATGGCCTCCTCCTGCACCTATTTTCTGTTTCTATGGTTTGTGCGGAGGGAATGGACATTTCCTCAGACTGGTGCAGTGGAGGGAGATGAAGCCTGGCAAATGCTTGGTGGGCACAGGTGAGATTATTGAACTTTATTATATGTATTGAATGCTGTGTTTACAAAGCTGTCGTGCTGCTGCTGCAAGATGGAGATTCACTGTTCCGTTTTGGTACATATGACAATTCAGGATATAATTTTGAAACAGACAAGTAATGCAAGAGTGGTAGAGTACACAGTTGAAGAAACAGAATACACCAGTACAGCACAGGAGCAGACTCTGCAGAACAGATGCAATATGTCAAATGGCCTCATTCTCTTCCTATGTCTTTGGCACTTTGGTCCATAATGTCTATGCTGAACATGCTGCCACATTAACCTTGTCTGCCTGCACATAATTCATATCCCTTTATTCCCTGCATATCCATGTGTATATCTTCATGTCTTAAAACACAGCACTATCGTATCTGCCTTCACCACCCCTGGCAGCACGTTCCAGGCCCCCACCACCCTCTGTGTAAAGACTTGCCCCGTACCACAGATGAATGAAAGAGGTTCAGCTATGCAACTGTATATTTATTAACCTTTTGTAAAATTGGAGATAATTTTACAGATGTTTGAGTTTATTATTCTTTCCACACGCAGAATTACATTCAGAAGAAGGCTAATATAGACAACAGTGCAATATATTTAACCACACATTTACTCAACAGTCTCTAAGTCGGCACAACCTGATTCAATGATCATGGAGTCACGCAGATTGTCAGAGCAGGAGTTGGTGGCTTGGTAGTCAGATCAACATTTTCTGTACTGTTCATTTGCACACCCCATGCTTGCTTTTAACAACAACTTTGACAGTTTAAATGGATTCCAGCAGCCTACAAAAACGATGAACACAACCACACGGGTATCCAGTTCATGAAAGGGGCAGTTTATTTCATGGTTACACAAAGTGTTGGTTCCGTTTTAAACATTTTCAACGTTTTATCTTTTGGAATGTCAAGAGTGTGATTGGTTCCAATCTCTGCAAGGTACCCAAACATATTACTACATCTTCTTACCAAAATGCAATAAAATAAATTCCACAGATACCTCCCAGCAAAGGACATAATAAAGTGTCCTTCACGGGCACTTTTAAAGGCAGCAGAGCCACAGTGTAGAAACAGGGCTGTTACTATGAGTATTCACTGGTTCATGCCAGATCAGGGGAAAACAAGTTTCTCCTGATGCAAGCATCTTTTGGTAATAAGGTATTAGAGACAGTTTTGAGTCTGTAGCTTGCACCCACGGCTTAAGCTTGGCACTATGTTTATTCCGTGTGTATATGCCCTGTACTGATCTTGCCCAGAAAACCATCGGTCCATACCAAGACACCAACAAAGACAGCTCTAGTAACTACAGGCTTCTATGTTGCTGGCCAATGTTTACATTTAACTATGCTGATCTAGGTAAGGCACCCCACATGGTTCATCTGTGCAGGGAGACGGGCAAATCCACAGAAAATCATAAGGATTGTTTGTGAAATTATGAAATATTGTAGTGGATTAAAATACTGCTTTAATACATGAAGACAACTTTCAGCTTTGGTCAGTAAAACAATTGTTTCTTTTCCCTCTGCAGGAAAATAAGGTGTAAAAATTGCAACTCCAGATGAGTCAAAATGAATCTGTCCCTTGTTGAGTAACGTGGTCACAATAAGTGTGTGGAATGTGATCATCAGTGATCACCAACAGTAAAACGCATGGTGCTGGAGGAACTCAGCGGGTCAGGCAGCGTCTGTGGAGGGAATAGATAGGCTGCGTTTCCAGTCAGGACTCTTCTTCAGATTTCCTGGCCAGAAACGTTATCTGTCCATTCCATCCACAGTTGCTGCCTGACCTGCTGAGTTCCTCCAGCACTTTGGGTTTTGTCCAGCTTTCCAACATCTGCAATTCCTTATGTCTCCAGTCCACTCTATATTCCTGTAATTGCAACTATTAAAAAAAAACTTACCACATAAATATAAGTCCCAAGATACTGAAAATATTAACCTAGAACAATCCACAAAACGTTAAACACCATAACAAAATAGAATTGCTTCTGTCAAATCAATAAAGGTACAAATATGCAAATAATTTTTCTAAACCCATCATAATTAGCAAAATAGAACTCTGGAAACTCAAAATGTAAACATTTTGGGACGGAGAAAGTTCCCCACTTTTCAATGGCTGCAGATTCCGTTCAGTCAGAGCATCCGAACACAACGAGAAAAGTGCTGCATTTACACACAAACCTCAGCTGCCTGTAACATCGTGCTCATGCTTCTGTGAAGGATTGACATGCACATGAAATGAGGTGCTACCCAACCCTAAATCAGCATCAGCACCGAGCAACAGTCAACAAAGCAATTCCAACACAAACAACCGTAATGGCTGGAATCTGAAATTAAAAACACCGTGCTGAAAACAATCAGCAGTTTTAACAGCATCTGTGGGACAGAAAGAGCAGTAACACCTTAGAACCTTGTTTTCATTTCAGCAGAGGATTTCATTCAGATGAAACTAATTACGTTGGAGCTTTAAGTGATGGCAAATTAAGAGAAAGTTGAATTTTGAACATGGAAATAAAAATAATAATGCGGCTTCAATGCTGTTAGATGATATTAGGTGTGAGATTCAACTCAATTCATGAGAATTTGACAAATTTATTCTTAGCCACATTTTTCAGACTGATGCTTTGCTGAGTGAGGAATGTTGCTGATATGTTTCAGCAGCCCTGACCTCTTCCCAGAAGAGTGGCAATGAATGTTAATTCTGGCCACAACACAGGTGGTCTGAAGAAGGGTTTTGGCCTGAAACGTTGCCTATCTCCTTCGCTCCATAGATGCTGCTGCACCCGCTGAGTTTCTCCAGCATTTTGTGTACCCAGGGACAATTGATGTTGACATCTCTTCATTGGTTGACACGGACTGAAGCAACCAAACTGTGGTACATGGGGATGTGAGGCTGCTGCTGCCTCCAGCACTGGTTTTGTTTTACATGAAAACAAGACACCAGATGTAGCTTTTGAAAATGCCATTTTGGCTGCCTTTATATTTTGTCATCTCTAGGATAAACATTGTCATGTAATGCTAAAACCAGGCAATGTACTGATAGTAGGAACACAAGGAACTGCAGATGCTGGTTTAGAACAAAAGGACAAAGTGCTGGAGTAGCTCAGCAGGTCAGGCATCGTACCTGAAAAACATGGTCAGACGGGGATCCTTCTTCTGACCTGAAACGTTACCTATTCGTGCCCTCCAGAGATGCTGCCTGGCCCTATTGTACTAATAGTGCGATTGTCGTAGAATAAAGGATTGGCAAGTGAAGTTTGTAAACACAAACTGCTGGAGCAACAGTGAATCAGGCAGCATCTGAGGAGAGAATTGGACAGACCCCTTTTGACGGTTGAAGTTCCTCAAGATTGTTTGCTCAAGATTCCAGCAGCTGCAGACTCTTGTTTGTGTTTCTACAGTTTGTAACTATCATGAGGGCATTATTCCTTGCGGAATGAGATGGTTAATGACAAGTGGCCACCAAAGCCGGCGGAGGAAACAAAGGGAAATATTGCCTGTGAGGAATGAGTCAAACGAGGCTGTAGAGTGACGATCTAATGGCTGTAGAGTGACGATCTACAGCCACTCAGCTGAGGCAGCTTTGCAAGGTTTAGCAGGGATTAATCACGGTGCGTCATCTGATGGGCCTGTCCCACTTTGGCCGTCAGCTACCGATGGGCCGATGGCGCGCGAAGATTTAGTGCAGGACGAAGTCCACACTCCTTCACACCACTCCATGCGCCCGTCCCGCGCTACTCACATGCTAGCAGGTCGTGTAAATGGCGCCCGAATGACGGCCAAGTGGGAAAGGCCCTCGAGATAACCCCAGAATGAACATTTGCAAGAACATGGTTTACAAAATTAGGCACATGAAGAAAACTCAGGTGAGACAAACATTTGCACAGAGCTGCTTGAAATGATTCCTTTTAAGCTCATTTGGCACTGTATATTTCAAAAGGGCACATTAATTTCCATCAAATCTAAAAGTCTGTACAGTTACTGTTGCTACACATGTCAGAGATACTTTGCTATTTGACCAGTTGCTGCATTACAAGATTATGAATAGTGTGTTTACAATCTAGGGTTGCATTAATTTCAATGGCATTAATGTTCTAATCGGCTGAAAGACTAATCAATAAAGAGTGTTCATCCATACATTAACGATATATCCCTGAATATCACCCACAAACATAAATATGTATAAAACTATTTTCTCTCTGCAAACATGTCATTTTCAAAGTACACTAAAGATCAGCATCAAGGTGTACGTTTAATTAATTGGCTTTATCATCTCAACATTAAGAATATTTAGAAGACTCTTGTCTCTTAAAAGGAATGTTTGTAGGGTTGGAATAAAATAATTCAGAAATGCTTTGAGATTTGTTTTCAAAGTAAGGGACAAGGTGGAAATTGGAGGTCTTGTGAATGGATTGACCATGCCTTCCCAGCCCATGTAGGAGTAAAGGGCGGCTCGTTTATGGTTCACAGAGAAGGGGCAAAGATCGAGGCGTTTCCTCGTGTAGGTTTATTGGTGATTAATTGGTCATTCTTCCACCTTGTTGAACAAGAAACAGGAATCGTGTCGTTGCTACTTCAGTGTCTGTTACGGGAATGTCAGGCAAGGCTACAATTACATTTTGAGTCGAAACAAATACATCTCAGAATTATTACAAACTGGATATTGTTCAGCACGTAACCTTGAGATTTACGTCACCAGATCTTCAAATGAACTGGAAAAGATTGTTGAATTTTCAGCCGCTCACTTCTGAGGCAGAAGAGATCTCAGTTCTTGAATCTTTGAAACTACCAGGATGTTTTTTCTGCTTCTGTTTGCATTTTTTCAACATATGAACCTGAAAGAAAACAAGAAATCACAACAGGTGCAAAACAGTGTTTTCCTTCAGAGTGGAATGTGAGTGTTGCTTTGCCACAGGTAGAATAGTACAGCACAGGAACAGGCCCTTTGGCCCACAATGTCTGTGTCCAACATGATGCCATGATCAACACTTGTGTGCCTCACATATCCCATATCCATTTGCCTATCTAAAAGTCTCTTAAACACCACTATCGCATCTGCCTCAATTCTCTGGCTCATGAGTGGGAAAATGGGACTAACTTGAATGGGCATCTCGATCAGCAAGGATGAGTTGGGCCGAAGGGCCTGTTTCCTTGCTCTATGATCTGTAATTGATGTCCAAAGTCCCCACCATTTACTTCTGCTCCCTACCCCCTCACAGAGAGAGAGTGGGACCACTCAGCACTCAGAGGCCCACAGGAGCCGTTGGAAGTGAAGGAGGGGGAGGAGCGACACCCGACCGGTAAGGATAAAAATCTAGCGCGGGGCTTGTTTTTACCCAAATCCATAACGTTCCATTTGGAGAAGTGGGTTTTTTTTTTAGGAAGCCGCTGATTGGTGGAAGAGGACCCGAGGAAGCAGCTGATTGGGTGCAACCCCGGGTTTACTATTTTACATTTCTGCCTTCTGGGAGTGAGGGATTCTGGGAGTTAGGGATTCAGTATTTAGTAGTAAAGTTTAAAGGATAAGTTTTTGTGTTTTTAAAAAAAAAATATTTAATACAGAGTAATTTGGGAGTAAGGTATGGCAGTAGAGATTGGCCCCGTGGTTTGTTCAGCCTGCAACATGTGGGAGATCAGGGAGATGGTCGGTGTCCCTGGTGACTACGTTTGCAGGAAGTGTGTCCAGCTGCAGCTCCTGGCAGACCGCATTGAACGATTGGAACTGCGGCTGGATTCATACTGGAGCATCCACGATGCGGAGAAAGTCGTGGATAGCACGTACAGTGAGTTGGTCACACCGCAGGCAAAAGGTAGGAGAACAAGAAGGGAACGGGTGGCCAATAGCCAGCAAAGCAGTAGGCAGGTAGTGCAGGAGTCCCCTGCGGTCATCTCCCTCCTAAACAGGTATACCATTTTGGATACTGTTGAGGGAGATGGCTCATCAGGGGAATGCAGCAGCAGCCAGGTTCATGGCACCATGGGTGGCTCTGCAGCACATGAGGGGGGAAAAAAGAGGGGAAGGGCAATAGTAATAGGGGATTCAATTGTCAGGGGAATAGATAGGCGTTTCTGCGGCCGCAAACGAGACTCCAGGATGGTATGTTGCCTCCCTGGTGCAAAGGTCAGGGATGTCACTGAACGGCTGCAGAACATTCTGGAGGGGGAGGGTGAACAGCCAGTTGTCGTGGTGCATGTTGGCACCAACGATATAGGTAAAAAAAGGGATGAGGTCCTACAAGGTGAATTTAGGGAGCTAGGAGATAAACTTAAAAGTAGGACCTCAAAGGTAGTAATCTCCGGATTACTACCAGTACCACGGGCCAGTCAGAGTAGAAATAGGAGGATAATGCAAATGAATACGTGGCTTGAAAAGTGGTGCAAGGGGGAGGGATTCAAATTTTTAGGGCACTGGGACCAGTTCTGGGGGAGGTGGGACCGGTACAAACAGGACGGTTTGCACCTGGAATGGAATGGAACCAATGTTCTTGGGGAGTGTTTGCTAGTGCTGTCGGGGAGGATTTAAACTAATGTGGCAGGGGGATGGGTACAAGAGCAGAGAGGCAGGAGGGTGTAAAATGAGGGTAGAAGCATTAGGTAGCAAGGTGAAAGGTAAAAGTGGCAGGCAGACAAAACCAGGGCAAAAATCAAAAAGGGCCACTTTTCAGCAAAATTGTATAAGGGGTAAATGCGTTGTAAAGACAAGCCTGAAGGCTTTGTGTCTCAATGCAAGGAGTATTCGTAATAAGGTGGACGAGTTGAACGTGCAGATAGATATTAATGATTATGATATAGTTGGGATCACGGAGACATGGCTCCAGGGTGACGTAGGCTGGGAGCTGAACATCCAGGGATATTCAATATTCAGGAGGGATAGAGAGAAAGGAAAAGGAGGTGGGGTAGCGTTGCTGGTTAGAGAGGAGATTAAAGCAATGGAAAGGAAGGACATTAGCTTGGAGGATGTGGAATCGGTATGGGTAGAGCTACAAAACACTAAGGGGCAGAAAACGCTGGTGGGTGTTGTGTACAGGCCACCTAACAGTAGCAGAGAAGTTGGGGATGGTATCAAACAGGAAATTAGAAATGCGTGCGACAAAGGCAAAACAGTTATAATGGGTGACTTCAATCTACATATAGATTGGGTTAATCAAATTGGCAGGGGTGCTGAGGAAGAGGATTTTTTGGAATGTATGCGGGATAGTTATCTAAATCAACATGTAGAGGAACCAACGAGAGATCAGGCTATTTTAGACTGGGTTTTGAGTAATGAGGAAGGGGTAATTAGCCGTCTTGTTGTACGTGCCCCCTTGGGCAAGAGTGACCATAATATGGTTGAGTTCTTCATTAGGATGGAGAGTGACATTGTTAATTCAGAAACAATGGTTCTGAACTTAAAGAAAGGTAACTTTGAGGGTATGAGACGTGAATTGGCCAAGATTGACTGGCAATTAATTCTAAAAGGGTTGACGGTGGATATACAATGGAAGACATTTAAAGACTGCATGGATGAACTACAAAAATTGTTCATCCTAGTTTGGCAAAAGAATAAATCGGGGAAGGTAGTGCATCCGTGGATAACAAGGGAAATCAGGGATAGTATCAAAGCAAAGGATGATGCGTACAAAGTAGCCAGAAAAAGCAGCATACCAGAGGACTGGGAGAAATTCAGAGACCAGCAGAGGAGGACAAAGGGCTTAATTAGGAAAGGAAAAATAGATTATGAAAGAAAACTGGCAGGGAACATAAAAACTGACTGCAAAAGTTTTTATAGATATGTGAAGAGAAAGAGGTTAGTTAAAACAAATGTAGGTCCCATGCAGTCAGAAACAGGTGAGTTGATCATGGGGAACAAGGATATGGCGGACCAATTGAATAACTACTTTGGTTCCGTCTTCACTAAGGAAGACATAAATAATCTGCCTGAAATAGCAGGGGACTGTGGGTCAAAGGAGGAATTGAGTGAAATCCAGGTCAGTCGGGAAGTGGTGTTGGGTAAATTGAATAGATTAAAGGCCGATAAATCCCCAGGGCCAGATAGGCTGCATCCCAGAGTACTTAAGGAAGTAGCTCAGGAAATAGTGGATGCATTAATGATAATCTTTCAAAACTCTTTAGATTCTGGAGTAGTTCCTGAGGATTGGCGGGTAGCAAATGTAACCCCTCTTTTTAAGAAGGGAGGGAGAGAGAAAACGGGGAATTACAGACCAGTTAGTCTAACATCGGTAGTGGGGAAACTGCTAGAGTCAGTTATTAAAGATGGGATAGCAGCACATTTGGAAAGTGGTGAAATCATTGGACAAAGTCAGCATGGATTTACAAAAGGTAAATCATGTCTGACGAATCTTGTGGAATTTTTCGAGGATGTAACTAGTAGCGTGGATAAGGGAGAACCAGTGGATGTGGTATATCTGGACTTCCAGAAGGCTTTCGACAAGGTCCCACATAAGAGATTAGTATACAAACTTAAAGCATACGGTATTAGGGGTTCAGTATTGATGTGGATAGAGAACTGGCTGGCAAACAGGAAGCAAAGAGTAGGAGTAAACGGGTCCTTTTCACAATGGCAGGCAGTAACTAGTGGGGTACCGCAGGGCTCAGTGCTGGGACCCAAGCTATTTACAATATATATTAATGATCTGGATGAGGGAATTGAAGGCAATATCTCCAAGTTTGCGGATGACACTAAGCTGGGGGGCAGTGTTCGCTGTGAGGAGGATGCTAGGAGACTGCAAGGTGACTTGGATAGGCTGGGTGAGTGGGCAAATGTTTGGCAGATGCAGTATAATGTGGATAAATGTGAGGTTATCCACTTTGGTGGCAAAAACAGGAAAGCAGACTATTATTTAAATGGTGGCCGATTAGGAAAAGGGGAGATGCAGCGAGACCTGGGTGTCATGGTACACCAGTCATTGAAAGTAGGCATGCAGGTGCAGCAGGCAGTGAAAAAAGCGAATGGTATGTTAGCTTTCATAGCAAAAGGATTTGAGTACAGGAGCAGGGAGGTTCTACTTCAGTTGTACAGGGTCTTGGTGAGACCACACCTGGAGTATTGCGTGCAGTTTTGGTCTCCAAATCTGAGGAAGGACATTATTGCCATAGAGGGAGTGCAGAGAAGGTTCACCAGACTGATTCCTGGGATGTCAGGACTGTCTTATGAAGAAAGACTGGATAGACTCGGTTTATACTCTCTGGAATTTAGGAGATTAAGAGGGGATCTTATAGAAACTTACAAAATTCTTCAGGGGTTGGACAGGCTAGATGCAGGAAGATTGTTCCCGATGTTGGGGAAGTCCAGGACAAGGGGTCACAGCTTAAGGATAAGGGGGAAATCCTTTAAGACCGAGATGAGAAAGACTTTTTTCACACAGAGAGTGGTGAGTCTCTGGAACTCTCTGCCACAGAGGGTAGTTGAGGCCAGTTCATTGGCTATATTTAAGAGTGAGTTGGATGTGGCCCTTGTGGCTAAGGGGATCAGAGGGTATGGAGAGAAGGCAGGTACGGGATACTGAGTTGGATGATCAGCCATGATCATATTGAATGGCGGTGCAGGCTCGAAGGGCTGAATGGCCTACTCCTGCACCTAATTTCTATGTTTCTATGTTTCTAAAGCGGGCACCTGTGTGTGGAGCCACAGGAGATGGGCAAGGTACTCAATGAGTATTTCTCCTCTGTATCTACCGAGGTGAAAGACAGTAGGACGGAGGAACCCGGGGGTGTCAGTGGAAGTGTCTTGAGAGCAGTCAGGGTTACCATCGAAGAAGTACTGAAGGTACTGTCGTGTATGAAGGTAGACCTATCTCCAGGGACTGATCAGATATATCCAAGGACATTGTGGGAAACTGGAGAGGAAATTGCGGGAGCCCTGGTTGAAATTCACGAGTCGTCCTTAAATACAGGAGAGGTGCTGGAGGACTGGAGTCGTCCTTAAATACAGGAACGGTGCCGGAATATTGTGCCTCTTTTCAAGAAGGGCTGCCGTGAAAATGCTGGGAACTATAGGCCGGTGAGCTTAACATCTGGTGGGAAAGTTACTAGAGAGTATTCTGAGGGATACAGGCATTTAGATGGGCAAGGGCTGATTAGGGACAGTCAGCATGGTTTTGTATATAGGAGTTTGTGTCTCACAAATCTGATTGTTTTTGGAAGACGTGACCATAAAGGTCGATGAGGGCAGGGCTATAAATGTATATATGGACTTCAGCAAAGCATTCGACAAGGACCGCATGGTAGGCTGCTCTGGAGGTTAGATCGCATGGGATCCAAGGAGAGATAGCTGAATGGATAGAAAATTGGCTCCATGGAAGGAAGCAGAGGGTGATGGTGGAAGGTTGCTTCTCAAACTGGAGGCCTGTGACTAGTGATGTGCCTCAGGGTTCGGTGCTGGGCCCGTTACTGTTTGTCATCTACATCAATGATTTGGATGAGAACATACAGGGCAAGATTAGCAAGTTTGCTGATGATACTAAGTGGGTGGTATTGTAAATACTGAAGATAGTTCTCAAAAATTGCAGCAGGATCTTGATCAATTGGGCAGCTGGGTGGAGGAATGGTTGATGGAATTTAATAGAGAAGTGTGAGGTGTTGCATTTTGGGAAACACATGGGCAGAAAACATTGGTCTTAATCAGACAGAATATTGTGTGTAGAAATTAGAAGCTCACGTTAACAAAACATTGATGAGGTCACATTTTAAAGCATTGTGTTCAGTTCTGGGCACCATGTTATGGGAAAGATGTTGTCAAGCTGGAAAGGGCGCAGAGAAGATTTACAAGGATGTCACCAGGACCTGAGGGTCTGGGCTATAGGGAGGTTGAGCAAATTGGGACGAGTGCAGGAGGATGAGGGGTGATCTTATAGAGGTGGACAAAATCATGAGGGGAATAGATCGGGTAAGCGCACAGAGTCTTTTGCCCAGAGTTGGGGAATCGAGAACCAGAGGACATAGATTTAAGGTGAGGGAGGAAAGATTTAATAGGAACCTGAGGGGCAACATCTTTTACACAAAGGGTGGTGGGTGTATGGAACAAGCTGCCGGAGGAGGGAGTTGAGGCAGGGACTATCCAACATTTAAGAAACAGTTGGACTGGAACATGGATAGGACAGGTTTTGAGGGATAAATGCAGACGTGGGATTAGTGTAGATGGGACATATTGGATGGTGTGGGCAAGTTGGGTGTAAATGAAAGGACTAGCGCTGACCTTGTAGGACACGATTGCTCAGATCAACCCTCCACTATGCTCTGCCTCTACTACAAAGCCAGCTGCTCTGGACCCCAGGGGGGGACCACAACCATCTGCTGAAGTCCATGGGGACGCCACCCATCTCACACTGAGAGTCGGGAAAGTCACTGAAGAAGGATCTTGACCCAAAACGTCACCTTTTCCTTTTCTCCCGAGATGCTGCCTGACCCGCTGAGTTACTCCAGCTTTTTTGTGTCTATCTTCACTTTATGCCAGCATCTGCTGTTCCTTCCTACACCACGATGAGGGTAAAGCAGTGGATGTTGTCTATATGGATTTCAGTAAGGCCTTTGACAAGGTTCCCCATGGAAGGTTGGTTAAGAAAGTTCAATCTTTGGGTGTTAATGGCGGAGTAGCAAGATGGATTCAACAGTGGCTGAATGGGAGATGTCAGAGAGTAATGGTGGATGGCTGTTTGTCAGGTTGGAAGCCGGTGACCAGTGGGGTGCCTCAGGGATCTGTGTTGGGTCCACTGTTGTTTGTCATGTACATCAATGATCTGGATGATGGGGTGGAAAATTGGATAAGTAAGTATGCAGATGATACTAAGATAGGTGGTGTTGTGGATAATGAAGTAGATTTTCAAAGTCTACAGAGAGATTTGGGCCATTTGGAAAAGTGGGCTGAAAAATGGCAGATGGAGTTTAATGCTGATAAGTGTGAAGTGCTACATCTTGGCAGGACAAATCAAAATAGGACGTACATGGTAAATGGTAGGGAATTGAGGAATGCTGTGGAACAGAGGGATCTAGGAATAACTGTGCATAGTTCCCTGAAGGTGGAATCGCATGTAGATAGGGTGGTAAAGAAAGCCTTTGGTGTGCTGGCCTTTATAAATCAGAGCATTGAATATAGGAGTAGGGAAGTAATGTTAAAATTGTACAAGGCATTGGTAAGACCAATTCTGGAGTATGGTGTACAATTTTGGTCGCCTAGTTATAGGAAGGATGTTAACAAAATAGAGAGAGTACAGAGGAGATTTACTAGAATGTTGCCAGGGTTCCAGCAACTATGTTGAGAGGTTGAACAAGTTAGGTCTTTATTCTTCGGAGCGCAGAAGGTTAAGGGGGGACTTGATTGAGGTCTTTAAAATGATGAAAGGGATAGACAGAGTTGACGTGGATACGTTTTTCCCATTGAGGGTAGGGAAGTTTCAAACAAGAGGGCATTACATGAGAATTAAGGGATAGAGGTTTCGGGGTAACGTGAGGGGGAACTTCTTTACTCAGAGGGTGGTGGCTGTGTGGAATCAGCTTCCAGCAGAAGTGGTGGAGGCAGGATCGATTTTAACATTTAAGAGTAAAGTGGATAGGTATATGGACGTGAAGGGAATGGAGGGGT
This sequence comes from Okamejei kenojei, assembly GCA_035221665.1. Lineage (NCBI taxonomy): Eukaryota > Metazoa > Chordata > Chondrichthyes > Rajiformes > Rajidae > Okamejei > Okamejei kenojei. The sequence continues at coordinate 708,018 of CM069131.1, forward strand.
ATGGTCTGAGTGCAGGTAGATGGGACTAGGGGAAAACAAATGGTCGGCACAGACTGGAAGGGCCGAGAGGGCCTGTTTCCGTGCTGTAATTGTTATATGGTTATATGGTTATATGGTTATGGTTATATCCATTGCACTGTTCTCCTCTAAGATGCTTAATTACCACCTTAATAAATGTAATTAAATTTGCGGGACAGATTCTCACGGAAACAGTCTACCGAACAGTCTCCCCAAAGACTAGGGTGTTGCCTTGATCTTCCAACCTACTTCTTTGTGGACTTTGCACTTTTTCTGTGTAACTGTAACGCTGTAACACTACATTCTGCACGCTGGTAATTTTTTGATCTGCACTACTTGTTGTACGCCAATTTATTCATGTGTGGTATGACCATATAACAATTATAATTGTTATATGGTCATACCACACAAGAATAAATTGGCGTACAACAAGTAGTGCAGATCAAAAAAATGTGTGGTATGAGTAATTGAAGAAAGGTCCCAACCCAAGACATCGCCCGTACATTCCTTCTACGGTTGCTGCCTGAGAGCCAGTGAGTTCCTCCAGCACTTTGTGTTTTGCTCATGATTCCAGCATCTACAGTTCCTTATGCCTCTATAGAATGATGTAGTTTAAGTGAATAGCGTGTAAACAAAAGCTTTTCACTGTATCTCGGTACACGTGATAATATGAAACAATACCAATGTTCCTGTTCACTCCCCACCTTTACAAGTTAAGCTAGATTCTGCCCTGACCTATTTGCCAACTTGTTCCCTGTCAGTAATAAAGTCCTCTTCCAGTACTTCATCCATGGTCCCATGGATAGGTGAGGAGGTGTGAACTGCAGATGCTGATTTACACCGAAGATAAACACAAAATGCTGGAGTAACTCAGCGGGACAGCAGCATGTCTGGAGCGAAGGAACAGAAACATAGAAACATAGAAAATAGGTGCAGGAGTAGGCCTTTCGGCCCTTCGAGCCTGCATCGCCATTCAATATGATCATGGCTGATCATCCAACTCAGTATCGCTTACCTGCTCTCCATACCCCCTGATCTCTTTAGCTACAAGGACCACATCTAACTCCCTCTAAATATAGCCAACGAACTGGACTCAACTACGTTCTGTGGTAGAGAATTCCAGAGATTCACCACTCTGTGTGAAAAATGTTTTACTCATCTCGGTCCTAAAAGATTTCCCCCTTATCCTTAAACTGTGACCCCTTGTCCTGGACTTCCCCAACATCGGGAACAATCTTCCTGCATCTAGCCTGTCCAACCCCTTAAGAATTTTGTAAGTTTCTATAAGATCCCCCCTCAATCTTCTAAATTCTAGCGAGTACAAGCCGAGTCTATCCAGTCTTTCTTCATATGAAAGTCCTGACATCCCAGGAATCAGTCTGGTGAACCTTCTCTGTACTCCCTCAATCGCAAGAATGTCTTTCCTCAGATTTGGGTTCAGACTGTTCTTGGACATGGATCAGGAGGGATTGGACATGGGGGGATCGGATAAAGTCGAGGTATGTAGACATTAATTCAGTGGGACAGGAGCAGTCAGAAACAATGGGTCTGCCAGGGCAGTTGTGTTTGTGGATTTGTGGTAGAAGGTAAAACTGAGGCGTGCGGGGCTGGGAAACGATAAGGTTGGAGGCTGTGGAGGGCAGAGAGCCGGAAGTGATGAAATCTGAAATGGTGTTTGATATTAAGGCCTGGTGCTCATCTGTGGGGTCATGGTCTAAGGATAAGTAGGAGGATCGTCATAGTCGCTAGACTACCACGACACCTCCCTTGTCAGCAGGTTAGATTATAATGTCAGGGTTGCTGCAGAGTGAGCAGAGGACTGTACGTTCAGAGGGGGTGAGGTTGGAGTAGATAAGGGGAGTGGAAAAGTTGAGACGGTTGATGTCATGCCGGCAATTAGAAATGAAGAGGAGGTGTGAGCTTGAAATGTCTCCCTACCTTTGGGCCAGCAGCAGAGATGATGATGATCCCTGGGGACTGGATCCAGGGCTCGCCGTCCACCTGTAGAGGGACGGCCTTGAGCAGCGTCACGCGGAAGTAGGTGCCCTGTGCTATCCGGATGCCAGACCGCAGGCCGCTCTGCACCTGTCCCTGAATATGGCAAAGACACACCATTAACCTGCAGCACACCCGGCATCCTCACCCACTACCAACAAAGCACTACAAGGGGAATCTAATATAGGAGCAACGAGGTCCTTCTGCAGTTGTACAGGGCCCTAGTGAGACCACACCTTTGTGCAGTTTTGGTCCCCTAATTTGAGGAAGGACATTCTTGCTATTGAGGAAGTTCAGCGTAGGTTTACAATGTTAATTCCCGGGATGGCGGGACTGTCATGTGCTGAGAGAATGGAGCAGCTGGGCTTGTACACTCTGGAGTTTAGAAGGATGAGAGGGAATCTCATTGAAACATATAAGATTGTTAAGGGTTTGGATACGCTACAGGCAGGAAACATGTTCCCGATGTTGGGGGAGTGCAGAACCAGGGGTCACAGTTTAAGAATAAGGAGTAAGCCATTTAGAACGGAGACGAGGAAACACTTTTTCTCACAGAGAGTGGTGAGTCTGTGGAATTCTCTGCCTCTCGGCAGGTTCTCTGGATGCTTTCAAGAGAGAGCTAGACAGGGCTCTGGATATGGGGAGAAGGCAGGAACGGGATACTGATTGGGGATGATCAGCCATGATCACATTCAATGGCGGTGCTGGCTCGAAGGGCCGAATGGCCTCCTCCTGCACCTATTGTCTATTGTCTATAATTACACAGCTTCCTGCTACAGCCGAACATCACACTTTCTCTACATCTGGTTGACTAGAGCTGAGGTTTTAAGGTGAGGGGAGTGGGTAAGATTGAATAACAAAATCTGAGGGGTAACATGTACACGGAGAAAGGTAGGTGTATGGAATGAGCTGGCAGAGGAGGTAGGTACATTTGGACAGGTACATGGATAGGACAGGTTTAGATATAGGACAAACACATGCTGTTTAACTCGTTGACTTTGGCATAAGAATGTTTAGTTTAGTTTAGAGATACAGCATGGAAACAGGCCCTTTGGCCCACTGAATCTACACCATAGTTTTATGCTATCCCTCTTTCGCATCCACTCCCTACACATTGTGGGCAATTTACAGAAGCCAATTAACCTACAAACGTGCACGTCTTTGGAAACTGGAGAATCCGGAGAAAACCCACGCGGTCACAGGGGAGCGTACAAACTCTGTACAGACAGCACCCGTAGTCAGTGTCAAGCCCGGGTCTCTGGCGCTGTGAGGCAGTAACTACCACTGCGCCACCGTGCCAAATGTGATGACTTTTGACGGAATGGGGGACAGACAACTTGAGTTATTAGCAGGACTGTTTAATGTGTGCAATATTCTACTGCAGCCCCCAAGACAGGATGCAGAAATCAGGGGGAGAGTGGCCATCTGGAATTTAACTGCTCCGGGTATCACAGTGACCTCAAGCGGACCCGCTGACTCCACTCACAGGCACACATCTCCACAGATGCTGCCTGAGCCGCTGAGTTACTCCAGCACTGTGTCCATGTTCTCCACAGATGCTGCCTGAGCCGCTGAGTTACTCCAGCACTGTGTCCATGTTCTCCACAGATGCTGCCTGAGCCGCTGAGTTACTCCAGCACTCTGTGTCCATGTTCTCCACAGATGCTGCCTGACCCGCTGGGTTACTCCAGCACTCTGTGTCCATGTTCCCCACAGATGCTGCCTGACCCGCTGAGTTACTCCAGCACTCTGTGTCCATGTTCTCCACAGATGCTGCCTGACCCGCTGAGTTACTCCAGCACTCTGTGTCCATGTTCTCCACAGATGCTGCCTGACCCGCTGGGTTACTCCAGCACTCTGTGTGCTCCACATTTGTGTCTTTACCATATGAACGACACCAGTGACTCCGACGACTTCCAGCATCCCGTCATCGATGCTGGGCCGGTCATAGTGGCCGTCACTGTCTCCGCCCCACAGATCCGCTCCTGATCCCCAGCTGTGAACATAATCAGACAGCACCGAGGTAAGCACCACAATAAATCAGCAATATGCTGCTTGATTGTAAGCACCATTCATGCAGTCCACAAACTCCTTCCACACCACACAGTTTATGGCAACCCTACCATTCATAAAACACTGCTACCTATAATTTTCCACCTGGTTTAGTTTAGAGATACAGCGTGGAAACAGGCCCTTTGGCCCACCGTCCATGCCGACCAGCAATCCCCGTACACTAACACTACCCTACACACACTAGGTGCAATTTACATTCATACCAAGCCAATTAACCTACAAACCTGCACATCTTTGGAGTATGGGAGGAAACCGGGGATCTCAGAGAAAACCCACGCAGGTGGAGAACGGGGAGAACGTACAAACTCCGTACAGGCAGCACCCGTAGTGTGGTTGTGACCCATTGCCCCCTTTCACCAAGTGTCGCAGAACAGAGAGAGGTGCAGGGGAGTGGGAGGGGGGAGTGAGGGGAGGAGGGGGGGGGAAATAGATGAGGGGAAGGGTGGGGATGGTGGTCGGGGTGGAGGTGGGGATGGGCGAGGGTTTGGGATGGGGGAGAGAGATGAGGGTGGGGATGGGGATGGGGGAGGGGTGGGGATGGGGGAGGGGGAAGGGTGGGGATGGGGGGTGCTGGGTATTGGGGGAGGGGAGGGGTGGCAATAGGGGGAGGAGTGGGGATGGGGGAGGGGTGGTGATGGGGGAGGGGTGGGGATGGTGGTGGGGGTGGGGATGGGGAGGGGGAGGGGTGGGGATGGGGTAGGAGTGGGGTTGGGGGAGGGGTGGGGATGGTGGTGGGGGTGGGGATGGGGGGAGGGGGAGGGGTGGGGATGGGGGTAGGAAAGGGGTTGGGGGAGGGGTGGGGATGGGGGAGGGGTGGGGATGGGGGAGGGGTGGTGGTGGTGGGGGGGGTGGGGATGGGGGAGGGGTGGGGTTGGGGGGATGGGATGGGGGAGGGGTGGGGATGGTGGTGGGGGTGGGGATGGGGGAGGGGGGGGGATGGGGGGGGAGGGGTGGGGATGGGGGGTGGGGTGGGGGGGGGGATGGGGATGGGGATGGGGATGGGGGGGGAGGAGTGGGGTTGGGGGAGGGGTGTGGGGTGGGGAGGGGTGGGGATGGGGGGGAGGGGGGGGGGATGGGGGAGGGTTGGGGATGGGGGAGGGGTGGGGATGGGGGGAGGGGTGGGGATGGGGATGGGGGGAGGGGGGTGGGGATGGGGGAGGGGGGGAGGGGTGGGGATGGGGGTGTGGATGGGGATGGGGTGGGGTGGGGATGAGAGGCTGACCTGGGGATGTTGAGGAAGATGAGGCCCTCGATGCTGGGCAGCTCCAGCTCCTTGTCATCCACCTGCAGCTTGATGTCCCTGTGTAGACTCCGTGTGTGGCTGAGCTTCTGTAGACCCACCTTTACATACACCCCCTTGTTATGAAACCTGCCGTACAAAACAAAAGTCAAATGGGAAAGAAAGAAAATATATTTACAGTCACTGAAATAATGATTAAAGTCAAATAGTCCCTGCCCCCCTCCTGCAGTCCCCACTGCCACCAACTCCACCTAACTAGGTGTGAAGATCGCGTCGGGAAGAACTGCAGATGCTGGTTTACATCAAAGATAGACACACAATACTGGAGCAACTCATCGAGACAGGCAGCATCTCTGGAGAGAAGGAATGTGTGACGTTTCTGGTCATAACACTATTTTGAGTCTGAAGAAGGGCCTCAGCCAAAAATCTCTGTCCATTCCCTCCACAGATGCTGCATGTCCTGCTGGGTTACTCCAGCACTTTGTGTTTTACTGATGTTTCCATAATCTGTAGTTGCTTGTGTGTCGTGTCTTTGTGTATCACAGATGAGCAGACGACAGAAGAGTGGAATAATCCCACAGTGTTGTTCCTCAATAAAGGATCAGGCAGGTCGCAACATGGGGAATCCCACAGAACCGTGGGGAAGTGGCAGTGGGGAAGTGACGGTGACGGTGGAGAAGTGACGGTGGGGAGGTGCGGTGGGTAAGTGGCGGTGAGGAAGTGACGGTGACGGTGGGGAAGTGACGGTGACGGTGGGGAAGTGATGGTGGGGAAGTGGCAGTGGGGCAGTGACGGTGACGGTGGAGAAGTGACGGTGGGAAAGTAGCGGTGGGGAAGTGGCGGTGAGGAAGTGGCGGTGGGGAAGTGGCGGTGGGGAAGTGGCGGTGAGGAAGTGGCGGTGGGGAAGGTAAGTGGCGGTGGGAAGTGGCGGTGGGGAAGTGACGGTGACGGTGGGAGAAGTGACGGTGGGGAAGTGACGGTGGGGAAGTGGCGGTGAGGAAGTGGCGGTGGGGAAGTGGCGGTGACGGTGGGGAAGTGGCGGTGGGGAAGTGACGGTGGGGAAGTGGCGGTGTGGGGAAGTGGCGGTGGGGAAGTGGCAATGGGAAAGTGACGGTGAGGGTGGGGAAGTGACGGTGAGGGTGGGGAAGTGGCGGTGGGGAAGTGACGGTGATGAAGTGGCGGTGGGGAAGTGACGGTGATGAAGTGACGGTGGGGAAGTGGCGGTGGGGAAGTGGCGGTGGGGAAGTGACGGTGATGAAGTGACGGTGGGGAAGTGACGGTGGGGAAGTGACGGTGGGGAAGTGACGGTGGGGAAGTGGTGTTGGGGAAGTGGCAGTGAGGAAGTGACGGTGGGGAAGTGGCGGTGGATACGGAGGGTGGATGATAAGGTCCCATACAGGGAGTTGATTTGTTGGTGGGGATAAAAGAGCAGGAATTGGTTATTGAATAAGACGTCCATCAGGGGAATTATCAGATTGTTGCTGGTCCGTGGGCTCAGGCCACACGTTGGTGCAGGGTGGGCAGGGAGTGGGTGGTGGGGTGAACACGGGAGCTCCTGCAGGTGACCTGCAGGTTGGTCCAGTGAGGGATGGGGAAACGGGGCTGGTGCACGTGTGGGGATGGAGTTGGGGCAGGAGGGGGGTTCAGCTTCAGGTACACCGGGCAGCTGGCATCTGGATGGGAGGGGAGCAGATATCCTCGCAGGGAGAGGCGGTGGTGGCAAATACACCAGTCACTGAGTGGGGCATTGACGGGAAGGAGGAGGGTCAGGAGCAGTAAAGGTGAAAGGGCAGCCAGGCCAGGGGAAGGCAGGGAATGTGGCAATGCACTGTGAGGAGTGTAGATAAAGCAGGTGAGTGCGGGGGACTGTGATGTGTGGGCATTAAGGAGAGGGTCACCAGATGGACAGTGCAGGCAGCTGCAGGTTCCAGGGTTTGGACCTCGTGATAGCGAAGGTGAGAGTTGGGGGAGTTGTGAGAGGTGACTGTCCCTGTTGTGTGTGCTTGCTCACGTATACAGGCTTTCGATGGGGAGAGGGGAAGGTGCAGAGTAATAACCTGCTGTTGAACTTGCCGGGATCGTCCAGCCGAGCCTGGTGGAAGTCCAGGCTGAGCTCAGCATCAATGCCCAGCCCACAGTAGTTGTTCATCTGTACGATCTGCTGAGATAAAGCAGCACACTGTAGGTAGAGGCTTAGACTGTACACACCAACACATTCATACACCACTCAATGTCCACAATTACATCACGGTATTTGTCCAGCTCCCGGCCTCTCATACACCATTGTAAAGGCAACTCTACATCTTGCAATTGGTAACATAATAAATGCAACAGAAAACGTCAAAAAGTAACGCGTGTCAGTGTATGCAGTCTGTGGGTGTGAAGCTGCAGGTGTGAGGATGTGGGTGTGAGTGTGAGGATGTGGGTGTGAGGCTGTGAGTGTGAGTGTGAGGCTGTGGGTGTGAGACTGAGTGTGAGACTGTGGGTGTGTCAGTGTGAGGCTGTGAGTGTGAGGCTGTGCATGTATATTAAGGGGAAAGTGTAACTAGGAGGAGTATCGAGTCGTCAAGGACTAAAGTGGACATCTATACCTGGGGCCGTAGTAGGTGGACAAGATGCTCAGTGAGCATTAGCCCTCTGTTTTAATTGTGGAGCAATATGAAGACTAGGAAACATGGGACAGTTAATGGTGATGTCTTGAGAACAATCTGTACTCTGTTGAATGTCCTATGGGAGATATCGACCAAGCACAGGCAAGTGGAACTAGCTTAGATGGGGCATCTTGGTTGGTATGGACAAGTTGGGCCACAAGTCATCTTTCCATGTGGAATAACTGTGACTGTGCATAAAGGTAGACAAATCTCCTGCGTATGATAGTAAGATTAAACGAGAACTTACCAGTTTGAAGTTTGATCTTTATTCTATGAGGAGTTATTGAACTGAATATAGTAAGATCTGAAAACCAGGACTACCAGCTGACCTTTATGAGAGAGGGTTGGGAGTGGAGGGCACGTAATCCCTCAATGTAACTCCTCATAAAATAAAGATCAAACTTCAAACTGGTAAATTCTCGTTTAATCTTACTATTTTACTTCGGAGTCACGTGACTATGTGAAGATTTCAAAGATCTATGATTTCATGCTGCGGAAGCAAGTCCATGCGTCACACACTGCGTTAGTTGACCAAGGAGGAGTGAAATTATAATGCATTTCCCCAAAAAGTTAAGACATGCCCCCACACATTTTCACCTTACCAAATCTGGCCCTCCTTTGCAAAAAGTTTGGATTTAAAGCATGCTGATGCTTTATTAAGAAATAGAAAATATGAAACAAAAATTACCCCTAACACTCGGGGTAAATTATAAGACAGAATTCAAAATAGAATTAGCGAATACCCCTGGCCCGGCAATGGGTTTGTTATAGAATGTCTGAAAAGTCCTCTCATTTGACCATCCTGCCGCCGCAAGGATGTGGTCCATAGGAACTTCCAAAGTCCTCGCTGCCGACGTTGTTGCAGTCATGGTGGAGTGAGATTTAAAAATATCAGTGTCCACACCTGCACAAGCCAACACCTGTCTTAACCACCTCGAGATGGTCTGCATTGACACTCTTTTGTGAGGTTGTTTGTGACTAACAAATACTGCTAGTTCTGTGCCTCTGAGGTTTTTTGTGACCTCGATATATTGTAATAAATGTGTGACCACACACAGCCGAAGGTCCACGGGGCATGCTACAAATTCCAATTTGAGACCTGATGCCCCTGGTCTGCTCTGCTTGATTATGCCATGCACATAGAAAGTTATTTTATTGGTACCTATTACCATAGTGTTCAGTCGCAGTTCATGCAGTTACTGTACCCGTTGTGCCAAAACCAGCGCCATGAGCATGACCACTTTAAAAGTTAATTTGACCAGAGGCAGAGATGCAGCTGGAGCCCTCCACCGAAGCAGTGTCAGAACAATGTTCACATCCCAAATCTCCGAGTATCTAGACCTGGGGGGATTGGTGTTAAAGATACCCTTCATGAGTCTCGATACCAGTGGGTGAGACCCGGCAGCGTGGTGTTTCATCCCCAGCAATAAATATGATGATAGTGCACTCCTGGCACAATTGTTGACTGTAACTCAGTCTTTCATCAAAGTATAGACTGGACAGGAATTCTAAAACATCCGTCACACGTGCCGTGTTATACGTGATGTTGGATCGTAAGCAGAATGTTTCCCATTTTCTAATATAGGTGATGTACTGTTTTTTGGTGCTATCTCTCCAAGCCCCAGTGATCATGTCCAAAGTTTGATCCGTCAGTCCGAGCCCCAGAAAAGGTCTCCTCAGAGCCTGCAAATCAATAAATATATCCGGTCATGTAATGGGTGGCTCTCCCCTGTTACAGGATGAACCAACAGATTACACCATTTGGGAATGGTCATACAAGGCTCAGATACCATTCCCAGAATCAATGGGAACTATGGTTGAGGGCCAGTCGGGTACTACCAAAATACCCAATGCGGAGTCCTGTTGGATCTTTTGCAAGACCCGACTGATGAGGCAAAAGGGAGGGAATGCGTAGAAAAACAATCCTCCCCAGTGTAGCGAGAATGCATCCATCGCTACTGCCCCAGGGTCTGGCTCCCAAGCAACATACTTTGGCAATCGGTGATTAAGCCGGGATGCGAATAGATCGATATCTGGCGTTCCATACCGAGCAACAATGTCGGTGAACACTTTATGGTCCAACATCCATTCGGTGTTGTCATTAAATTTCTGTTACCTGGTGTCCGCCACTGTATTGTGCGTATCTGGCAGGTAGGCAGCTGAAATCCAAATGTTTCTTATAATACACCAGTGCCAAATAAGGTTAGCCAAATTATCACAGGATATTGACTTAATTCCACCCATGTGATTGATATATGCCATCGCTGTGGTGTTGTCAATCTGAAGCTGAACATGCAGATGATGCATATTTGTAAAATAAGCCTTGAGCCCATAGAATGCTCCCAACAACTCCAGATAATTAATACCATGTAACTGAAGAAATTATGAAATCATGCAAATCTCACATGCCACCGCCACTAGAGATGGTATTAGTAGCTCCCCATCCTTGAGCGCTAGCATCAGTTTGTAATATTACTGAAGGACTGCTAACTGAAATGATATTGGAGCCATGCCGAATGTTGGTCGTCCACCATTGTAATTCAGAAATAGCATCGGCTGGTAATCGCATAGGTCTGTTGAAATGACCTGCGTGATTTTTGAGCGCTTGCTCCTTTGCACATTGTAAATTTTGATAATGCAAAGGTTCAAACTGTGCAGCCACTAATTTGCTAATTACCCTGGCCACTTGCCGAATAGATGGTTGCTCAACAACAAGGTTGTTACAGGCTTCTATTAATTCTAATCTCTTGCCCCAGGGCAGAGTCACAGACATGTGAACAGAGTTAATAGTAAACACCAAATAATCAATAACCGTGGATGGTATTAACTTAGATTTATCTGGATGGATGAGAAACCCCAATCTCTCAAACAAGTTTTAGCGGCTAAAACAGATAATTTAGCTAATTCCAGTTTTCCCTACGATTAGGATATCATCCAAATATGCCATGACAATGTATTTTTGAGCTCTGAGAAGTGCAAGAGCTGGTTTTAATATTTCGGTAAATAATCTGGGGGCTGATGTTAGGTAACGCCATAATGAAATTTAACAGTTGCCCCATCCAGTTAAACTTCAAATACTTCCGGTGATCCCTGTGAATATGTACCAAATAGTATGCATCTTTGAGATCGATGCATGCCATAAAGCATCCTTTGGAAATCAGTTGTTTGGCAGTAATGAAGGTTTCCATTTTGCAGTGTTTATACTGCACAAAAGCATTAAGCTGAGTCAAATCAAGGATGATACGGCATCAGCCTTCTTCCTTTTTCCTCGTAAATATATTAACCATATAACCATATAACAATTACAGCACGGAAACAGGCCCTCTCGGCCCTTCCAGTCCGTGCCGACCATTTGTTTTCCCCTAGTCCCATCTACCTGCACTCAGACCATACCCCTCCATTCCCTTCACGTCCATATACCTATCCACTTTACTCTTAAATGTTAAAATCGATCCTGCCTCCACCACTTCTGCTGGAAGCTGATTCCACACAGCCACCACCCTCTGAATAAAGAAGTTCCCCCTCACGTTACCCCGAAACCCTCTGTCCCTTAATTTCTCATGTCATGCCCTCTTGTTTGAATCTTCCCTACCCTCAATGGGAAAAAAACGTATCCACGTCAACTCTGTCTATCCCTTTCATCATTTTAAAGACCTCAATCAATCAAGTCCCCCCTTAACCTTCTGCGCTCCAAAGAATAAAGACCTAAACTTGTTCAACCTTTCTCTGTAACATAGTTGCTGGAACCCTGGCAACATTCTAGTAAATCTCCTCTGTACTCTCTCTATTTTGTTGACATCCTTCCTATAACTAGGCGACCAAAATTGTATCATACTCCAGAATTGGTCTTACCAATGCCTTGTACAAATTTTAACATTACTTCCCTACTCCTATATTCAATGCTCTGATTTATAAAGGCCAGCACACCAAAGGCTTTCTTTACCACCCTATATCTACATGCGATTCCACCTTCAGGGAACTATGCACAGTTATTCCTAGATCCCTCTGTTCCACAGCATTCCTCAATTCCCTACCATTTACCATGTACGTCTATTTTGATTTTGTCCTGCCAAGATGTAGCACTTCACACTTATCAGCATAAACTCCATCTGCCATCTTTCAGCCCACTTTTCCAAAATGGCCCAAATCTCTCTGTGACTTTGAAAATCTACTTCATTATCCACACAACCACCTATCTTAGTATCATCTGCATACTTACTTATTCCAATTTTCCCCCATCATCCCATCATTGATTGTACATGACAAACAACAGTGGACCCAACACAGATCCCTGAGGCACCCCACTGGTCTCCGGCTTCCAACCTTATCCACCATTACTCTCTGACATCTCCCATTCAGCCACTGTTGAATCCATCTTGCTACTCCGCATTAACACCCAAAGATTGAACCTTCTTATCCACCTTGACAAAGGCCCTGAAATCCATCCACTGCTTTACCCTCATCTTTTTCCCTATCCGCTTCTATTTATTCAAGAAGGAGTTTTGTTCAACATGACCTTCAGCCACATCCATGTTGACTGTCCTGATCAGACCTGTTTATCCAGATGCTTATAATATTATCTCTAAGTATCCTTTCCATTAATTTGCCACCACTACGTCAAACTAATAATCTATAATTGCTAGGTTTATTCTTTGAACCCTTTTTAACAATGGAAACAAACGTGGTCCCGTTTCAAATGACATTTGAAATATTTCTGTCATAGCTCCTGCTATTTACACTATCTTCCCTTCTTTGTCCTAGGGATATCCTGTGGACTGGAGAATTATCCACTTTTATATTTTTCACCAGTATTCCTCCTCTTTGAATCTCTTAGTTTCCATAGCTACTCTACTCTTTCCCCTTAACTCACGGGTTCAATATCCTTCTCCTTGGTGAATTACCGAAGAAAAGAAATTGTTCAATATCTCCCCCATCTCTTTTGGCTCTGCAGATAGCTGTCCATTCTGGTTCTCTAATGGTCCAATTTTATCCCTCGTTATCCTTTTGCTATTAATATAGCTGTAGAAACCCTTTGGGTTTACTTTCACCTTTCTTGCCAAAGCAACCTCTTGATCAGCAACCCTCTATATTAGAATATCAAATTCATGAGGGTCATGCCCCGACTACTCAATTACCCCTTTTAGATGCAATTTCTATATTTCTGCTTGCACCTCCAAACTTTCCTGCTGTGAAAGAATGAACGTACAATTTGGTTCATGTTGTGTGGGTGGTAATGAATTGGGAAGGAACTCAATTTAGAACCCCTCTATACTGTGCAGTATAAATGGATCGGATGTTATTGAACTCCAATGGCATCCAAAAAACATAATCTCCCACCAACTTGTAAAATGGTCCCACACACCCCATGTTCTTGGAAGGATCCAGACCCACCTACCTCCATAGTTACCAGTGGTTTCAAGGTTATTACTTCCGTCCCTGAGTTTTGGGGGGTAGAGATGCTGGAATGCGGGGATGGCGCATTTTTTCCAAGAAGGCCGGTCTGCCTTGGCCTAAAAAAAGACCTCGGTCCTGAATATCGGCCTTCGAGCTTTCAACCAGCCTCAGGAAAACCATTTTCTGCTGCTGGTGGATGCATAGGGGTACTGCCGCCAGAATTGAGAGGTTTTGCTGGTTGGACGGCGCCTTCATCAGCCCGAACAGCCTTCAAACCTCTTCATCCAGGTCCCTTGACCTGTTTAGTTAGTTTCTTCTCTCCGAAGAGGAGATTTGGCGGTGAATGTTGCTGGCATTTTACACAACCCCGCAAATTTTGGGTTTAGGGCCGGTTGGATGGCACTTTTTCGGAAACAATTAATCTCCTAAATGTGCATTGCACATCAGTGCCAAGGCATCCCGATGCTCATTCCGACAAGGGTCCTGCATCCACGGACCTGGCAAAAAGCCGTTATGCTGAAGCCAGTAATCTGAGGATTTTCTGGATTTTTTAAATTCTTGGGCTCTGATACCCCCTCCAATATATCCCCAAATTTGAGTTCTTTACAGCTGGTACATTCAACAAAGCACAGTTGGAGGAAGGTGCCTTTTACTTGGCAGCTGGTGAGAGGTGAGGTAATTGATACTAGCCAGCCAGCTCTTCCTGTAATGGCTCCCCTGTTTGCAATGGTAACGCGAATCTGGAGGCTATGGGCCGGCAAATCCTGTGCTTCATGCACTCCATGCACACTAGTATGATCTTCAGCCATCCCGCCGAATTTGGAGTCAGCCCCCAAGGAGACCCACGCTGACATAACTCCGTCTGTTGGAGCATGTCATGATGGAGCATCTTTTCATTAGATGCTCCATCCGGGATAAACGTACTGAGACGCAATCCACTGTAGGAGGCGAACACCTCCTGACCTGACTAATCCGGGTCCACAGGACTATCCCATCCTTCAAAAAGTCAAAAGTCAAAAGAGTTTATTGTCATGTGTCCCTGTCAGTGACAATGAAATTCTTTCTTTGCATAGCACAACAAATATAGTAGGCATTGACTACAGTTTGATAGTTACTTAAAATACACACATTAATTAATAAATTAATTAATTTATCCTTCAAAGTCCACATCAGTTTTTTCCTTGGTTTTGCTGGTGTTGAGGCCAGGTTATTGTGCTGGCACCATATGCCCACAGTCGCTTCGATCTCTCTTCTGTACTCCGACTCATCCCCATCATGATACGTCCCACCAACAGTGGTGTCGTCAGCGAACTTGATGATGGAAGTTTCCGCACTATGGCCAGCTACGCTGGAGAAGAGAGGGTATTAATGTTTCAGAAATAGTTTTGTCCGAGCCAGGTTTATTAGCCTGATGGCTGTGGGAAGTAGCTATTCCTGAACCTGGTTTGTTGCAGTTCTCAGCTCCTGTACCTTCTACCCGAAGGTATCAGGGAGATGATGGTGTGGCCCAGGGTGTGGTCCTTTTATGATGCTGCCAGCCCTTTTGAGACTGCGACTGTGATAGATCCCCTCGATGGAAGGAAGGTCAGAGCTGATGGAGGAACTGGGCAGTGTTTACTACTTTCTGTAGTCTTTCATCTCCAGGCACTCAATTGCCGAACAAGCCACGATGCAACCGTCAGGCAAGCTCTCTACTGTGCACCATGTAGACGTTAAGAGAGTCCGTCCTTGACAACCAACTCTCCGTATATCTTCTCAGGAAGTAGATGCGCTGATTGAGCTTTCTTAATAATTGCTCTGTGTTCTCGGACCAGGAAAGATCCTTCACAGATGTGCACTCCAAGGAATTTGAAGCTCTTGACCCTTTCAACCATCGACCCATTTTATATAAACAGGACTGTGGGACCCCACCTACTCTTCCAAATCCACAATCAGTACCTAATTGGTTTTTAACTGGTGTTTTGAGGGCTAGGTTATTGTGCTGGCACCATATGGACAGTTCACGATCTCTCTTCTATACTCTGACTCATTCCCCATCAGTGATACGTCCCATTACAGTGTGTTTAGTCAGACGAACTTGATGATGGAGTTCCCGACTATGGTCAGCTACGCATTCAGATTATAGATTGAGTACGGCAGGGGGCTGGAGCACTCAGCCCTTGAGGTGCTCCCGTCTGATTGTTATCGAGTCTACACATATTCCACCACCAATACGAACAGACTGTGGTCTGTGAATGAGGAAGTCTGAGGATCCAATTGCCGAGGGATGCGCAGAGACCCAGTCTGTGAGTTTGGTACCAGCTTGAGGGGATGATAGTATTAAATGCCGGGCTGTAGACCAAAGAATAACAGCTGTCATATAGTTATATGTTGTCCAAGTTGTCCATAGCGGAGTGGAGGGCCAGCAAGATCGCGTCCCACACGTTTGAAATCTGTTGTGTCGGTAAGCGAACTGCAGTGGGTCAGGTTTTAATGTCACGGAAGGTGTTGATTTTGCGCCATGAATCAACCTCTCGAAGTCACTTCATCATCACAGGCGTTAGTGCCCGACCAGGTCGTTATTCAGACACCTTGCTCTTCTTGGGCACCTGTAATATTGAGCCCTTTTTGAGCAGGTGGAAACCTCACCACAGAAGTGACAGTTGAAAAGTCCGTAAAAACATCACCAGCCAGTTGGTGCGCACCATATATTAAATAAAAACACGACCAGGTATGTCCATCGTCCAGCCCATATTTTCTCGGGGAGAGCAACCCCCTCTGAAGATTTCCTGACTCCAGCCCTGTTGACTGAACTTGAAATACCATCACAGCGAATGGGGACTCGGTAAAGAAATTAAATCTTAAAAGTAAGTAAAATCCAAGTCGGTAATAGAAAGTAAAAAAAAGTAACAAATCTTACTTTTGGATTAACTCCCTTTCTGGGGAAACCACCGCAGATACGAGAGGTACTAAGTCGCATTGTCAGCGATCCCGGTTGGTGAATTTTGAAACTGCCGCAGGCTACCCCCCCGCATTCCCGCATCCACTTAGCCGACTTCCCCGCAGCCCGTATTATGGACTTAGCCCTGACTTTTCCATTGAGTTATAGAAATTCCAACCGTTCTGTACGAATGTCAGAACAAAGAAACGACCTCAGAAATAAGTGAAACAAACGTAAGGGTCTTTCATTAAACTTACCCCTGGAGGAGCAGCGCGCCTGCCGCCAGTCGATGCGCCAAGCGTTTATGAATGATAATGAACGCGCAAGCGCGGTCTGGTTGGCTCTTCATGTAGTCACTCACATGACTCCGACGTAAAAACAACAGATAACAGCTGTTGCACAGAATTATAGTAAGATCGAGAAACCAGAACTAAACCGGCGACCATATGAGAGAGGGTTGGGATTGGAGGTGCACGTAATCCCACAATCGTAACTCCATCATAAAAAAAGATCAAACTTCAAACCGGTAAAAGTTATCTCGTTTAATCATACTATTATACTTCGGAGTCAAACGTGAAAGACTAACTGAAGATTTTCAAAGCTCTGTGATTTCATGCCGTGGACACGCATGACAAGGGGGGGGGGGGGGGGGGGGGGAG